>CM073770.1:69606925-69672819 GCA_037158775.1 Hetaerina titia
CCTTATTGGAAGGAGGCAGAAGAAGGAATCATGGTTCATCAGAGGATATGATTTCCTCTCTTGAAAATAGATGATGACCCCAAAGTATACGGCCATCTTAAAATAACCAAAGTGAAAAAGGGTGGCCTTGAGGTGGATTTTCAATAAATTGTCCTCTAAAGGGCTTTTCAGCATCTATTATTCGTGGACCCAATAAAACATAGTGATGCAAAGAAAATTATTGCAATGAATATCCAATAATTTTAGTGATGCACTAACATAAGAGGATAAGGTGAAATATTCTCAGCCTGATAATGAAAGAATGTGGCTTTCAGTTAAAAAATTGATTTTATTTTTCTACATAATCTCCCTTGACTTAAACACACTTGTTCCAGCATTTTTCCAGCATCAGGATTTCTTTCCAGAAGTAAGAGTCTGAAAGCCTGTGAAAATATCCATCTACAATCCTCTCAACTTCTTCATTGGAAGCAAAGTGCTTCCCAGAAACAAATTCCTTCAAGTTTGGGAAAATGGAAGTCCGAGGGTGCTAAATCAGGAGAGTAGAGGGGATGGCCGAGCAAATTGTACGCCAAATCCTGTAGTTTTCCCATCGCCAAGGCACCTTTGTGAGCAGGTGCATTCTCCTGGTGGAAGATGATTTTTTTCTTCTTCAAGCCAGGCCTCTTCTTGTGAATTTTGGCAACCAGCTAGTCAAGAAGGCTGGAGTAATATTTGTCTGCAATTTTTCTGTCTTTTTCAAGGTAATCAATTAACAAGATACCTTTCGCATCCCAAAACACACTGGCCATGACCTTCCACCAGATGCAATTGACTTTACATTCTTTGGCGCTGAATCGCCAGGTTTCACCCAGTGCTTCAACTTCTGTTTCCTTTCTGGCAAGCATCGGTGGACCCATGTCTCATCCATGGTGACAAATCACAGCACAAAATCGTTCAGTTCTCTCTTGAATCAGTCCAAACATTGCTGCAAAAATAATTTGCACATTTGCTTTTGATCAGCATTCAGTAAATTTGGCACCCACCTTGTGCATCCCTAGTTCCTTGCACAAGATGTTTTGCACCTTTTCTTATGATATCCCCATGACCTTAGATATCTCATTTACCAATCGTGCAACACCATATTGTGCACCTTTTCAATGGTTTCTGGCGTGGTTGTGATTTTTGGCCATCCTTCACGGGTCATCTTCAAGAGAAGTGCGACCATGCTTTATTCAGCTGCTCACTTTTCACAATTGACATTAAAGGAACAGATTCCCCGTACACTTTTGCCAACTTTGAATGTACTTCCTTAGGATTTAATCCATCCAAAACAAAGCATTTCATGACCGCACAAAATACAAGTTTTCCCATTTTAATGAAAAACACGAAAGACGTCTACTGCAATAATACATGCAAAGAAGCTACTAGACAGAACAATGAGAAACTTGTCTTAAAAACTAATGACACATACACACAGGCAGGAATCATAAATTTTTGCTGATTGGAATGCCATCTCTGTGTCAGGCTGAAAAATTTTCACCTTACCCTCATATGTAAACATCCACTATCCAAAAGCTATATATTTAGCATCATTACTACTGCATATAACAACTATTAATGCTTCCTTGTAATTCTTTTGAGCACAGCTAATAAACATTTATATGAACAAAATTGCACACTGGTCAGGTATTCCCAAAATTAGTAATCGCTTATGAGATACATATTAATACAAAAAACAGCATCAATGTTTATTTTAAATAGTAAAATATATCCAAATTTGCTTTCAATTAACTGGTAGAGATTATTTGCATTTCCCCAAAATTCCAAAACAAATTACTTTCCATAAATAAGTTGTAACTATGCTCCATTTTCTTTTACTTTTCTCAATGAGAACTGGCACGTTTAATAAAACAGGCATACTGACATATTTCCTCCTATCATAATTTCAGTTCTAATTGAAGATTCAAACTAATTTTTAGTGAATTTATGCTATTTTAGCAATAAGGAATACATGTTAAACAGTAAATTATGCTAGGTAATTTATGGTCATCAGTACTGAGAATGTAATGAACACACCAAGAAAGAGGGTGGTAGAGCAGGTAAAAAGGAGAAGAAAATATATGGCCATTTGAAAGTTATAAAGAGTAAAGCTGCTTGACAGGCTCTTTTTCCTTGCTAGCTTATGATAAGATCATCCAATGCAACTACTAATGTCTAATATGACCTGATGCTCTACTGACATGGAAATTACTACACAGTGGAAGTAGGCATAGGAAAATTCAACCTCAACCTCTGGGAAGTGGCCAGAAACAAGTGGTGAAGTATATGATGATAATGCCAGGACATATTCTAACAGAAATTTAAAACACATTATAACAGATTATCACCTGAAAATGTCTACAGTTTCCAGAGCTTTCTAATATTGGAGTGGTATGCATCTGTATGCTTCAAAAGTTGGCAACCCTTATTAGACACACTTTCTCAGCCATGAGCCCTTCTTTAAAACAAGATTCACATTTATTTGAAAAAAAGGCAATGCTTCCTAAACTGCTTCATCTCGGGACTCTGGTGTAAAAACAAATTGCTTCTCTTGGTGAGTCTTCAAACACTTTGAAAAAGCTTAGGCAATAATACTGCAAACACACTTCCAAGTAACATGATAAAATAATAATGTTTATTGGTTCCTATGAGGCAAGTTTGTAACAAGTATGGAAAAAGTCACATAGCCTGCTCATATTTTTTGCAGACATCACAGAGTCAGCATATATCTCAAAATAAAAATATAATTAAGTGTACAGAGTAAAAACTTAAAACAGGAGTCAGGAGCAGTAACAAGAGTATTTCGTAGAGTTATTCATGAGAAAAATCATTTACATAGAGAGAGGGACATTAATTAATCAACTGTAGAGCATTGATGGTTGCAAAGGAATTGATACAGCATTGAATTAATATAAAAAAGTATCTATTTCCCTCAACTTTCTCAAGAATGCTTTCAAGAATTTCACATCAGTATATCCTTTCTTTTGCTCCACAAAGATTATAGTAAGGAATAAATACCAACAGGGAAGAGTTAGAATGTTGAATCTTTTAAAGTCAGGTGCTTGTCCTTGGATCTTTTGTAGTCTATAGAGGCACATGAAATGATATGAGTGCAACCACATGGCAATGTCACATTTCAGTCTACTGTGAATATATGCACAATAGACAGAGAACAGTAGCAGTGCCAACCAGGGTCACAATTTTTCTCAGGAGGTAGCATCCTCTGGCAACTTTAGGGCATAGGTGATCAACATGAACTTCCCAGGACAGAGACTTATGAATATGTATCCCTACATATTTTGTTACAGTAGAACCCTCATAGATGACCCATTTGTCCTCAAAAGAGAGGATGCTGTAATTTTTCTTTTGTGGGGATTAAATTGAATAAATGTTATCTCATTGTTAATAAAAACCAAATTGTCTTCCCACCATTTACTCATGGTCAATTTTTCTCTGCACTATGACATGGTTTAGATTCGAAGAGGAGGTTAGGTGAGTTTTATCATCTGCATACATATGCATTGACCTATTGACAAATCAATTAGGGAGGTTGTTTATATATAAAAGGAAAAGTAGGGGACCCAGTGTAGATCCTTGGGGAACACCTCTCTTGATCATCAAGGGATTTGAGTTTGTGAATGATTTCAATTCAGCTGAATACAATTTAACGAGTTGTGACATTACAGTTAAAAACTATTTTAATCATTGGTTGGCTATCCCATAGTTTCCATTTTTCTCAAGTTTCCTCAGTAATACTGCATGATCAACAGAGTTGAAAGCCTTTTTAAAGTCATAGAAAACAATTACATTATTAATTTTATCCAGTTCAAGAAGGATATCATGAATGAGTTTATTTTAGGCAGTTCCATTTGTTTTTTCCTGAAATAAAATTGAGAATCAGAGAGAATGTTGGATTTACTTAAGAAGCACAACAACCTATTTAACAGTACTTGTTCAAGTAACTTGCAGAAAGCAGGGAGGATTGAAATAGAGCTATGCTCATGTTTTGTGGATCATTTCCTTTAAATATTGGGATGACTTTGGCTGCCTTTATCTTATTAGGGAATATGCCTGAAGATATAGACCCATTGACTAATGTAGATGTGTAATGACATGGATTACTGAAGGATTGTCAAATCCTTGTAACATGGAGTAAGGTAAATCATCACATCCAGCTGAGTGCTTCTCACTTATTTTTTTAATAATGTTGTCAATTTATTTATCATCAGCAGTATGAAGCAAGATTGTTTGAGAATGGTGGGGCATACCCTGTAATAGTGCATTAAGTCTCAGTAGGTGGCTTAAGCAGTCTGGTTATAGAATTGAGAAAATTTTCATTGAGTAAGTTGGCAATATCAAATTGGTTGGTAACAAAAACACTTATGAGAACTAGCATCTAGACTCGACATCATAATGATACAAGACAGAATGATAACAAACAAAATGAACATTTTTAGAGGTAAGCATATAATAATAATTTCCCAATTATAAATACTCAATATTTTGTTCTGATGATCCTGATGGTTCTGATGATTATATATTCCATACTTGGATCAAAGAGAATTAAAAAGAAATTAGTTGTTGCCAGACAACAGCTTGACATAAATTCGACAACACCAAATTCATCATAAAATTCTTGATTAATCAAAGCTGAAAAGTTGGTTAGGTTGTACTACCTACTGAAATAAAATAATATGGTCCAAAGTTTTGAATATTTATTTAACAGATTAAAATGTCAATCAATCAATTTAGAACATTTCTGTATCAATGCAAATTTTTTACACAAAAACTTCATCTGGGTTAATGCACCTTTGTCTTTAAACAAACTACATTTACTAAGTTAAAGAATATTTCTGCTACAACAGACCCTGGAGGTGTAGCTTGAAACTTTCCCCTACTTCTAGGGGGAATGCATATATTTTTTAACTTCCAATAAATAAAAAGCCTAAAGAAAGGTTCTATATTTTTTGAATTTTCAAGTTCACAATTACAAATTGTCTGAATGATTTGAATTGAGAAATATTGTTGCCAAACAGCATTAGTTTCACACTTAGGCCACCTATCAATGGAATAACATTACAAATAGATGATCTTAACCCTTCCTTACTTATTGCAAGTGTATCAGATGCAAATAATTTCAAGAAAGGGGCAACATTTTCGATAAGTTCCCATTCTTGATAAGGTGGGATGTCATCAGTATTTCATGCAGAAGCAAGTCCTTGATCATTTACTTGTGTTCAATACACCTCCAACATCAGAAACCTGCTACCTCATTTTGTGTTTTGGTCCTGGATTAATTGATGGACCAGCAATTTTTTATATTCTTGGTAGATTTTACCCAACTTGTATATGCTCAAAATATTCCTAAGTCCCCTAAAAATTTTCTCACTTTTGTGCCAATATTAAAATTATTAATTTGGTTTAGCAGCACCTCTCAAATAAAACTAACTGGAGTGTCTAAGTAGCACAACTTTGACTGGAGGTTCCTCACAACCTTTATGAATGCCCTGTACTCTATTTAAGGTATTTTCTATTATAAATGCATTTATATTTTCCCTTGATAATAAAAATTTAAGCATTTCAATAAATAGCTCAGAAATACTTTCACTAGCATGATAATGGTAAAAGGACAAAAAGGAACAAATTTTTTTCCTCACAAGTAATTTGTATTGAAATGTACTTTTAAGAGGAATCATCACTCCTTGACCAGATTCTTTGCGATGTTTTTTATCCTCTTGATTATGCATTAAAAACATGGGTATCATCCTGAAACTTCCTTGGTATAAAGATTCGGTCTCAGTCTATATCTGGCCTTTTCTCCAATTTATTTATCATTTTGTTTCTCAAGAATTACAATATGATAAAATCATTAAAATGGAATGGCCATTTGTAAGAGAGCCAACAACAATTTTGAAAACTCAAAAGCACACCAAAGTCCATCATTATGTCTATTAGTACCATGTCCAGTTATGTAACATAGGCTTGACAATTACTTTCTGAATGAACTCTGGAACATAGGTCAAACATGAGCTTTTAAGTGATGGAATGCTTATATGGTGAGATAAGTAGTTCAGCCTTTTATCTCATTCCTTTGGGAGGTACTGTATGTAAAGAGGATATGTCAATGCTTTGATTTCTGCTTTAAATGGGAAGCAACAGAAATCAAGAAAAACCTCATCTCAGTGATAACAGATTCATGAGAAAGGAATCACAATGACCAGCACAGCCATAGGTAAGGAGAGGCAAGTCCCTAAAATGTGCTTGGACTTTCATGCTTTATTGTGCTTTGTAGGAAGCCAATGCCATTGACCCATCACCATCCTAAAGTTATTATTTATTATCTTCAGAGTGAATGGTCCTAACAGTGAGTCCTTCCATTTTAGACTGCAATATCATATTAATTTTCTCACACAAGAATACACGCAAAAATGCCACTAGATTCTAATCACTACTGAAAATGTACAGAGTTATTAAAACTTGAACTGAGTGCTTGACAAAAGCAGAAAAGAGAGCAGAACTTGCTGAAGTGGATGAAAGAAAAGTTTGTAGACTTCAAAATCCTAGTATTTATTTATGTACCTCCTTTTTGTTTGGGTTGATGTTTGAAATTGTTTCATGCCATTATGAATATCAAATTTTTGAGACAAAAAATTTTCCATGGATTATGAAAAATTAACTGGTGAAATAGCTGTCAAATAGTTGGAAATACAATGCCACAACAAGATTCTAATATCGGAACACAATCTTCTGTTACATCAAAACATGCAAATGGTGAAACAATTTCAGGATATGAGGAGGTTAGCACTTAATGTTAAGTTGTTTGGTTTTCTAAATTTGTAAAAAAAATCACTTGAACAAGAGTCCATGGGCATATGTAGACTCTGGGTGGATCAAGAAAAACAAGAATTTGGAACACTTTAAACCCTCTAACAATTCAGCATAATTTTTGCCTCCCTTCATCCTGTCCAAGGGGCTTATTCTCTTTTCCTTCCTCTGCCTTGCCTGTCTATCATTCTCCTCTGCAAGTCTTTAACACGCTACATCCACTTTTCCTGTCTTCTTTGACTTTCATACAGTAAACTATTCCCCTCTACTTTCTCCATTATTTTCTTTTCATGCCTATTTATTATCGCAATTCTTCTCCACACCCACATCTTGAATGCCTCCAATCAACAATTATTCATGAGCATGAATGACTTTTTAGGATCCCTACAAAGCTACCTACACTTTTCACTAATTTTTTCGAAACATATTCACTAAACACCAGTGTCCTATAAAGTCTTTTCAAATCCTCCTTCCATAAAGCAATCCTCTGACCATTTTTCTTTTAAAAGATTTACTAAATGAGTGATGCCTACCTGCCCAAGTTTATACCTCCAATATTAACTAATTTCCTTCATTTTCCTATCATTGATTCTTTTTCCATTCAAATGATAGGCACTGATTTTATAGTATGCTAAGCAATTCTTCTAATTCTTGAGCTGGCTGACTAACTTAACTTTCATCATCTGCAATTTTTCCGATGTGCACACCCTATTTTCCCATATTCTCCTTTCTTGAAATGCCCACACAAACCCATAATCTGAATGCTAACAAAATCTATTGACATACCTTTTGTAATGAGGGTAGAATAAGATGCTAGATTGATTTTGTAAATCAATTTCAAAAATGTAAGTATTACTTAAAAATTTTCATTAAAAGCACACTATTTGATTGATTTTGGCTGCAGTGAAAAGTGGCACACTTATTTTTAATGCCATCTGATTTCATCAATCTAAGCTTAACATGAGTTTTAACGTTAGTATAAATTGTCCAGATACACTGTTTTGCAAGGAATGTATATCCTGAATCTTTCTTGAAACACTCTTTGATATTACTCAAGGCTACTTAAATTCCACTGCATCTCAAGTTGCTCATTTGCTACTTAGGTTATGACATTAGTTTTGATTGTAAACAATAACAATTTATTGAATATTCAATAACTAATAGAAATTAAGCTTCAGAAAACAACACTTTGTACCAGAATGTAAAGAACTTATCAATAACTGATAACTTCTGTTATTATTCCTGAAGCTGTTTTCTAATGGGAGGAAATATGTTCAAGTCTGTAGTTACTATACAGTGGCCGAGTGTAAAAAGTTCACAGGAAAAATTTTCATGGCACATATACAACATTTTCTGCAAGCTCTAGACTTGATACATCAAAGTACAAGGAGCATAGTATCAGTGAAAAGTAAATGCCAGTTATTTAAAAAAAAAAATGCTCAGCATTTTCTTCATTTTTGAAATCAAGGTTAATATAATGAAAAACACTCATGAAAATTTATGAGATAGGATTTCAGTTTCTTGATATAATTTTCTATTTATCATTATATTTTTCCTGAAAATTAACGACAGTTCTAGCAAGTGCTTTCTAGATTAATATGCATTGTCTACATTAAAAACCTCAGGTGATCACTTTGGGCACTGTCAACTTCTTCGCCTCCTCCTCTTCCTCTCTACCATTCCTTCTTTTCTGCCAAATTATCCGCTAATTAGTTTACATTCGGAGAGCTCAGAGGAAGGGGGAATTCTAGGGATGGAGATTTCCCTTCCTCAAATAGTCTGAGGAGGGAAATTTTCCTTCTGAGTGCAATAAAAAGAACATCCACTAGCTCTCAATTCTGAATAGACATGTTCTTATGCTACTAAGTCCCCAGAGTAATATCACAGACAAGTTTTCGGAAGCAACATACGTTCAAAGCTTGGTGTCAAGTTACATTAGGTGTCTACATTGGGCAAGCACTGTCATGATGAAAAAATATGGAGTCCTCCCTCCAACTGGCTGGGTGAGCATAGATAGAGGGGGAGTTTACCGCCTGGTATGGTATACTCCTGAAAATGGGAACATCTATATTTATAGATGTTGCCAGTTTGGCATCCTAGCTAACTTTAATCTTCAAATAATTCTCAGCCTTCCGCTAAGATGCTACAATCGAATAAGAGCGCTCTCCCCCTGGCGGATATAGTCAATAACGATTAACTCCTCATGACTACATGACTGTCTTAATGAGAAATAATAATCACTTGAGTTGGATGACCGTGGATATATCTGTGACACAATCAAACGATAGAAAAGATTTTACTTTGTTGAACAAATCTAGGGATGTGAATATGTTGATCTGGTGGTAAGGCACATCATAGTGAGACTCGGAATAGTTACATAATACAATGAAAGCTAAAAAGAGTTACCAGGTAAGAAGACATAAAAGTAATGAATATAATAAGCACCAAAAATCAATCACAACAAAATGTGATTACAAATTAGCCTATACCTACCACCACTTTAAACTAATTTGAATTAAAGATGGTTCTCAGGAAACATTCTAACACACAGGTTCGTAATTATCCTACCATGAATATCACCTCATGGAGTCCTTTTAGAAATGTATAAAAGTTTCTTAATAGCTGGAATGAGATGCACTGTGCCAATACTATGTATGCAGTGAAGGGTTTTGTTATGGTATATTGTTAAGGGTTTAGAACTCAAAGTAGCTGATTATTTTCAGAGACATTAATATTCTGCTTAGGGAGTAATTGGAGATTAAGTGTAGTGATACACAATAAATGTATGATAGCAGAAACAGTACGCCTAGGTACTTATTCTAGTTACTTGGTGCCTATTCTGGGTACATGGCAAAGGGTTTGCATATGTTTTATTGTCAAGAGGTTAGTACTCAGTGTATCTGGTGATTTTCTGAGAGATGAATGTTCGGAGTTAATAACAAATGCAGAGTACCTTTAGAAATGCTCAAAAAATATCCAATAGTTGGAACAGGAGTCCCTAGTGCATATACTAAGTACAGAGCAAAGGGCTTGATTGGGGTATTATCAAGGGGTTAGTACTGAGTGTAGCTGGTGATTTTCAAAGAAATGAACATTCTAGTTATTGAGAAATCACAGAGAATATGTCAAATCACCAGCCTAGGTGGCTTAACTAATTGCCTATCTAATATGTGGCTACTGATTTGGTAATATAACTATCAAGGGAATGACATGTTTATAGTTTAGTAAGCCTAGTGATTTTTGGGGAATGAAATGCCTATTTCATTCATTCTACCTGTTTGAACACAGTTTTCTATATTATGTGGTTTGCATTGGCATACTAAGTATTTTACAGAGCTCTCTGAGATAAATTGAGCCATGGGTTAGTTCTACCTTGGGCCAAGTGTAAGAAATTAATTTTATTTCCTTTGGCATCTATGCTAAACTCAATTCTGTTCATAAATAAATCAATGAATGCAAAATAATTGACTATAATCTTATATTTTTTCATAATAACTTGTATGATGTAGAAATTAATGATTTTCAAAGGTAGAAATTGATGCAGGACTTTGATGACTGATTTCCAGAATTATGGAGGTCTCTTCGAAACGGATTAACTTAATCACTTTCAAGTTCCCAAAATTGGTTCTGATGATTATTTCTTTAAATGCATTCACAAGTTTGTTGTTGGGCAGGACTGAGAATTTTCCTTGTCATGGGGCACGCATAAGTTTGTTAAGTTGACAAGACTTCCGACTGGGGTCATCATGCTTTGCGATAAAATACTTTCATACAAGAGGCAGTCTCAACATTTTTGGTCATTTTCCCCAGGTATTAACACGTAACTATGCCATTTAATAGAACGTTCAGAAGAGTGAGACTAAAAGACAAATGTGAATGCAAAAATACAAATATTCAATCAATAAATATAAAATTTTAAATTAGACAGTATTTGTAGAGCATGGAAACATAATTATTGGATTCTGCTACTCTGATAATAATAAACTAATATCAGATTATGGGTCAACATTTATATTGATATTTATTATCATATTCGCCCTAAACTTTTTATTCAATTAAATACTTGAAATGCCACTTTAAATGTATTTTCAGATTTATCTGAGCTGGGATTTATGTAATTAATTAAAGGTTACCCTGTTCTTTACACTGGAAAAAATGGAAAAGAATTGAGATTTTTTATATAAAAATTTATAATCTTAAATCTGAAGATGAGACAAATACCTGGAACATGTTGACTAGGTTGATGAAGATGAGTTACATGGCAATTTGGCAGAGTGGATCCTGGTTGACATGAAAGTAAATGTATAACGCCTTGCAGGTCTTCCATACTTGCAAAAGAAGACCCATGCCATATGGAGTCTGCAAGAGGAACAAACAGAAGCATTAGCTCCACCGATCATTTTATGAACTTTGATATTACTGAATTCAATAAATAAATAGGGAACCATTGAGTGTTCATCACACTTATTGAAATGATTAAATGCAATCAATAAATCATGCTTCCAAATATGAAAAATGAATTGCCCCAAATGGACTTAACTGAATGGACAGTAATGATGAAATGGGACCCAAAAATTCCAAATTAATACTATTTGATTGGAAGTAATGCCACCTGGATGAAAATGCAAATCAAGTGAATAAGAAAAGATGAGGCTCCAGATGTAGAATGATGTCAAATGAAGGCTTTCATTGAAATAATAAAGACTCATTAAATTGATACTTTGTACTGAGATGCTCATTAATTGCATCCTATACACACTAGTCCACAGATGAATGAAAACAATGTAACACCACGTTTTTAAAATGACATATGAATTTATTGATATTCAGGTTCAAATTTCAGGATCTCATGTCTAAATTTTACTGCATCTGATTTTTATTTGATATTTATATGATTGCATCTGCTGCAATTTTAGTTAATTGTCATACTCGTAAAACCACGATTCGTCACCAGTGATTACCCTACTGAGAAATCCAGCATCATTTTCAAGTGAATTTTTGCAGTCAGTAACACATTTAACTCTTTTCAACTTTTGATCTGGCATCAGCACTTTGGGCACAATTTTTGCACACATTTTTTTTAACCCAAATATTCAGTTAAACCCAAAGTTCAGTGGGCACTGTTGATTTTCCTAAATTCAGTTCATCAGCTAACATTCAGACAGTTTTATGATGATTGGCAAGGACAAGGGATTGCACACAATTACTGCTGTCTCCAACACAGGCGGTTGAAGGTTATCCCGACCTAGCATCATCCGTGGCGTTTTGTCGGCAATCTTTAAAATGCTAAATCCACTTGAAAACAGATGTTTTCTTCATAGCATTATCACCGTAAACAGTTGTCAACATTTCAGTAATTTTTTGATAACTTTTACTGCACTTAACCAAAAAACTTGATGTTGACTCATTGCTCTGTGATTTCACCAATTTCCATTTTTGACAAACAGTAAAAACAAGGACAACAGAAACTAACCTAACTGGCACCATACACACAGCTCGATAATCCGCCAAGCACAGATCGCTTGTTGGGTCTCAGACAACTAGTGCTGCTAGTGAGCGGGGCTATGGTCCCATATCATGGCCACCAGATTGCACCAGTTCGCATATTTATTGGATAGACCTCATATATTAAAAGAGAAGCTATAAAAATAGCCATCAACATCAGTAACCATCAGATCATGGATTTGGCTGCAGGATTCTTTATTTTTTATGATGAGTCTTGCTACATTGATGACATTGCTTATGTGGTTCTCCTGGTGAGATGCATTAATTCCAAAGTACCCCAAGAGGAGCTTATCAAGTTATACTGCCCCTCTATGTGGTGGAAGGGCTTGTGCATTCTGTTGACCTCAAGAGTTTTGTTGGGAGGATAAATGATATTTGGTCCTGGAAAGGTCACCCATACCAGATAGGTTTAAGGGTAGGAGCCAGACAAAAGGTAGTTTGCACAGCATCTGCTCATCCATAAGGTGGCTGCAAAGGCATCTGATCCCTCTGGGAAATATGAAAAGTTTACAATGGATGGGTGGTGTGCTATACAGGAAGGTTAAAGCAATGTCAGGAAGTAAGAAGGGAAAATCCATGCAAGCAATCAAATATTAACCTGTAAGATATTAAATCAACAAGAGAAGATTCAAGAGAGACGGAAGGAATATACATAGGAACTACATACATTGTAAAGACATAATGCCTGCAAGATTAGATATTGAAAGAGGATGATTAGTTTGAGCTCAGAAAATATGTGACAGGAATTCAAGATGGCCCAGCAATAATAAGACCACTGATAGAGAGGAACCTATAATACAATCAGGCTGTATTTGCCTGATTCATAGATTTTGAGAAAGTATTTAATGGAGTGAATTGGGTTGAATTAATTAATTTTTTGTAGAAAATAGGAGCAGATAAGAGGAATAGGAGACTTATCCACAATCTGTACACCTTAGGCTGCTCAGATGCGAGTGGGGGACAGAGAGTCCAGGTGGGCAGGGTTAGGAAGGTTGTACATTACCATCTGAGCTACAGGTATTCAACATGTATGTGGATGAAATGGTTAAAGAGGCATGAGAAGAAATGGAGACAGGACAGAAAGTTGAAGGGGAATCCATTAAATCATTTAGGTATGGGGATGATCAAGCTTTCGTTTGTCAGCCAGCCAAAGGGTTGCAAACTCGATTGAGTGCAATGGAAGACCAGTGTGATAGGTATGGGAGGAGACTAAATGTAAATAAAACAAATGCTATGCATTTTAATGCAACCATTTCTAGCGGGTGACTCCGTTAAAGTTACTGTTACAGTTTCTTGAAAAATGCTATGCAGTTTTTGAGAATGTGAAAGGCCAATTTAAACATTAAAATAGGAGGGCTAAAACTAAAGCAGGTGGACCAATTTACACTTTTCCAAAGTGTTTTGGACCAAAATGATCAAAGTATTAGGGACATAAGAATTGCACTAGGTGAAGAGGCTTTCACAAGGAGGGAATTGATGACAGGAGAATTAGGTAAAGATGTTAAAAAAAGGCTCGTCAAAACTTTGATATGGAGTTTAGTTTTGCAGGGTGCAAAAACATGGTCATTAAAGCAGAATGACCGGCATAGATTGGAAGCTTTTGAAATACGGATGTCACGAAGGATGGAAAAGGTGAAGTGGACAGAAGGTAAACAAATAAAGAAGTGACACATGATGAGGGAGGAGAGAAGATTGTTCAGAAAGATCCACAGGTGGCAGGAAATATGGATGCAATTGGCAATGAGATGTGAAAATCTGGGAAAGAAAGGAAAATGTTAGGTAATCAAGGATAAGGTAGGATTAGCATAGCCATGTTGAACATGATGAATGGAGGAAGAAAATATGCAAAATTGAAGAAGGGTTCATTGTAATTATGGATGTCAGGTTGTGTTCAAACAGGAGAAGTAAAGAAATGTACTATTGCATGGCTGTATAATCTGGATCCA
Organism: Hetaerina titia; assembly: GCA_037158775.1. Classification (NCBI taxonomy): domain Eukaryota; kingdom Metazoa; phylum Arthropoda; class Insecta; order Odonata; family Calopterygidae; genus Hetaerina; species Hetaerina titia. The sequence continues at coordinate 69,621,220 of CM073770.1, forward strand.
TTCATGAGTAAAAATAATAATAAAAAACCTATTGTATCTGACGTTTGTCAGAGAAGGGCCTAGACAATGTCAAATGTAAAAAGTTGTTCAAGAGACTAGAATTACATGGAATGGACTAAAATAACAGAAGAATAATCCCCAATCTCTGGAAGATTCAGGTAACAACCATGCGTATGAAAATTGGAGGGAAAATAGAAGCCAGATAAACAAAGGAGTTAGACAAGGAACAACCTCTCATTAGTAGTATTCAATATATAGCTAGCAGAGGGAAAAAAAGAAGCACAAGAAAGGGGCATCAAAGGAGTCAAGATGCAAGGCGAATAAATTTACATTCTCCAGCTAGTAAATTGTGTAACAGTAGTTACAAAAATGTGAGAGGACCTGCTAACAACTCAGAATAATATGGCCAAAGTACTTTGGGAATATCATATGAGCATCAAAAACAGAAATCTTTGTGTATATAGAAGAGAGAAGCTAAAGATAGATATCATAAATCAAGGAGCAAAACTAATTTCAATCCTTGAATTCTGATACCTTCTCCTATTTCCTACCTATCCTATATCTACCCTGAATGGCTAAATGATGGCATACACCTGCAATGGTACTGTATATAGGCTTACCCACTAACTTTATCATCACAATCCTCTCATTGTATTTCCCACAAAAGAATAACATATACATGTTTTATCCTAAAGAGATTAGTATGAACTACAATAAACTACGCAGCTACAGCTGGTCATGACTTTAATGAGCTTTTTCAATTCTTAATCTGCTAGGTACATCTGGTGATCATAGTACTACCTATTTTGATATATCAGGTTTGGTTTATCATTGGGTTCACTGGGATCAAAGTTCAAAACCAATATGACACACATGCCCAAGGGCCATGTACCTGTACAGGACTATTTGGGAAGCGTATATGGGGTGGCTGACCACCAGGCAAATTCGCCTGGCTCAAAAACTAAATATTATAGAGTAAAAAGAGGATTCAAAGTCCCAGATAAATTGTTACTAGAGATAAATTGATGGCTAAATATGTTAATCACCTTAAAGTAAAAAATTCAATGATAACAAATCATTCATGCTCTAGGCAGTTTATGAACCTTGAGGTTAACTAGTATGTATTTTTTTCACAAATTAACCTAACTGGCTGTTCCAATACCCTTCCATATCTTACTCTCTTTCTCTTTCAAGTTAATTAGCATCTGTCATTATGCAGGATTTTAAGGAATTGGAATGGTGGAGGGAAAGCTGCTACCTTGGTCTACTATTCATGAAAGCAACAAGAGGTTCACAGTGAAACCACCACAAACTATGGTAGGTGAATTCACTGTGGTGAATTCACCAACCATGTGATGGATGTCAAATGCTGTTTGAAGAGTACTCAATCAGGGATTGGAATATCAATAATATTTTAAGGTTAGGCTTGTGACGAAAGCACACAGAAAGAAGCCAGAAAACAGATTCTTGCAAACTATTCCCTTCTACATTCTACACTTATTGTTTGTCATTAGTGAAGTAAATGCTAAAGCTTTGAGGGAGGGGCAAGACTAACAAGCAAGACATGAAGGAATGACATACCAGGCGTAGTGGATCCACTGCGATGTGAGGTCTCCCTTGGTGGAGCATTACATGCTGTGGAGGAAATCAGAGGGAGTGGAGTGGGGAAAGCAGCAGGCACGGATGGGGAGAGCCGTGTGTTCTGAGAACCACCACCCTCCCATGGCATTGACCACCGACGTGGTCCAGTATCTCCAGCATCAGGTACTGAGGCACTTCGCCCCTTGGGTGCTACTTCTTCTGACCACCTCCGCTGCTGACCCACTTGCATTGGTGTAAGGGAAGGCCGACAGCTTGAAACTGAGCAATCCTCCCGTGGCTCAGGAATTCCCCTAGCCATTTTAATTCCCCTCAAGCACTCACAGCAGGTCAAACAGAATTGGTACTGCATGTTCATAAAAGTTGAAAGACTAGCACAGGCAACCTGGGTTAAATAAAAAATTATATTGTTTGCTAATTTTTATCGATTATGTGGTTGGTAGACATGGTGCACATCCATTTATTGTGCAACGAACCATTGATACAATATGGGTGCAGTAAGATTTAACTGAAGGAGGAGGGAATAAAACAAATTAAAAGTTGGTACCTAACTAGACATTCAATATGAACACTTTATAAATCAGAAACCTAGAGTCTGATGGTAGGTCATTGAGTCTACTCCCACCATAAGTTTGAACATAATTACCAGTATTTCCATTTTCTGATGTTTTGCCCCAAAATTAGAAATTAAACAACTAAAAGGAAGGAAGGATTTCTAAATAAGAGACAATAGTAAAAATATTGGAAAGAGTAATTCATCATTCCTCCTATCATTAACCATGCAGAAAAAAGTGAAATTTAAGAATCATGGAAAGAAAAAGCAAATATTTTAATAAAAAACATGATGAATTTCACTTTTTAATCACATGAACTTTTAATAACTGCAAAATATTCCATTTCACGGTGATGTAGCTTCAATATCCATGAGAAAAATGCAGTTAGAATGTTAACAAATCTCTTTTATAAAATTTATCATTATTTAAATCAACAATGACATTTTCACCAAATATTTGAACCTGCAAATCTAGTGGTTATCAACTGTATGCTATGACGTATAGGGAGGTATATGATTAAGACACAGGAGGTGTGAAAAAAAATTAAGGAAGAAAACCAAATGCCTACAATACAGTCTTGTATTAATTTACAGAGAAAAAGAAGAGGACCCAACACAGACCACTTAGGAATGCCTTCCGAGACTGAGAAAAATAAATATACCCACATTAGTTAGTAAAGTAAATTGATACAGCAAGCATGAGATATAAGTATTAAATTAGTTTGATCCAAGCAAACCAAGTGGAACCAATTGGCATGGTTTCAAGTAGTTTTAGTCAATAGGAGGATGGACACTACACAAAGGTTATTTGAAGAATTTGGGATAGGTGGGGAGAGGTGGGATTTAGAGGGAATGAAGGAAGGGCTGAGAGAAAAGGGTCATTAGCTTTAGTTTACTATTAATGAAAGATACAATGAGCCCACAATCTAAAATGCCATCTTATGAATGGGAGACCCCACTTCAAATGCTATCCTTTGGCATGGATTCATTACAGTGATATTATCAATCTTAGGATATCAATAATCCAGTAATCATTCATAAAATGCCAAATAATGAGAGCATGAATAAAATGAAACGACTTGACAAAATGAATGTCATTTTAAGAATGAGAAGCATAAATAGATAGCATTAATTTGTTAAGTTAACTTTAACCCATCCAGCTAATTTATCTTAATACTCATTCTTAGTTGAATGGTGTTAAGGCTGATTTGATATCACTTGATGATCATTACTGGTTAATTATTTTCCAGTTTGGTTTTTCAGTGGGAATCCACTGTAAATCAAAGCTAGACAATCGCAATAAATTCATTCAGAGTAAAACTGTTAATAATTCAATAAACAATATTTGGGAATGTTACTACTAAAAATAAAATATCTATAAATGTGGCTTGTATTTACAATTTATTTATAAAAAAATATACTTTACTAATACTTTGAAAGCCTATGCTTTAATGTACTTCTGTATTCAAATATCAATGTACTTTCAATGATCTTTGGAAGAGAAGACAAAATCATTAAACCTACTTCACCAATTTCACATGGTTTGGTAGCATCTGGGTTGTTAATTCTCAAGGCTGATTCCTGGAGGGCAGCAATAATACCACTTCTGACAGCCGCAGTAGTTTCAGCAGTTACCCTTGCAAGGTCATCCCACATATTTCGGCAGTGGGAGGCCATCGGTGCTGCATTAACATGACCCTGTGAACTTCCAAGCAGCGACTGAAGGCCTTGGGATAATCTTGATCCAGCACTACACAATCCATTTAGCATCTGAAGAAAAATTATTTTCATGAGATACTCGAGTTTCTACTCAAATAAGAGAAGTGCAAATAATTCTTAAGAGCATTACCAAGACCAAATAATTCAAACTCAATGTTCCACGACTTGCACCTATTAAACTAAAATAGCAACATCCCCTGTTACATGGGGAATAAACCGGTCGCCAAGTGCCGACAAGTAGGGTAAATAAAAACTGCTTACCTGCAAATATGACATCCACACACTGATGCAATCGGAAATATCCTTCGCCGAAACTGCAGACATTTCATCCAAATGTATCCTAGTACAGGGAACGGTTGAACATTGATCGATAAGCCTAAAATTTGGATAAATTATATGACTATACATTCATTCCATACGGCACTACTCTGAAAAATATGAGCCACCTATCCCTCACAGGAAGGCAGGAAAAAAATCAAAGCAACCTTTTCAAAGTCTGACAAATTCCAAATTAATTACAGCTTAGCACAAGAGAAATAGAGCATGTGAAACAACCTCAGCTCGAAACAAAACTATTTCATGAATAAAAGGCGAAATGAAAGAAATGTTCACAATAATTATTTCCTAAGTACTATATTCAAGGTTCTGGATATTTTCAATTCACATAGTTCGTTTAACGAGCTATTTAAGTGATGAAAATTTCACGAAGGTACATACCTAAGAGATATAATTTCAACTACCCAAGGGCATTCTGCAGCGGCAATAAAGTAAAAAAAAATGTGACTAGATGGCTTTCCATGCTCAGAAGTGTATTTTAAATCCTATGCTCTGTGTCCCTTCCCGATTTTCCCAACATTTATCCCTACATTCCCGAAATTGAGCCCTACGTATGGCGCCAATTGATGGAAGTGGCAAGACTAGGAATTATTCAGGAAACTGTCTCGTCCATAGCGCTCAAGGCGCATGACACAAATTATGATTTGAACGATGCAAGAATTGAAAAGTATCGTCCTCCTTTATTTTGGGAAATAGAATCGCCATAACATTTAAAAAAATTAAATGCAACCGAGCCTTTAGCATGGTAACATGTAACGTCATGAAAAACGAGTACACGTATTTAAAAATAATTTTCGATGCACACGGGTAGGTAGAAGAAGGCATTCCGAGGAGAAAATTGATACAGGTATGCCAAAGGCATTTCTGTTTCAAAGCTGATTTTGATAAAGAAAATATGTGGCATGAGTTTGAGTTGTGTGTCTCATAATACAAATCTCTATAATATTATGTGTGGTCTCTATCTCGTGAAACTATAGCACTCTGACTGTCTCAGTTGGTGTAGTAGGTCATATTGGTGAAAGTTTTCCTTGGTAGGACGTTCAGAAAATTTAACCACTACTATAAAAGTGTATTGTAGTAGCAGTACCCAAAAGTCATGGCTTATACAAAAAAGCACTAGTAGCCAAAGAGCAAGAAAAGCTGACGAGGATTATTAAATGGTTCCCAAGAAGAAGGAATAGCTTTAAAATCCAGGGCCGGCTATCGAAAGTCATGGAACAAATCCCTTCATCCTGAAATAGAATGCTCTGTGCCATTAATTTCAAAGTCAGCCAGGATTTTTTGCATATTTAAATATTATCTTTTTCCTATCGTTCTCCAGGGTACCTACACTTAATATTCATCGCAAAATTCAATTAATACTTACTTAATAAAAGTAATTTTAATCTTGTTTATCTCGTATAATATTTGCCTATGTGAGTGTCCTCTTAAGAGAGGAAAAAATATGCATGATTCTAAATTGTTTCCTGTTGATATTTAAACAGAGGCAATGAGTATTTATTATTACCAGAAGGTAAACTGAATAATAGTAAAGCTAATAATAATGACATGTGCACATATTATCAAAAGATTTCAAGTTTCCTAGCCTCTAAGTACGGTTGCCATAAAGACATCCTCTCAAATAAGATGCCCTGTTTGTAAATTGGCGTATTTCGCACATCATAAGAGTTATCTGATGAAAATTAAGGATGTTAACTATCTATGTAAAGAAAAACATTAGTAGTAATAACTGTCCCCTAAAAATATGGTACTGGAAATGGAGAATCGGGAATCTTTGGGGCCAGTAGCAAATTTGACAAATAGTCGTCCCAGTAAGAGATGAAGGTGGCGTCCCACTTTAGTTGATAGATTTATACTGCTGACGAGAGGGATTCGATTCCGGGACCTTCAGCTATACTGAATGTCATGCCGCCTTCATCCCTTAGTTGGATGCAATAGGTTATGAAAGGTTTTTCGTGAGCTGTTGTGAGTTGTAAAATATGCAAATGGAAGGGGTGGTTTTAACGTTTTCCAAAATATTGCGAAATCATATACGAATAGACATAACCGCAACAGAAAGAGTATTTTCTCATAAAAGCTGACAAATCAGATTCTTGAATCGAAAACTTGAATAAATACAGGTCTGTGTATGTGTCTGTTTCGATATATGAATACATTTTTCAAACAAATTTTCCTCGCAATATATGACCCTCGCCCTCTCAAATTACCCTGTATCGTATCATTACTGGTCCGATTAGTCGAGTCACAACATTTGCTTGCTAATCACTCTCGACCTTTGGATAAATACAAAGAAGAGTGTCCCAGTTCACCTCTAGTATGAGTTTCTTGTAACTTTGATAATTCGGACTATGGGAAATCCATTGCAGCCGCAATAAAAGCTGTTTATTAGGGATTCTAGGAGGTAGGTACCTAAGCCACTAAGAGCGGCAAAAATAAAAAAACTGTGAAAAGAACAACTGTGTTCCTGGATTACATTTCAACTTCAGAGCACTCTGAATTTGGACGATTTGCGAGTTACCCGGAAAAATCCGAAAAAGACAGAGAGAGAGAGAGAATGGAGGATAAAATAAAAGGGTAGTGGTATTTTATTTAGTGGTTGAAGATTGTGATAGGGGGTGAATCTCGGGAAAGCGGAGTAGCTGAAGTAAGAGTTTGGGAGTAAGTGTGACCATATATGGTCTCAGGTATGGTGATCTGATGCATAAAGTGGTGAAGATGGAACCCCTAAAAAACAAACCCATCCTGATTGTATTCTCTATGTCTCTATTAGTGACCTAATTACTTTCATAACACGCGTGCATCTCCACTTTCTGAACTCAAACTAATCATCTCCTTGGTAATCATTTTTCCTGCTCTCCATCCTCTTATTGATGATCCTAAGAACCACTTTAGCTGCGTGTGAAATCAAAATTACTATTCTGTAGTCCTATCAAATACCTCAAACCAGTTCTTTCATACACCTTTATCATTTTTGAAAAAGGCACCAACTCTGATCTGACGAAATTTTTTTCCGACGAATTACTCTCTCTTTAATGCTATGGATTAGCTCATCACAACTCTTCCTTTCACTTTTTCCAATACCCTTGAGTAGTTCCGCGCGAATATTGTCTACTCCCACGGCCTTATTTAGTTTCCATTCACTTAATCCCCTTTCGATCTTGCCATCGAGTAAGCCTGGGCCTAAACTATCCTAATCTGTGTCATATTCTGTTTATATTTCTAAGTTTGTTGGCCTAATCCCTTTACCATACAGTCTTCTGTATATCCCTTCATATCTTTTGATTTCCTCCCATGGACTACAACCTTGACGCGGTGGAAGGGCTTGTGTGTTCTGATGACCCCTAGAGTTGTGTTGGCGGGAGCAATGATGATTACTCCTATTAGGGTTACCCATATAGGTCGAAGTTAGGAGCCAGACGAAAGGTAGCCCATGCAGCGTCTGTTCCTCAATGAGGCGGCTGCTAAGGCGTCTGACCCCAGTGGGAAGGCCATTGAGTGATGGTGTCACGGTAAAAACACTATTGAGGAAGGCAATGGGAAACTACCTCAATTATTATTCCCAAGAATATAATGATGGACAATATAGAGAATATGAGTACTGGCAACTACGGGATTCAGCTCGATCGGCCGTGTATCGTGCCCGGCAGCGGGAGAGGCAAGGCTTCCGTCACCTCACGAAACCCTTGCAAAAGAAAACCGTCAGCAGCAGGACGGAAGACGCAGAAAAAGAAGACCAGGAAAGGAAATTTTGGCTCCATATTTTTAACATTCCGAAATGAAAAAGAAATATCCAGAAAAAAAATCCCTATCCATTATGAATTGACTTAAGTTTTACTGATTTTTTTAAAATTATAGGTGGTTACGATATTTTAAAAAAAATCAAAACAGGTTTACTACAACTAAAATTGGTTGTAGTACTATTTAATTGCATTCCATCTAATTGCCTTGAAAATTTTGATGCTTAAATTCCGCTTGAGTGCTTTTTGTTTCCAAGTAATCAGCTTCTTAGCTCGGATACAGTGGAAAGATTATCGAATAGAGCTCTGAACCTAAGAGTGCCTCGCAGCTGAAGAGGGTAAATAGAACAATTCACTTGCCCTAATGTCTCCTTCTGTCAGTCAAGGTCCTTCAAACACAATTGATGAGCAAACTGTAAGAAAACCCGGTTCTTAACCTGAAATGAATTACGTTTGATATTTTTCCATGTATGAGAAATTAAAAAAGAAGTACTACGCATAATTTCATCCGTCCGTTCCAGGAATTTTTCTCCTTCCACGGGATCTAATGTGGAAGGAAAAAGTGTGATCACCGTATAACGCAATGCCGGTTTTTCCATCTTTGAAAGGTCTCCGCACTTTGCAAACCCACTAATGGTAATTTAAATTGCAATGCACTCACTGCGTAATGGTAGATTATATGCGCCACAGAGCTCATGTAATCAATGATAAAAACTGACCTGATAAATAACCATGTAAACTGCATTTAAAGCCTCATTCATGGTAGAAGAGGGGTTAGTATTTCTTGATTATTCAAAAACATGAAGAAAATTTATTGAAAATGGAGGTGCGGATCGGGGACTGAGGGCAACTTTTATTTATTTTCCCCTCAGGAGAAGAGCGTTCTTCGATGACCACATCTAAATATCATAAAGAGCTCATATTCATTTTGAAAGGATCAATTCATGAATGATGTCATAACCAAGGAGAAGAGAAAGCAACTGGCAAGGCTAAAGAGGCTTTTTCGGTGTGCAAACGAGGAAGTCAATATTTGCTTACGATTCCCGTCATCAATCTCGTCATGCTCTCCTAGCGCGACCCTCACCTTGACCCGCAGTCCAGTAACTTGAACAAATGTTTTTACGTCTTTTACCTCCCCCTTCAACATTATCTATATCATCCTGTTCTTACAAATCATGAATTGGCAGCCTTCGGTCCGTAATGAACAGCTCATATTGTGTTGTTCTTGAGGAAATAAGCAAGAACGAAAAACGCTACCCCTAGCTAAGAAAAACTTTTGCTTTCCCGTACTCAAATTTTGAAAAGACCCTCGGAGCGAACTGGGGAAGGGTTTTTGGATAGCTAAACCAAATCCTTTTATGTCCGCCGAAGTAGATAGGAAAACGGATGTGTAGAACCGTGAAAGATACCGACAATGTTTTCACAGTGATAACTAGGCATGTATTGATCACCTCGGAAAACAAATGGACAGAAAAAAATAGCTCACCGGGCGTACCGGATATCCGAAACTTATCGCTAACTCTTCACCAATTCTCACCCCAATTCCCATTCCAACTTCTGCGAAATGGGCTTCGAAAATGAAAGAGATCCTCACCTTGATCGCGCTTAATATGAACCAACATTACATATTTCAAATCTTAGATTTTGTTCTTTGTGCCATCCTCCGTCTACGAATTGAATTTATAAATAAATACGAAGTATACATAAATCAATTTCAACACACTAGCCACTCCTAACTCAGGTTGTGCATTATATTTACCCTCATGACTCACCTCTGGCGAAATCCTTAAAACAACAAAGCATGTTAATGTGTTCACTCAAACATTCTTTTGAATCACCTTACCTCAAGGGCACGTTCGCAACTCATCGTCGGTCCATTAGTTAAGACACAGAAAGGTTGGGTGCTAAGAGGTTCTCGGAATCGGGACGAATATAACACGTAATGACAAAAAGTGGAGGGAAGGGGAATGAGAAACTATAAAGGCCTTTTATCAGCGTGAACGATCATCCGCCGACCATCTGTCATCGTGAAAGTACGTCCAAGATGAGAGCCAGTGGAATCGCCGTCGTTGCTTGCCTCGCAATGCTCCTCATAGCATTGCCAATGGCGCTATCCTCCCCGACCGGTGAGAGCTCTGGTGAGTACTTACCAGTAAAGTAAATCGTCAGTACCAAGGAATAATAAGAAATTTAGTACCACGAAGAAATTTTATTACACATCAGGTATAAAACTTCTTGGTGGAAATGTGATCGTATTATTCTTCACAATGGGGAACTTCCATAGTCTTTTGCCTGTTTCTTCGTGTAAGTCGTCAGTGGTTGTAACGGAAGGATAGTTGACTACTTGGATTAATTTCATCAAGGATATCAATAGGGTGTCTGAAGGAATAGAGAAAGGAAACTTATCGGTATCAGCCAATGAAGGGAAATTTAAAAAGAAACTCGTAAAATGAATTTAATATCCCTTCCGGCGGGTGCACTGTGCTTTCAATTCTCTTCACACATCATATCAAGGAGGGGTCGGAATGACCAATATCAAGTAAACAATAATAGTAAATGAATCTAAATGATTTCCAATGATAGATAATCTGATCTGACAACACCCCTATTTAAAACTGTACGGGTTAGAATGCCAAGCTTTGAGAAGTAATTCTTCATTGCCGATTATGAAGATCTTTATTTTTAAGCAGCATGTCGCGATGATATTTCGTATTATTGCACAATGGAGCGGAATAGAAATCTAAGGTACCGCTCATGATGATTCAATTTAGAAGTATGCCGTAGGTCGGGATTTTCCAGCCTAAAAGCACATTGTCTTTTTCTTTGTATCTTCCTACTTTAATTTGAAGACTTGGAATCGTATGAAATTGAAATAGGCACTGAGAGTGAAAGACTACAAAATCTAATTCTTTTGAAAAGAACATTTAGGGTATTTGCCCACTATATTATCGATGCAGAAACTCATGCTGCGGGGAGAATTATATTTTTTAATCATTTAGTTCGTCAATCGTCGCTTTTTCTGTTACGCATTTGTACCTGCAAATAATTGGGGCATCGTTGATGAAATTGACGGGTTATTGACATTTTTTTCAAATAATCACCTTCCTGTCTCCTTTAAAATAATCATTAAGGCTTTCACTAAGGTGACGAAGCTGTATTTTACTTGCTCAAGATTACTCATTCATTGTGGCAATCAAGCTTACATTGAAATTCTGAGGGCGCATGCATGTCATAAAGCATTGAAAATGATGGATGTAGTACCTAAATGGCCGTTTCCTCTCCCGCCATTAAGGAGTATCGCAAATTGCATACTTTTACGGCGTATGTCTATGAAAGCGTGGAATTCATTACTAGCTCGCTAGTATACGAAAGATTCTGTCCTTTTGGTTCACTCAAACAAGCATAATAACTTTGTTCAAAAGCTTGATACACAACTTTGGTTAAATTCATCCAGGGTAGTGAATGATGAGGACCATTTTAGATGCACTTTCAATGCTAGGGAATGGCATGATTGCATACGAAGTCACAGAATCGCTATGAAGATTGTACCAAATTTCATATTACCTTAGCAGAGGAGAATTTTGATATCATGACACCAACTGCAGCTATACCTCATGTTTTCAGGAAAAATAATAATTTACATGAATTAATTACTTGCATGCTTCTAGTATTGAGGGTGTATCTTTGTGATTACTTTGGGGTCATACATTTAATTTCACTTGAATAATAATTATTTCGGAATACCATCGATAGACATAGGTAGAGGGTAGTAAATGATAACTTAAGACAATGATCTCAATACAGCAATTGGATGGAGCATTGGTACAATTGATAGATAGATAGATATCTAAGGTTTTGATGAGAAATAAAAAACCACAATGTTTTTGTTTTCTCATTAAGGTTGTAAAATGGACTCGGCAGAGTCGAGTTAAATAAGTCAAATGATATACTGAAGAATATAGGAGGAGATTGGTGAAATATTGAAAATCTGATACTCACACAACACAGGCAAAACTATTGGATGGGGAATATGAATGGGTAAAGAATATAGTTAAAGATGCATGAATGGAGGACATAGTGAGATACTATACATGGAGAGGATGGTGGTAGAAATAAGAGAGGATACCCAGGTGAAGTCGAGTTGTGATTAATTAGAATTAGTTAGCCAGTTAGCAAATAGAGTCATTGAAGAGTCATGGTGAGAAGAATAAATCATAACAAAATGAAAGTAATAGCATTCTCAGGAAAATGGACTGCTACATTGAACATCAAAACAGGAGAGAGCATAAATTAGATCAGAACATTCAACTTATTTTGGGAAGCATTCTAATGAAAATGGGCATAAAAGTATCACAATTTTGTTAGCTAAAGAAGAATTGACTAAAAGGCATAAATGCATGATGAGAACCTTAAGTAAACACATCAAGAAAATATTAGTTAAAGGTTTTATATGGAGCATTGAATTCTGTGATTTGGAAACTTTGTTGGTGAAGTGAGGAGATAATTATTGATTGGAGTATTTTGGGATATATGTGTGAAGAAAATTTAATTGATTAAAAGGGGAACATTAAAGTGGTACTAGGTATGGTAGGGAACAAGATAAATTCAGTCACAAGAAAAGTCTTAGGCGGATGCATTCAAATGCAATGTTAAGTTTTGAAAACTGTGATAGATGGAGGATATTGAATAAGCATAGAGGGATGAAAAGAATTGACATTTTGGCAAGTATTATGGGAATTAGAAAATATATAGATCTGAAGATTGCTTTAGTCCAGCACATGCTGTTTTCATTTTCTTGCGATTTCTTTCTTCTTCAGCATTCTGACATCATGAAAAACTACTCATAACCCACTAAAGCTACATTTTACTAAAAGAAGCATAAAAAGCCTCTGGGATACATTTATTTAATGGTGGAAGCCAGGTGCTTGGCACAAACCATATTAAAAACTTTTCTGAGTTTGTCAAAGAAATCCTTAATGCTTACAGTTGATTAATTATTGTTTACTTCCATTACCACATAGTCTCTCTTCCTTGTAGACAATTTTAAATTCATTATAACTTACATGTATTAATACATGAATAGATGGTACTTGTTAATGCTACAAATATGATCTTACATATGTTTGCCAACGTTTGTCCTTTGAATGAGTATGCATATATATTTTTTTCAACCTTCTCTTCACTGCCACTAATGAATGGTATACAATCCTCCTCCAAAAAGAATTTGAAATCATTAAAACGTCACAGTTTTATAATAATAATTATTCCTTTTTTGTATGCCATTAGCTACACCATGTACTCCTGGAGATGTATGGAATGTTGAATGCAACACATGCAGATGCACGGAGACAGGAATTGCAGCATGTACCAGGAAAGGATGCCTAAAATTGCCTGGAAACTGATATGGCAAATGACTAACCAACTACAGTCTTTAAGAATACAACACCAGAGTGATGTCAGTTTTGAAAAGGTGTTTAATTCCATATTTTAGTTCTTTTGAAAAAAAATTCATGCAATATGATTGTTCAATCATGAGGCCCAATACATGCCACAGCTGAAAATTTCAATGTCCTTATCTTTGTAGCAATTAAATGTTATACAAATAAATATTTGTCAACCTACTACAATTCTGGCAATTTTTATTGGGGTGAAAGTGCTTCAAGATGATTTTTTTGAGCTTCCAATTGCAGAAATATCATAAAGTTTTTGGAAAATTAAGCTCATGAGAAAACATCTTCAAGCATATTCAAAGAAACTGCAGGAGGTGCATAACAACCATTTTTAATGGAATCATCTGATAAGTGCACATTACAATACAACAATTTAAAAAAGTAAAACTCATCCCAAATCAACCTAATCAAGGTGAATGATTTTTACACTTTGAAATGTTTAATTTTATCTTCAGGCACCATGATCTATTGGAAAATGACAACCAATATCAGGGACTTAACAGAATAGCTGGAATGATCTTTATAAATAGAATAATATTATCCATAACCTAACTCTTTTCTCTAATACATACTCTCATTATGACTTTACTAAAAATATACTTCTCACTGGCCATGTTGCATCATTTAAATTCACTAGACTACATAGTAAAAGAGAAATCAACAATTCCAGTAACTTTTTGCACAATCAAGTTCATTCTTGTTCAATTCATGAAACATTGAGAAACATAGGCACTTGTGTGATTTGGGAGCTTGAAATAATGAATCTCATGAGCCTCAATGATGGAACGACAAATATGGTTTTTTTTCTATTTTGCGATAAAATATTATAAACCATGCACTCGATGGTAGTTCAGTGAATAAGAAAGCATAAACTATGCGTTCTGCTATAAACTGTCAAACAATAGAGCAACATCAGCTTCTTCTGTTTTCTGAAAAGCCCAGCATGATAGGTTTATTTAATTAATTTGTTGGAATGAAATGCATGTTAGCGGATCACTCCATTAAAAGTTACTGTATCTCCCGCAGTTAATTTAATGCAATTAATTTTCAGAATAGTTATTGAGGTGGGTAAATTCTACAGCCAATATTTAAAAATAATGAACAACTATAAGACGTGGTTCACAAGCAAATAATCAATCAAACATCCAGCTTAAAATATTCCATGTGTGTTCAAAATTTAAACTGAATATTGAAATTTTACCCATGAAAGTCATAACTGAGGGGGCCAAATTTTCCAATGGAGTTTAATCTAACATTTGCTTTATACATGGCAAATATGCATGAACTTCACCAAAAAAGGTCAACAGGTAAAATGTATTTTTAGTACAACATTTTTGGTAAGTAACATAGATGAGAGGTACCATTTATCATTTTGACAGCTTAAAACTTAACATAAATATGTTAAAATACTTGTTTAATCTTTGAGTTGTCCTCAAAGAGGATCTTGGACAAATATCATATTTCCCTTTTGCACCAGTCAAGCATAAATTACTTGAGAAAATCCTTGGCATTCTGAATAGCTAAAAGCTTACACCAAAGTCTTAGAATATGGTGATCATGAGAAATAATTAGAACAACAGAAGAGCCAGTTTTACCTCTGTATGTACTCTGTACTAAGGCTCCTGCCTAATGTATGTACTCGGGGCCTTGGCCGGCCCCGGTGGCGGCGGGGTAACGTCCTCGTCTACCAACTGAGAGGTCACGGGTTCGATTCCCGTCTGGGTGGATTTTTCTCCATCCAGGGCTTGGCTGTATGTAATTGTCTTCAATGTAATGTATGTAATGTAAGGGTTAGGTGGAAGAAGGGACTATTTAGTCTCAACCTCGCCCAATTAAGTCGATAATAAATAAAATAAATAAAAATAAATAAGAAGACAAATTTCTTCAGAAATTGCAAGGGACTTGCTCCAAACCACAAACAATGGCCCAGGTTTTCTAAAAAAAAATAATAACTGGAGATGAGTCATGGGTCAATGGCTATGACTCTTCCCAAGAGTTGATGAGATAAAGGCGAATGCAATGATGCAGCTGATGACCATTCTAAGAAGGACTTTGGCGCTTGTTTTGAAAATTGGAAGAGTTGCTGGGATAACTGTGTGAGGTCCCAAGGGGAGTATTTCAAAGGGGACTTGGGCCTGATTGTTCTACCTAAGCTATAGTTTTTAAAATAGTGCATGGCTGGAGACCTGGACAAACCTTGAACAAGTTTATCAAAAATGTTGTAGGCTGGCCCAGAAAGAGAATTGTATCACATTGAATTGTATAAGGTAACCCACCATAATTAATCTGCAACTTCGGTCAGTATCATGTAATTGTGTCATATTTAAAAGCATTCATTTCTGTCATATGTAAATTATTTATATTTTGAATTGTTCACAAAAATTAATAGTTAATTAATTTTAAAAACAGATTTACCTTAATTAGAATTAATTTAATTAATATTGAAACTTGGTATTTTTTACTGGAATTCTTCCATATTTCACTAGGAATTTTATTGCAATATTAGAATAGAACTTCCTGGAAAAGTTTGGAACTTCCAGGCACTTAAAAATTATCCATATTTGATTTACATTCATCTAAAATTTGCATATGGACAATGTTACTTACTTCTATAGGAAGCTGAATGTACAGAATGTCATTATTGGCTCCTTTAAAACATTTCCAAAATTTTACTAACCACCTGCAAGACACTCTTGTAATTGTTAAAATTTGAATTAGCCAGAAGACAATATCAACCATTCTACAAAATATCTAACACCACTTCTGAATTACTGATATGCACTTGCAAATGGATAAAAAGTGTCAAATTCAACAAAAAAATACTAATTCTTTAGTTTTCCCCTATTCTATTTCATTTCGCATATTTATTTCTATTCTTTTATCTTTCAGGAGTTATTGTTTGTTGGTATTAGTGAACAAGTTAGTTAATATTAACAGTTAAGTAAGAATGTTAGGAAAGTACGTTTAAACTCTGATGCATACAGTGTGTGGTTTTGTAGTGCTTGGAAAGATGGTCATTGAAGCAAAATGATGCATGGAAATTTGGAGGCTTTTGAAATGTGGGTGTGACAAAGGATGGAAAAAGTGAAACAGTCAGAAAGGAAAACAAACAAGGATGTTAGACAAGGTGGAACAGGAGAGGGGATGGTTGAGAGAAATCAAAAGGATCCAGAGCAAAGCAATTTGTTTCATAATGGGATACTGAAAACTGCGATAGAGGGGAGAACCTTAGGCAAGCATGGATGGGGTAGGAACAGGAATGTTTGACAGAATGGAAGAAGTATGCAGAATTGAGGAAGAGTATTTGGATTGTTGGATTTCAGATTGTTTTATAAGGTGAGATTGTAAAATGTAATGCTGTTCAGTCAGTGTTGATCCAAAACATACTTTAAAATATATAATTCCTATAATTATAGTTTATTAAATGAATGACAGTTTCAGACATAATATGGTGGAAATCCTTCATGATGAAAGAAGGCACTTTGCTTTTCCACATAGAATTTCGACTTTTTTTATTATGTAATAAAAAAATTGATATGGAAAAGCAAAGTGTCTTCTTTAATCAGTTTAGCATGGTCTAAAGTTATTGCTATTAATCAGGTTTTTCTTTTCTTAAAGCAAAAGGCATGAAGGCCAGATGCTCATTTTGATTCCTTAGTAAAAAGTGCTTCAAGAGCAAATAGGGTTTGGAAAAATATTTTTCACTCTTTTATGAGAACACAAGGAGCACCAATGCACAGAAGTATGGACAATGAGAGACAAAATAACAGCAGAACCCATTTGGAACCTGCAAGGTTCATAATATGTTTCTTTTTGCAGTAACTTCAAGTGAATAGCCACACTAAGAAGATGATTCCACTTTTCCACCACTCAATGACATTTCTACACTCTTATAAATTTATTTTATGTATCTGAAGAGCACATTTTGTCTCAGGAGTGCCCATTGTGAGTCTTTGAGGCTGCTGGAATTCGAAGTTTGATGCACTTACGTGTACATTGAAATGCTATGTGCTCATTTGGTTTATTGGCACAAATTGGGCTCTTTTGGTTAAGTTAAAAGATTTGTGCATCAGTGCATATCTGTTGTGCCAATTGTAGAAAATGATAATTTATTAGATTGACAGTTTATGTTGTTCACTTTCACGTTAGTTTTTATTTTCTGAACATATCTCTGCTCCAGGATGCTGAGAAGTCACTCCTGGTTTGTCATCCTGCCCCAGGGGCCTAAAGATCAGAATTGACACACACAACAATGACCAAGCTCTGAACCCATGACTTTTAGGGCATAAGACAAGTGTGTTAGCCAGACAGAATATTTTGTGAACATATCAATAAAAATCAACATTAAAACTAAGCTGCTGTATTTGAGACGAATGCCAACCCAAGAAAGGGAGAGGCATATGAAGAGAAGGGAAGAAATGAAAACATTGCTAAAATTTAGTGGATAATGTATCAATTAGACAGGACACAATGATGAAGCAGATATATGCGATAATTCCTTTCTTCATGTATTGCACCTGACAAAGCATGCAGAGCTACACAATGAGCTATTTTAATATTCACTATGGGGTTTAAGAACATTTAGTCATGGCTTCAAAGTAGAGGTATGAGTAATGCCATGGTCTGTCAAAAAAACCTACCCTACCTTGTAGAGACTACCACTAAATAACCTAATGTTATCGTGAGAATGAAACCAAATGCACCAAAGAAAAATGATGCCTACTTTATTTAGTTTGTGTCCTTGGTTATAATCGAGTAAGATGAACTTGAAAATTGAACAAAAAGTTACAGACTTAGCTTTCCTACACAAAACACCAAATTTTGCACAGTATTCTGAAGGAAAAAAACGCAGAACAATGTTTTTCAGTTTTTTTTCTGAATTTCACACCCAAATAAAAATAGGGTACTTTTCCAGGTATGGCGCAACTCTGTAAACAGTAAATCCATCTCAACTGCACAAAATGTAAGTGCAGAATGACATCTGATGTGAAAAATCCAATCATTCAAGTACAGAGGATGTTTTAGGTATTTCACATTTTAACACTTATTGCAAATTTCTTTGATTGCATCTGCTTGAAACAGGGTTTATAAACAATAACAAAAGCTAAATGCCTTGGGAAATTATTCATCCTCAGGTGGATTCAGTTATTTCTGGCATTGTGGCATAAGCTGCATTAATCTTGAAGAAATGGAATCATACAACATATGAAGGAAACTAGTTCTAGCATAAATTATTTTTATACATGATCCCGATGGCTTTGGTGTCTGCATATTCATCAATGCATACCAAAGTACATTTCTGAGATGAATATTTGCAGAGAAGAATGAGAGCTGCAGTAAAAAAACCTTAGGATAGAAATACAGATGACGAATAATCATCACCTTCTTTTTAGAGTAAATAAAATAGCTTTTATCTTTTCACAGCAGTTTTCAGTCGAGACAAAGACTTCAGGAAACAACATTGGTGGCACAACTGAGCTATTTTCTAATGAAAGGAGATCATGAAATTATTCATACTATTTTATCATTTTAATGTGGATGGTGCATACAGCTAACAATCGATCGAGGGTTGGTTTGATAGGTGAGGGTAGACCCCACTCATTGCTATGCCCATTGGCATGTGAAATTCTCATTAGGGAAGGGAGGATTGGGGAGGCCTTCAATGGGTAGTTCCTATCCCTGTGAATCCTGTGGTTTTCCAGAAAAACCTAGTACCAAAAATATCACACAGCTTGGGTGTAGCTGAGGGTGGCCAGAAGCATTCCTGGGAATCGAACCTGGGCCCTCTGGTCAGTAGCCCAGCAGTCTACCCATTGGGTAGAGATAATTCAGAAGCTATTAATTGGTGAAATTGAATGCTATTGAACCTAACACTAAGAGAGTATTCTTATTTTGTCAAGCAACATTAAAAATATTGTCTTAATTAAATGCGCACATGATAAATGGAAAGGTAAATAATAATGATTATCAATACACAAATGTTACATTTATTAAATATAGTTTGAAATCACTCAGTCCATCTATGTGTACAATGCTGATTAGTGCAGACATAATACAGTCTCATCTCCTCCTGCAAGGATAAATATAAAACAAGAATTAGTATAAGTCACTGTCAATTGAAAACATTGGCCATTATTCATCATTACCACATTAATATACCATTTACATGAGAATTTGTTAATACTTCCAGATTTTAAAACCAGCATTTTTAAACATAGCAAAAAAGTGACCCAGTGGTATCTAATAAGGAAAATGGCAACACAAAAGTGACATGTTAAACTTTAAAAATAACACGTATTTGTTCCAATATATACTTAGATGTTTCAGTCTACTACAGAAAAGCATCTTAATCATACCCTGAAATCATCAGGGCAAGTATATGGCAGGGGGTGTTAGATCAGTCACCAGAAAGTTAATCAGTGACTTAGGTAAATGTGATGCCTGAATTATTTTGAGTGCATGCATTTAACTTATATGAATCAAATTTATTTAATAGGTAGATCTTGGCATATAATCTTATAATGCTTCCAATTCAAAGAGTTTTAATGACAGTAGGGCATTTTCTGTTAATACCATGAAGTGAATTGTCTTCAGCAAAGCTGTGCAGGTAGGCATTTCTAGCATATACCCAGTTGAATCCAGTATTAGATGCATAGCTAAATGCTAAAACTTAAATGTTTGCTCCAAATTGAAGGCTTGTTTGTATCTTGAGCCATGACTGCAAATCCCACCTCAAATCACTGTGTCATATTCAGGTTGCATTGCCTCATTGTTAGTTACCATTTTTCTTATTTTTTTCTTTGGCATCCTGTGAGACACTAATATGATTGCCATTATTGACGGCATACCTGTATGCAAGCCTATCGTGACTACTTTTAAACTTGAACTTAAGTAGCTATTACTCCCAAAGTGTTACCACAGCCCAGATGAATATTTCAAGATAATTTGTGCTTAGGCTGATGTACTCTATGTGATGTGTATTTACATGGCTTTTATTTATATATTAACATGTATCATATGTATTTTCTTGCTATCTGTACATGTTCCATTTCATATTCCTAACCAACAAAACAATAAAGTTATTATTACTCTCTCATGGGATACCTATGCTGGGCTCTTCAGTGCAGTTTAAAAACCTCAACAACCATTCTCAGGCTCAAAGAAGCATATAGTAATCTGAAATTCCTATAATGGATGCCTGAAATTCACATGAATTTACATGATGCAGAATGGTGTTATACTCCAAGCCACATGCCTCCATGATGGCTCACAAAGTAAAATGTAAATGCATACATGGATATGCATTATGAGAGCCTTCAACGGAGTATCCACAACAGTGAAAGGTAAAAGGATAGGAGATGTGGATTGTACTTGATATAAAAATCTCAAATTATTCAGATTCCTTTAAGCCATTTCATAATTAACAGAGTTGGTTGATATAATGATGCAAAATGGCTATGAGCCAGTGTCAACCTTCAAGGGGTGAACCAATACAGAACTTACATTTGTGTAAGAAAAATTAAAAAACCAAGTTTATATGTTATTTTTTAATCGCAAATTTTACTGGAAAAAGTAAAAAATGTGAAGATTATAACAATGTAAGTGATGAAATATTTATCAGTGTTAAATTATTTCATGACTGCTCAAAATAATAGTTTTCAACCTAGAAAAAAAAACAACCCATGGAAAAATAAATACCTCAGCACGCCGGGTTTGAGCTTGGAAGAAAACTGCCTCACGATGATTACACTTAGGGCATGGATGTTCCTCAGTTCGTGGGAGAGTAGGGTCTGATATTACATCTGATACAATATGGGTTAACTCACTGTAAGAGAAAAAACATGCAATGAATTTCAGAAAGAATGTCTCCACACAAAATGAACACTTCTGGTAAATACTCACTCAATTTCGTGCATAATTTTATTCACATATATGCAATTGCTGTCAGCTAACTGTTTGTAATCACAATTTCGGCACTGCAATAAAAAATAACAACTATATCAGTAATCAACAAAATCTAAAGTATTAATGACCAACACCATCCATAACTTAGTGTGCAGGGGCATAATGTCGTGGAAAATTTGGCATCTGAAACACTTAAAATTAACCAAATACAAAAATTAATATACTAGGTATGTAATAAGAGTAGCTAATGAAATGAAATGAATTAAATGCAATCATAATAAATAACAGAACTCACAAAGGCATCGAATTAAATTGAAAATATTAATTTTTTATGGCCAACATACTTTTTCATGCCATAGAGTATACTTATTTGGTTATGATGTGCATTTTCGGTTTTTCATAGTTCTAAATAAAAAGTAATATAGCACCGTCAACAACTAATAGCAATAAAAAGCTGGAGGGTTTCTCACAGTGCATTAGTTTTTTGCTAAGCGAAAGTTTAATTCATGTCTCATAATAATATTTACAAATTCACCTTAATAACTTGTGTAAACAAACCGAGGGGAACAGGAATAGTAATTCGGTTTCATTCGGGCGAGATTGAGACTGGGGCAGTCCCTTCTTCCATCTACCCCTTATTCAAACACATTAAATGAAAATACAATTACATTTGAGGGCTAAATAACTAAAAAAAACTAGATAATGACAATCGATTTACAATGCATTTGCATGAGTACAAAGGGTATAGAAAGATATGTAAAATTGTGCGAAAAACATAAGGATAAGAATAGCAGGTTTGCATACACAATACGCTAATAATCGGTTCATTTGTACGTGGTACATAGTAAATCAATATGTTGATAATTTTCAGTATATTTCATTATCAACTTACTGCATAAAGGAGAACTTTGTTTTCTTTGTCTTCTTTTGGGTATAACATGTTGTTACTGAAAAAATACATTAATTGATTAAAATTCCAACCAGTTCAATTTAAAGAGGAATCAACAAGGCAATACCTTACCATTCTTGACAAAATCGTATACCAACAAAACCGGGACCATCATCGTGAGTGTCATAACCACTGATTTTAGACATACTGGTATATTATCCTCCAGATTAAAGTAAGCAACATAAAGATTCAATACATATATGACTACACACTTATCGCACTATACCCATAAATGTAAAATGAAAAAATCTAGGCTGGCAAAAAGAAGTCTAGACGTAAAACTGTCACTTCAAAAACACTTTACGATCGCTTAAATCCTTCGATATTGATTGACTGAAATGCGATTTTGGATATCGAACTGTAGCTATCAATTACTATCGCCGAACCAATCAGTAGTACCAACTACACCGATTTGTTTACTACCAAAACTAATAACTGACTTGGTGATCTATTGTTGTTCCTAAGGAAAAAGAATACATTTATTGTTCTTGCCATTAAATATTAGAAATGAGTGACTGTACCATGAATTTCGTGTAATAAATATGACATTTGGGCTCAATTCTAAAAATATTTTAAACATGGCAAATCTTGCCATTCTACATATTACGCAAAATATTGAGTAGATTAGTCTGTAGAGACAAAATTACTTTTCATTCGCGTTGTTTATGGTACACTAGTTTTCATGATTTGTCCAGAGGATAGATATAACTTATTTATAACCTCCTTGGTTTTACCTCTTCTCAGAGGTACCACTTGCGAAGAAATTAGATATGAAACAATTAATTTTCTTGTAACAGTTTTCAACTATGACTTTTCTCGGTGTTTATAATTTATTCTTCATGACTTTTTAAACATTTATTATAGGTACTTTGAACTCCCTTTAGGAGACTCATTACTCACGGCACCACCGTATGGTCATTTATGTAACTACGACAAATCTCAACAGATGCCTATTTTTCAAGTCTTTGCTTTGACCTTATGAAGGTCAGAATACTGTGCGGGGTTTGAAAAGACACAAGGACCGAGGGAGAGTATTTGATCGTTGAAAATATCATCATGTCTCTGAAAAAGCTCAGTATTGATGCGTTGGATTTGACCAACAAGAGGGTTTTGATGAGGTAATTGTACTTGGTTTATTAATTTGGATAATATTATGTCTTTTTCAAACATAAAGTAATGCCTGTACATTTGCACAGAGTTGATTTCAACGTTCCATTGAAAGAAGGAGTTATCACAAATAATCAACGTATAGTAGCAGCCCTCGATACTGTTAAGTATGCATTGGATAAGAAAGCAAAATCTGTTGTTTTGATGTCTCATCTTGGCCGGCCCGACGGAAACAGAAATGCGAAATACACTTTAAAACCTGTGGCAGAAGAGCTGAAAAAACTGCTGAGCAGGTCAGTTTACTTGGTTTACCTGCCAAAATGCCGAATGAATACCTCAATATTTTAGTACTATGTTACGAATAAATGATCGCCGTCTAAAAAATAACAATTACAACTTATCAAAGAATGTGACATACCTTTGCCTTAATCGTTTTGCTTGAACTTGCTTTGCCTTATTCGTTTTACTTGATTTCGATGGAATTTTTTTCTTGCTTTAAACTTCCATTTAAGAATAATATTTTTGGGCATCATCTTGGCGGTTCGATTAGTCGGTTGGGATATAATCTGATAACTAAGACTAAATGGGCGAAGAGTATCAGTAACTCTCATTTCCCTGTATTCGGTTTCCAAGTTTTGCTAACTGGAAAGCCAGACCGGCTCTGGTTTAGCTGCTGATATCCAAGGAGATGTACTGAGGCCCTTTTCTCAGTAGTAGAAAGTTGTTTCCTTCAGTTAGCTACAAGTTATTCGTGTTTAATTATTGAAATCTTTGCCAGGGATATTACGTTTCTTGATGACTGTGTTGGCCCGGAAGTTGAAAAGGCATGTGAAAACCCCGAACCTGGTTCAGTAATTCTTCTGGAGAACTTAAGGTATCATTTAGAGGAGGAAGGAAAAGGAGTCGATGCATCAGGAAATAAGGTAAGCGAGTTTATTGCGTTTGCAGTGGATATACTATATATATTAGTTTTGTGTATGCATGTCATTCTTAAGTATGAATATGGTAAGATTGATACCTTAGTGTACACATAAAGCCAGATCCAGTTAAATGCTCGAAGAATATTTACTCATCTTAAAAAACTTCCTACAGGCAGCCAATTAATTGATAATTATACGTCAACAATACATTATGATACTTTCTCAGTTTATTCTGCTCCATTGTTATTAAATTGACATTATTGCTGTCAGTTGCATTTGCTTGAAAATATATGTAGAGCTGAAAAATCAGGTTTTTTAAAGGAAATAGTTTATCTTGGGAAGTGTGACTGTTTGACATGGGAGACCTACATTGACCTTCATGGACAGAGTATCCATAAATCAATGGTGACCTACATTTGACCTACAGAGTTCTCCCTCGGTAACATTTTCAATATAGTATGCAATTTTTAGGTGCTTTTACTTAGCATACATTCATTGAAATTTTGGAAAATGCTGTTATTTTATTATTGGAAGGCCGAATCTAGGTTACATTGTCTAGTGCATATGAATATCCTTGTGAACTCATTGCGACTTGAGGCCTATTTAAAAACTCGACTGTGAATTATTGTACTCTTGTTTAGAATGACTTGCTCTCGAATTAGATGATAAATAAATTGACCTTTGAAATATTAATGTGACAATGATAAGGAAAAATGATTAGGAATTTTATAATCATATATGTATGGCAAATACACTAAGAATTTGTACTGGCTGCATTAGTAAAAGTGATAAATTGCCAATTGAGGAAAAAGGATTTGAATTATTTGAGTTATCAAAGGAGATGGAATGCAGCTCCATTTAAAACACTGGACACAGAACATATGCAACCAAGAATTGGAAAGCAGGTGAAGCTGGAGGACAATTAGAAAGAATATCTGAAAGGGAAGGAGATAAAAATGGTGCAATACAAGTTGTTGAAAAGGAAATGAATCCCAAAATGTAGTCCTTTTTTGTCCAAAATCAATTTTGATAATGATACATCTTGCAAGCAAGTTGGTGTAAGGAAATACAACGAAATTTTCTGTTGAAGAATCTCATTCAAGTACACTTGGCTAGTCTTAATAACAATCTTAACTAGTTTTTGTAAGAAGCAAACAACTTAAAGGTAGGTGAGGATGACGCTAATGCATCAAAACTAGTTGTACCGAATATAATTTAGTTGAAAGATACCTTGGCATTTTTACTTCAATAATTATGGATTTCCACAAAGTTAAGCCTGAAAATATAGAATGTAACTGAGAACAAATACAAGAAACAGTAATTATAAAACTAAATTATACATCACTTTCCACTGGCATAGAAGTTTGATTTTTCATTTATAATAACAAGAAGAATGATTGAATTTCATTCCCATTAATTCTGATGTTTGTTCCAGATAGAGGTTAATTAAATTTATCTTATTAATTTTTATGGTGAATGAGAAAAAACGATCATTCATATGAAGCTCTATGCCATTTAAAATTGACAAACTGGGATAGGGGGTTTTTCCTATTCATCTGTCATATAGTATATACTTTTTAAATATAATTGAATTATTTATTTAATCGTGGGTCGCAGTGGTCTAGTGGGTAGAGCGTTGGACTACTGAACAGAGGGTCCCGGGTTCGATTCCCGGGCAGGGCACTCTGGGCACCTGCAGCCTTTCCATTATTAATAGGTAATAGGGACTTGATAGACTGTGAATGCAAGCTGACTTTACTTGTTTTGGGTGCACAAAATGAGATAATAAGAATCTAATTTTATTCCTACTTGTGTTTTATTCAAACATTGGGTGAATAAAAGTTTTTCAAATATTTAAACTGTTACACATGCACAGTGTGTCAGATGTGTAATAGTTCTATTAATAGTTAATAGTTAAAATGAATTCCAAAATGGAATACATTAAAGCTACTAAAATTTAGGTCTTTGTTATTTTCAATTTTTCTAGGTCAAAGCCAAGCCTGATGATGTCAAGGCATTTAGGGAATCTTTGAGGAAATTAGGTGATGTGTATGTCAATGATGCCTTTGGAACTGCCCACCGTGCCCATAGCTCTATGATGGGTGAAGGCTTTGCACAACGAGCTGCTGGTTTCTTATTAAAGAAGGAGCTGCAATATTTTGCCAAGGCCTTGGATAACCCAGACAGGTCAGTTGGATGGTTCCGTAATTCCTGATGTTGTGGAATTTTCTCTCATGTGACTACTAATGAAGCTGGGTAATTTTTTGACCATTGATATTTTCTTTAGTGATGACAGGCCCTTAAATATCAATAATACATAAGGATTTATTTATGTGTGTATTAATGCATGGGTTTCCAAGGGAAGTTTTGATGGGAAACCAATAACTGCAAGAAAAGAAATGATTGTATGGGTCTGGAATAAGTTTCCAGTTAAATTGGTTTTCTAGTACCTGTACCGATTGTGAGTGTCAAGGTAATGCGTATAAAACAATACATCCTTATGATGCAACTTTCTCGTATGTACTATTTAAAAGAAGCAAACATTATTTTAATATATGATAATCACACTGTACAAATAGAGAATTAAACCTAAATGGAGTAAAAAAACATTAGATATAATAGACCATGAGTTGCATGTTGGTTTAGACTTACCAATGCTAGATCATAAAGCAAGAAAAGGAAAATTTGATGCATGCATACACAGTATCAACGAAATATTTTTAAAAATGTTACAAGGTTATTTATATAATTGTCTCAGACAGGATTTCAAATTTCGGTAGAATACTCCTGAGCCTATTCCATTTAATACATATTATATTTCCCATCCTGCAATTAACACTTTTTTTGCTCCTAAATGTGCTCTAAAATCAGCCTGCATCTTATGGGTTGAGGGAATACAGTACCTTCGGCCCATAATACTCATGCTGATTCACTGGGAAAACTTTGTATTAAGAATTTTTCCTGCATCTGACACAGAATATGGTTTCCTTTTTTGCAAATTTTGACTAAAATACTGTTATGAGACAGGTAAGTAATAGAGGGATTTAATATTTCCTCAACAGTAGTTATTACAAAAATTCCAAATCCTTGGGAATGCTGCCCATTTGCTAACGCGTTGTATCTCTTCCGAAGTCTGAGCAAAAAACTACATTCATGTGCTCATAAATGTCCAAAGCTTGAGAAACATTTTAGGAACTGGATATTAAGTCACAGGAAAAAATGCTATTACTGTTTCAAAAGAAATGATTTTAATGTAAGCATGATATTAGTGATGGGTTTACATTTCTGAGTCACCCTCATGGTATGAAACCACCAGTGATTTCTAGTATCTATGATTGATTGAAAACGTTCTGCCATAAAGTTAACTAAACTGTGAACTAGTACTAAAACTAGTTAACTAAAGTGTGGCTATCATGTCTTTTTAAACACTGGAATTAGTAATCCACTTGATGAAAGTGAAGATTATATTGTATGAGGAAAGTGAAAAACTGCAGAAATGATTCAGCAGCAGTTATGATGAATTTCTGGAATTCCATGATGAATAAGTGTTGATAAAGCTAGTAATTTTTTATGTTATTACTGTTATAGGTAACCTACCAGTTAACCCCTTCCACTTCAATTTTTTTCTGAATATCGTGCCCCTATCATCTATTTAACTTTTCTGTGGTTCTTTTTAAATGGAATGGTAGGTAATGAAATGATATTTTGCAGCTTGTAATCAACATAGTACAGTGAATTAAAAAGTGATAATTATTTCATATTGTAAAGTATCTAGTTTAATACTTCATTTTTATCAAGACGTTTTTCTTATGAACTACAACTATAATAATAGTAATATTAAATATTAAGAAAAAAGTAAATTATATATATGTCATTGAAAAATCTAAACATAAAGTCAAAAATTGGGAAATATCCATGTTCAAAGTAAGACAACATTATTATAGAATAGATTGGAATGCATAATATTATATACATATATATTATTAATAATCAGAGACAGTATGATACTTCTCAAAACACTCTCGCAAATGTAAGGGTACCTGGGAGAGTTTACACTGCCAGGTTGTCTCACTTTTGGCATTATTCTTGAAGCATATGTGACATCTTTTAGTTGGATGTTGTTTCTTTGCCGTTGATGGGATATGTTCAGGGAAATGAGCCCAATTTATAGCTTGCAGTCAGACAGGTATGTCACAATGTGAAGGTCGTCCACACACATTGTAATTTGGCAGAGTGACCTTTGCCAATAATACCTCTGCAACATCCAAGCAAAAACTAGTTATACTTTTCTTCTTTTTTGTTTACTTTAGAGTGTGTATGAATTGAACAGTGCAATATCAAACATATAAAAGAGCATTTTTTAATATCCTTTCATGAACTTTCTCATCAATGGGAAGCATGCTAGCTGCTGGTCTTGATTGTCCACACCTCCCATTCCTCGATTCATGTGCATTCATCTGGACCCATGGCTTTCTCACTTGTGACATGATGACACACAATGCACAAAAGGCTTTCATTTTATCAGGATTCACGTCAAACCATTTTTTATCTATCTCCTTATCATTATACAGTTCACTCTTCATCACTTACTTTGCATACCTGTTCGTTTCCTTTGACAACATTTCCCAAAAGTCAGCACTCAGTACCTCTTCAAAAATATGTAAGGGTTCTGGATTTTTGTCTACTTGATGCAGAAACGACGCATTTATGCCGGAAATTTCAGTGAAATGTTTTATATCTGGATCATTATCTTTTTCATCCCATACCCATTCTTCCTTGGATGCACTGGCACTAGTAGATGCTTCATCTCCACTGCTTGATGCACGCAAGGTGCATTATTGAACTTTTAGCATGACTTTGCTATCATCACTCTGTTTCACTGCAGGTTTCATTCTCCGCTTCAGTTGGTTCGTCGTGTAATTCTTCATCGTCCAATTGTCCATTGTCATTCAGTTCAATACTCTAATCGTCACTTTCACAGTTTGTAATTCTGTTATACATTGTTTTCACCACAGTATATATATATATATATATATATATATATATAACTAACATGGACAAAAACTGAAAAGAACACCTGTAACACACTCCGTCTAATCACATGAATGATCACATTCAAACTAAGCTTATCGTGAAGGAACTGCATAGCCACCACGAGAAAAGCTGAGATGACTCGTCGTGTAATAGGAACACCCTTTTCAAGAAGGCAAAGTCAGCATATAACACTCTTAGACATGAAAGAAAGTGGGTAGGAAACTAGATACTTTTAGGTGGACACCCAATATGAAAACGAACGAAAATAGTATTACAGAAGGATGGCTAAAATAACAGTTTGTCAAAGATTCCAAATTGTAACAGCATTTCACAAATAATGTTACCAATAGTATGCTGATGAAAAATTATTTTTAAACTTTTCTGTGTTAAAATAACATAAAGACTTCGAATTTGTAATATGTATGGAAGAGAACTCAATTTATTTCGTGGCGATCGGAGATGTAGTTCCTGAGCAAGTGTGATTTCAAATCTTCTGCCCAAAGTAGGATTTTAAAAAGTTGACGATCGAACACTTCCCGTAAGAACATCGAGAACACTGCTATCGCCACTCGTATAATATCATTTTATTACTTCCAATGCATAATATTTCATGAAATATGAGTTCTTTATGTACATTATGGATGTTTTAACATTGTTAAACTTTCAGAATGTTTATATTGTTTCCCTAAATAGTGCAAAAATTATGAAAATCTGATGACGAGCGACACTCGTCATTGTTCGATTTGGCATCAGAAGTTCATGACGAGCTAGACTCGTTATTTCAGTGCAAGGGGTTAAGTTAGGTTTTTTGAAGATTTTGATAACAGGTTCTTTTTTTATGTAACTGTTTCATTTTCTTCTTATTAAATGTTGACATTAAAATATTTTGATCATTTTCTGTTTGATCCAAATATTTTTCATGAAAAGTAAATTCTAACCTGAAAAATCCAGAGGAAACACTTTTTTTAATTAAAGACATGTAATTACATATTGGGCAGTTGCAATGTCATGATTGACTTACTTGGATTTATGGGGAAAGGCAATCATATAATGGCTTTTTCCTTTAAAATGACATTTATTTATTATTTGACATGGTATAGAGACAGTGGCTTAAAATGGTATTATAGCAGCGGTGGGGACATGATTGGATACCATCCCTCTTGTTCTGGAGATGACTTTCATTTTAAGGACAGTTATTGCAGCTCTGTCCTTTTTTCTTTTAAAAGTTTTATGCCTTTTTCCAAGAAATTTCTAATTTTTTTAAGAGTATTGACCGACAGACTCTAGCTTATGTTAGCGTATAAATATTTCAAATTATGACTCATAGTTCTATTCCTTCCACAGACCATTCCTTGCCATATTGGGCGGAGCAAAAGTTGCTGACAAGATACAGCTTATTGAAAATTTATTGGACAAAGTAAATGAAATGATCATTGGCGGTGGAATGGCATTTACAATCATTAAAGAATTACATGGAATGAATGTATGTATATCAGTGGAAGAATAATCAATAATGCAGTGAATCTATATATATATTTTTTGTATTATATAGTTTTAAGTGCCAAAATATTATGCAGTACTCAAAGAAAATTGTTAACTTTAAATATAGAATAACATTTTGATGTTAAAATAAATATTTTTAATGGACTCCCAGATTGGATCATCACTATATGATGCAGAAGGTGCAAAAATTGTTAAGAGTTTGATGGACAAGGCAAAGAAGAATAATGTCCAAATTCATCTTCCAGTAGATTTTGTTACCGGTAATCGTTTTGCTGAAAATGCTGAGGTAAGGGATGTTTATTCATATGGTACTTTCATTATTGCAAGCAGTTGGCCTTAATACAACATTTGTGTGCAGGTTGGATCAGCCACAGTTGAGTCTGGTGTACCTGACGGCTGGATGGGCTTGGATGTCGGCCCTAAAACTAATGCTCTGTTTGCAGGACCTATTGCCCGAGCAAAAGTTATAGTGTGGAATGGGTAAGTAACCTTTATTTCATGATTACTTAAGACTGATTACCTTTTTGGATCCTTGGGTGTTCAGTGGAGTATGTCGTACAGTGACTAAAAGTTTTGTTGAATATATAAGTAAATTGATGGAATGAGTGCCTCATTTAAGCCCTAAAAACGACTCATTGCAAAAG
Source organism: Hetaerina titia (assembly GCA_037158775.1). Classification (NCBI taxonomy): domain Eukaryota; kingdom Metazoa; phylum Arthropoda; class Insecta; order Odonata; family Calopterygidae; genus Hetaerina; species Hetaerina titia. The sequence goes on from CM073770.1 coordinate 69,652,676, forward strand.
AATGATAAGTAGGTGGAGAAACGGAGTGGCTAGTTATAAAATGGGGCTGTCCATTATTGCCTGTGCATTTTAACTTACACATTTGGGAATTGGAAAGAGATTTGGGGAGATCAATGAAATGTAAGTAAAGAATGAAAAACGAAATAACTGAGACCGTAAAATTCAATGGCACTAGGTTTGTAAAGGGTTGAGGTAAAAATAAAATTACAAGTAAAGGGAAAGATAGGGAACACAGACTAGGTCACTTAGGGTGTGTTTGGGAAACAGTGATCCACGTGTACCTTAATCTCACAAAAATAAGCAAAATTAATAAATAGTAAAACAAATTCAAAACCACTCAATCACCAGGGTGTGTTGGAATAACAGTCACTCTCGTGAATTGCGTTCACACATGCACTCAGGATTTGAAAGGATATCTCCTATGTCAGAGATCCGTTGGACCCACAAAGTTATGAAAAACAATTCAAATAAAAAGGCCAAAGTTTGTGCTCACTATCACTCAGGTGTGTTAGACCTTTGTGAATCGCACTCACTCACTCTTTTAGTGTGTATAAGGATTCCTCCTATGTCAGTGACCTGTCAAATCACACTAATTAATACAGAATTATAAAATGGATGCATGCATGTTTTTGCTCTTTACTCAATCACTTTGGTACCTATGCGATTCGCCAGTACTCATTCGTTCAGGGTTTACAAGAATGTCTCCTATGCTAGGGACATATCTATCACACAAAAACAAATAAAACGGATGGACACAAGTTCTTGCTCATTCACTCAAATCACTCAGGGGTGTTCGAAAACAGGGACCTTTGTGAATCACATGTACTCATCCTTACGGGGTTGACAAGGATTTCTCCTATGCCAATGACCCATCAATTACACAGGAATAACAAAATGAAACAGAAAGGACTTCTTGTAAACGCGTAATCAATCAATTGCTTGGGTGTATTAGACCTTTGTGAATCGCTCACATTCACTCAGGGCTTACAAGGATTTCTCCTATGCCAGGGACCTGTGAATCACACAGAAACACAAAACAAAACTGAAAGGACTTGGGTAAACGCACAATCTCTCAATCACCCAGGTGTATAAGACCTATGTGAATCACACTCACTCGTTCAGGGTTTACAAGGATTCCTCCTATGCCAGGGACCCATCAGGCATACAGATGAATACAAAATTATAAAATGGATATGCACATTTTCACTCAATCACTTGGGTGTGTTTGGAAACAGGGACCTTTGCGATTCACAAGTACTCACTTGTTCAGGGGTTAAAGAAATTTTGATTCATGATTAGGTTTGTTAAAGAAGGTATTCATTTAGGGTTTCTTTCAAGATTTATTTAGATGAAAGCCAATCTCAAAGGAACTTTTGTTTTGGAGATGGTGACACTAGGAAAGAGTGATTCCACATGTAAGGAAGGAAACCAGTAGGATTTAACTAGGGTTGGGGATAAAAAGAGACATTTCAGATGTGACATGGTGGAATAACATGATTAATTAAAATTAGCAATTTTCCACAAAAGTATTTTTGTGGAAAATTACTAATTTTAATTAATAGGGTTGGGGAGGTTGTTATTTTATGAGAAATCAAAGATGTTAATTTTTTGGAGAGGGCAAAAGATTTCATGTGTTATTTGTGTTGACTGACTAGGTGGACTTTTCATTTTATATTTGCATTGTATATAAGGAGCTTATGAAGTTGATCAGATATGAATGATCAAACTTTTGATGGGCAACCAGCCAAGAGACGCAGTGGAGTACATTGCATAATCATATAGGTATCTGATAATAAATGTATCTAAATCATGTGATTTGAAATTCTTAAGAAACTAGGAAATTCAGATATCATCAAAATAGGAGGGCATAAATTGGAACCACAAACTTAACTAAAATATTTTGAATTAAAATTGGCACAATCATAAATATTGCTTGAAGAACTGTATCAACAAAAGAAGTATCCTCAAGAATTGGTGACAGGCAGTGGCTTAACAATGGAGTTATTTTTGTACTTTTTCTACAAGTATGGGAGTCGATCAAGAGAGAAATTGAAGGTAATATTGAGATATATTAAATGGCATAGACTAGAGGTGGAAGACATAGGTGGAATTCGAGGGGAGAGGGAAAAGAGGAAGAAGAGGCTTGATATTGGCATGAAGAGAGTTGAAAGTGTGAGTAGCTAAAGGAATGTAAACAAAAAAAATGCAGAGACTTTAAACTTGATTGACACTAAGTGATAAGGAAAAATAAGAAAAAAAGGGGGAATAAATTAAAAAAGTACAAGTAAGGGGAGAAATAGGGAATACACACTAGGTTACTTGAGTGTGTTTGAGAAACAGTGACCCACGTTTACCTCAATCACACACAAAAGCCAAAATAAATAATAAAAATAATAAAACAAACTTACAACCACTCAATCACTAGGGTGTGTTAAGAAATAACTGTCACTCTCGGGAATCACATTCACACACACGCTCAGGGTTTACAAGGATCCCTCCTATGTCAGTGACCCATCAATCACACAAATAAATGAAAATTATAAAAGAATGTAATGAAACAGAAACGACTTATGTAAATACACAGTAACTCAATCACCTGGGAGTGTTAGACCTTTGTGAATTTCACACTCTCACTCAGTCAGGGTTTACAAGGATCCCTCCTATGCCATTGACCTGTCAATCAAACAGATTAATATAAAATTATAACATGGATGTACGCATGCTCTCGCTCATTCACTCAGGTGTGCTCGAAAACAAGGACCTTTGCGATTCACAAATACTCACACGTTCAGGGTTTACCAGGATTCCTCCTATACCAGGAACCCGCCAATCACACAGAAATAACAAAACGGAAAATAAGGGACTTTGGTGAACACGTAAACATGCAATCACTCAGGTGTATCGGATCTTTGTGAATCGTTAATAGTTAAAGGAAATAGTTTTAGATAAAGTTTAAATGTCATGTTCAGGCACTTTAGTTGTCCACTACAATTTGTTGTACTCTACAGGAATGATCCAAGTGTTATCTTGTTAGGCTATGGTAATTAGGTTGTTGACTAATGCATTCTTTATAAGATCTTCCTTGGTGAGTAATTGAAATAACTGTGTGTACACAATTCTCTCTGAAGGCCCATGGGAGTGTTTGAATTTGAAAATTTTGCTAAAGGCTCCAAAACCATGATGGATGCTGTTGTTGAGGCAACAACAAAAGGCAGCATTACCATCATTGGTGGAGGTGATACTGCAACATGTTGTGCAAAGTGGAACACTGAGGATAAAGTTAGCCATGTCAGTACTGGTGGTGGGGCCAGTTTGGAATTGTTAGAAGGTAAGATAAAGTTCTCTCTTTGTTATATACACAGATTTGAAAATACCTATGTAAATATTCAAGGGAAGAATTTACATTGTCAGAAAATGACCTAATAAAAGTGAAATTGCATGCTATGAATGCATATTCATTTCGAGCTTTTGTTGCATCTCAGTGATGATGCATATGTGCTTCATGGGGAATAAATATAATATAGGCTATTATAATGTAGCCATATCTTGCCTTGTAGAATTTATTCCTTTTTTATGGTCACTTACTATCAATAATTTTTATGAAATTCATTAAAAATATTCAGCCACGAGTACCTATGTACTATTGTAACAAGAGTCATAATATACGTTGTCCCTCTGGTATATACATATATATATGCTGAAAGGAGATTGTGTTGAAAAGTAAATATATTTTTTCCAAAATTGTGTTTTCTTTGTTGGGTCGGGTGCTTCTGGGATTACCCTCGTCACATCATCCATGCCTCAGATGGTAAACTTTAGTCATTTCACAAATTGAAGTAAAAATCTGTATGAAAGTGAAAAAAGGTTAAGTGAAAATAGTGAATAAGCATAGTAATAGAATATATATCTATTTTCATGCATATAGTTATTACCATAATAGTAAAATCTTTCATTGGTTGTGCTTTTATTTGACATTAATTTTTTCAACTGAAATTTGAGTTATGCTCTTATTAGGGAGGAGTTTACTTAAACATTGAAGAATAAAATGGAAATTCATAAGGGTAAATATGGTGACTGACACTATAACTGTTCCAGGGCTTGCTTTTCTACCCCCATCACCTGACAAAGGTCACAAAATATTTCATAAATGCACATAAGAACAATACCTTTCCAGCTTCAACACTAAAAATGATGAACTGCAATAATATTTTTTTGGAGGGTCAATGTTCTAAAAATTTTACCATGTGGTAGAGAAGTGCAATTATCTGTTTTTGGTATTAACAGTAGTAAAATTGGCAATGAGGATAAAAAATTCATGCATTTTTCAATAAATAAATGGAAAGGCTGTTTTTCAATAACTCTGGTATTTTATTTCCTTATATTTTGTCTTTATTTTATTTTTGAAACGACTTACAAGTTGAATTCATTTCAGTTTTGGACCTGAGTATTATAGTTTTCATACATCTCTTTTTGGAACCCAAGGAGTTTGTTTTTATCAAAATAAAAGTATTCTTTGTTCACTACTAACTTTCAATTGGTAAAACAGCCTGCTTTTCATTATATACATTAAATCTAAAATATTTTTCATTAAGATGTGGAATTTTTTGAGTAATTAAAGCAAATTTCCTTGCTTCTCATTGCATACTCTAAACATTATATGCTATGTTAAGTAATGGTTATTCATCCACTTGTATCGCTTTCTTCTAGGTAAAACACTGCCTGGTGTTGCAGCATTGTCAGACCCAGCCTAAAGATGTCATGTTGAAATGTGTAAAACTTAGTCAGAGTTTTGTCATTGTAAACCTTTGGTGTATAAAATTTCATTTAACTGAAAGTCTAAACTGGCTTCACTGTACTAATTTAATTGGTGGATGTAATTCTACAATAAATTACAGAATATGAGAATGAAAATATGCATTTATATAGCGATTGACTCACAGCACTAAAAATGCCAATGTCAAATTATGAAAATTTACCAAGAATAGACATGAGCATTGGTTTTTTTATATTTCATCAGCTATCACAGTATTTGTACAGCAAAACCACAAATAATTGGTCAATCAAAATATCTTGTATTTATATATTTGGCAGTTGTTAATTCACGATTTGGTAAGCTGCCTGCAATGTGCACAATGAAACTTAGTTTACCATACAAATTTACCTTGGAATTGCCACAAATGTTAGTAATTGAATGTTTATAGTGGCATAGCACCAGTAAAAGTAGACTAAAATACAGTTAATTATTCAAAAACACCATATGCCTCATAATTAATCTACATATCATGCTTCAATGTCAATACACTTTTAGATCACAGCTCATACATCACTTGTCCTGATAAGCTCCAAAAGAGGAACAACAACAAAGAGAAACTCCATCAGTAAAATACATCAAGGCTTTCAAGCCCTTAAAATGTAAATAGTTTCCAAAATGAAATCTGATAGAATTCATTAGAAATTAACTCCACTTTAAATGAGTAAAAAGGTTTCAAACTATTCACTTTGTAAATCCATCAAACTTTGAATCCTTGAAGCTGAAGATTGCATCTCTATAACCTTCCACACTTTAGTAATTAACATCAATACAGCTATCAGAAATACAAATCACTATATTACAATGGGAACTAGGAAGGTAAAAGAGAGTGCATACTTGGAAGTGTTTTTCATTTAAAGTCAGAGTACATTGAACAAAAAATTCAATAGCATAAGAAATGAATAAAAAGGCTCATCCTTTACTAGATATGTTGAGATAAAAAATAAGTACCTAAATTATTCCATTTTGAAAAGGAAAGATTAACATACTACTTTCTCAAGAGGGATTTCTGCTGGCTCCATCCACATTGTAACGAAGAAAAGAGACCCAATAAGAGGTAATGTGAGTCTGAGAATATTAAAAAAAACTATCAGACTTTTTTCAGGAGATTTTACATGCCTCAAGCAATCTGACAAAAGCCTTCGATTTTGTTTCTTAGCAAACATTTACCGCCTGCTTGCAGCCACCTCATGTACCACACCCCTCCAAACACCTATCCTCTGCATCCCATTGCTTTCACTTCCATCCCAACCTTCCCTTGGCCACATCATGCTGTCACTTCTACCTCCTCTGCTGACCCTATAACCACCCCTATGTTGGCCTCTGTGGGTAAATGCTACACCATCACCTCTTCCATTTCTGTGTGCTAGTGATCCCCTGTTGTTTCTTTGGCCCCAACTTCCACCTCTCTTCTTAAAATGCTGTGTCACCTCTCTCACCACCACTGCAGGAGGAAGTTCTGACATATGAGTGAGGTAAGATGAACCACCTTTCTGTTTACTTGTCTCCAACCTTGATTGAAGTTCTTCTGAGAACCTACTTTCACCCATGTTGGACCATTTCCAGCAAAGTGCGGGGTAGTCATACCTAGAAAAAATTACATTAAATTGATGACATGAAGAACTTTGTCTTAAAAAGTTACTCAAAAATATTCAGTAAGGTACTATAATTACTTGGTAGTCACTCAAATATGAAATATTGTGTCTTCTGTGGATATTCTTAAAATTTTGAATCAAGTTTTATTAATTGTTCCTTATGTTATTGAAATAAACAAAATATAAATATTTTTAATGAGCAATTAAAGCAATACTAAGTGATTTCAAGGTAACAGAAGAAATATGGTCTTTTAACTAAATGTATTACAAAATTAATAGCTTAACATTTATACTTGTATACCAAAGCCTCCTCATGGAATAAAAAATAGACTTTGTTGAAGGGTATGTATGAACCCTAGAGCTGTATTGCCAGAAGCAATTATAATTGCTCTAAGGAATGGTTACCCGTGATTGAAAATTAGAAGGTAGTCCTCTCAGACAATAATGCAACTGCAAAGGCATCTTGACTATAGTTAGGTGACCACTTAAGTGATGGTGCCATGCTAACAGAGTATAGACAAAGGTAATAGAGAACCACCTCCATCATCTTTCCACATCACATTTGAATTTTGATATGGAAACTGAAATGTGATGACTGATTGAAGATTGAAAAATAATCCATTAAAATGTGATAATAAACCCTGACAACCATTGAACTACAGATTGTGCTAATTACCACATGAAATCTTGGCATAGCTAAACTGACAGCAGTGAAAAAGAAAATGTGCAAGAGGATTAACTGTACCATAGGAAACAAAGATGATCATTTTGAGGGGCAGGGGAGTTAAAGTACCTTAGCAAAAGAGAAAACACAAATGTTATGGTTGTATATAGTGAGATACAAAGATATGTAGGATTACAGGAGAAACAGCAACGATATATACAGTGGAATGGGTGGGATAAGAATAATGACGAATTGAAAAGTATCAAGAAAGTACGAGGTATGCTCATAAAGTAAGGGTCATTTGTTCACAGAAAAAAATATACTTGCATGAAACATTTGATTGGCACTTTTAGTTAGCTACAAACCTACTTGAATTCTCAACATAATTGCTGTTCACTTCTAAGCATTTTTCGTACTGCTGCACCTGCTTCTTTAACCCCTCTGCATAGAAGCCCACCACCTGAGAGCTGAACCAAATGACAACGCCGTTCTCGAGTTCCTCTTCGGTTTTGAAACGTTGCCCACTGAGCCACTGTTTCAAGTGCAAGAGGAGGAAGTAGTCACTAGGTGCAAGGTCTCATCATCTCCATTTTGTTGGTAAAAGCCCAAAAACTCTCGTCCACTGGACATTCTTTGCTCTTTGTGGTGGTCGGTGAGCATTTTCGGTACCCACCTTGCACACAATTGGTGGCATCTGAGGTTTTCCGTGACAATATTGTAGACAGTAGTGCATCCAAGTAGAGTAAATTGTTCAGCCAGGCCATTAATTGTCAATCAACGATCACATTGCAGTTTTTTCTCCACTTGTAAAACAATTTCATTGGCCAGAATACTGGGTCTGCCACTTCGCTCTTCGTCATGGACATTTATTCATCCATTTTTAAAATCACAGCACCATTGTCTAACCTTTCCTTTACTCATAACTGTAGGTTTATAAACTAAGCATAATTCCCGATGAATTTCAGCAGCCGACAATCCTTTTGCATACAAGAATCGTATGACAGAACGCACTTCACAGCTGGCGGGATCAACGATTGTCGCGGACATTGTTGTTTGCATGCACGGACAAGCAAACGACTTCTGAAACAAAACAAATGCTGCTATAGCTTCTCAATGAATCAGTAGATGGCCCTGCAGAGGTAAAACTGTGTTCTGAAGCGCCAAAATTTAAATATAAGCAAATGGCCCTTACTTTATGAATATGCCTCGTATATTATACAGATTTGGGGTGAGTGGTACAATATATACTTAGTAGTATATATTCTGCATAATAATACACACGAGTTGAGTGGAAAGTAGTTGCAACACACTTGGTTGTTAGGTATGTGCTACTTATGTATGGTATGTAGTACTTATGTATGGTATGCAGTACTTATGTATGGTATGTAGTACTTATGTATGGTATGTAGTACTTATGAGTATGAGGGTTGATATTTATATTTTCAGTCTAATAATGAAAAGAGTAATTTTTGTTGAAAATGGCTTCAATGTTTTTCAAAGTATTCTCCATGATAATCAATATACTTTTAAATATGCTTGAACCAATTTTCGTAACACTTTTTTCACTCGGATTGAAGTACCTCTGAAACAGTTTTTGAATGCATCAATGGCTTCTTTAGATGCCGAAAAACATTGGCCACATAATTTTTTCTTGATAAACGGGAATAAAAAGAAGTCATTTGGTGCTACATCAGGGCTGTATGAAGGATGACCAATTCGACGTTTTGGCCAGTCAAGTAGGTAGTTGTTTCAGCCAATCTGTGAGAGGTTTCATTGCCATGAGGAAGAATGATCCTACATTGCTGCTTCTTTTTCCGTATTTCACTAAGTACTTCTGGCAAACAAATGCTCGTGTACCAATTAGAATTCATGGTTCTACATTGCTCTAATGGTATGGTTGTCATATGTCCAGTAATTCTGAAGAAAAAGGTGATCGTTTGCTTCGATGTGCTTCATGCATGAATCACTTTTGTCGGATTTCGCTTATCTTGAAAGATCAATACAGCGGATTGCTGTTTTGTTTCGGGCTCATACACATAGAACCAAGATTCACCACCTGTGCAGATACCGCCATCCACCATGACAACATACCGGCTCACACCTCCATCGTCCCCACGGCCAAATTGGTCGAATTGGGCTACGAATTGCTGCCCCACGCACTGTATTCTCCAGATTTGGCCCCGTGCAACTTCTTTTTGTTTCCAAACTTGAAAAAGGCACTCGCTGGGCAGAAATTTGAGTCGAATGAGGAGGTTATCGCCGCCACGTAGGCCTATTTTGCTGACCTCCAGAAAACGTATTTTTCAGACGGGTTAAAATAGTTGGAGCATCGCTGGGTCAAGTGTATCGAGCTAAAAGGAGACGATGTTGAGAAATAAATTGCCACTTTTCCAAAATTTTCATTTTTTCTTTTGTAGGCTAAGTACTTATCGGACTGCCCTCGTATAAATAGCAACCCTCATATAGTGTATATCATCAACTGCCTGAAGTAATTGGGAGCATTCATGGGAGAAAACACCTGATATCACTATAAGATTAGAATTCAGCCATGGACAAAGGGAGAGAGATAAGAGAATGGCTGAAGAACAAAAAATTATTGCAGGGAGAATGTAGAAGTTTTGCAGGAGAAAGGATTTTAAAATAATTAGATGCTGGTTTAAATACACTAACAGACATATGGACACATGAAGAGTATGAAAAATACTGGAAGATTTCAGCGAGATTATATTATAATTATATGGAAACTATAATTAATGTGTAGTTTCCTTGGAGTTTTTGATCAAATAGTAAAGCTCATAAAATGTAATCTCAAATTTAAGGGCATTAAAAAGTAAAGTTGTTAACTGTAGTGTGAAGGAAGGCATAGAATTATAAATTAATACAAGGGGAGGGGGTAGAGAATAAAAGAGATAGGATTTTAAAAAAATAATAACAATAAAGCGGAAAAGGTTTATACAGCCATGGATTACAAGAGAAATGATTAGGAAGAGAGAAGGCTATTTTGAAATGTAACTCACAATTTGTTAAAAAATGTAACTCACAATTTTGTAGGATTTAAGATCAAATTAGGGTGAAAGAAATTGGTGAAAAAAAGCAGTACAAAGATAGCCTGCCTGAAAAATAAGCAGAATGATTTTTACCCATCAAGTGAGACAATTTATGGCAGGAAAGATGGTTGTAGGGCTCGGGAAAGCAATGCAACAAGTATCAGTTGTCTGCAGGCTGTTACACATTGTGAAAATCACTGCTAGACTGGCCATCTGTTCAAGAGTCAAACCATGATTTCATGGTGCCACAATCTATGGCACAACAATACATAATAAGATTTTGTGTTAAGCCCAGGATTTGGATTTGTAGACCATGGTTAAGGATGCTAGAGGAGATAAAGCAATGTCCCAAGGAAGGATCTTCTGCTGGCACAAGATGTTCCAGAACGCTAGAGGAGGAGGTTGATGACGAGGAACGCTCTGAACAACTATCAAGGACACAGTGCCATGAAAATGTTCAAGAAGTAAGAGACAAGTTCAATTCTGATTAACACCCGAGTGTCAGAATATTAGCAGAAGCTGTAGATTACACAATGCCCCAAAAATCACAGTGCAATGTATTCTTACAGAAGGTTTTGCAATGAGAAAGGTATGTGCCAGGATGGTCCTTGATGCTGTCCGAAGAACAGAAGACTGCTTGAGTGACAATCTTGTATGATCTTTTGGACTACTGTGAAAGTAACAGACAACCCTAGGTAATTAGGCATGGCCAGAATTTTTTCTTTTCCAAAGAATAAAAATGAGCTTGAAAGCCAATCTTTCTGGAATAATGGATAATGTCAGAGAGTCTGTGATGAGGTGCCTGAATGAGGTTCACATTGATGCCTTCAGGAAACATACCATGACTGGCGGAGGTGCTGGCATCAGTGTGTCTATGTACAAGAGTGCTATTTTGAAGATTTTTAGTGATTAGTACTTCGATATGCAATACATCTTAAATTAGATTTAATTCTACTTATTTTTGGAACAGATTTTGTACATGGAGAAATTAGATGCAGTAAGAAGAGGTGCTCCCTCCATGAAGTTAAAAGAAATATTAGGAATCAAGTAAAGACAACCATTTACACAATTGAAAACAAAAAAAACCATAAATTTAGTTGAGATTAAACTACTGAGGTGGGACTACATTAAAGAACTTGATGTCAATTAGTTTTGACATAATAGGGGAATATAACATCAGCAATTATTGATTAATAGCAACATACATAATGATAAAACAAGAATCGCACCCAGGGATATGAAGATCAATAAGGCACTGGGAATAGATAATAAAAAACACAGTAATCAACCCGAAGGTCGGCTTAGTAGGTGATGGTAGAGCTCACCCATGTACCAAGCCCGACGGCGTGCGAATATTCACACATCAGGGTAGGGGGGCCATTTCCTTTCCCTGTGCCGGTTATGGTTTCCCAGAAAGATCTGGTACCCGAAAAATCAACTAGCTTGGGTGGAGCTGCAAGTGCCCGAAGTGCCTTGCCCAGGAATCGAACCCGGGACCCTCCGGTCAGTAGTCCAACTCTCTACCCCCTAGACCACCGCGACTCGCAAATAGATAATATCACTTGAGAATTACTTGATGGTTAGGTAAATAGTTAATGGATTAATTTTTATAGCCTTGCCTTGCATTTAAAAGCTAAATCTATATGCTCTTGAAGGTGCAATTTCCTTCGCGGTGGTCTAGCGGGTAGAGTGTTGGACTACTGACCGGAGGGTCCCGCGTTCGATTCCCGGGCAAGGCACTTTGGGCACTTGCAGCTCCACCCAAGCTAGTTGATTTTTTGGGTACTAGATCTTCCTGGGAAACCATAACCGGCACAGGGAAATGAACTGGCCCCCCTACCCTGATGTGTGAATATTCACACGCCGTTGGGCTTGGTACACGGGTGACCTCTACCATCACCTACTAAACCGACCTTCGGGTTGATTACTGTGTTTATGGTTTTTAATATGCTAAATACCGATATGATATATTTAGTGCCTTTATTCCTCTCCTTTTTTCAAAACTTCCATTTACTCAGATTTTCATCTCTAAATTTCCTCTAAAGCTGAGAAATTTAGCTATGTAGGTAAAAAACAATTTCATTACTAAATTTGGACTGAAAGAAAGGTATTCAATGATCAGAACACCTGATATATTTTGAAATGCACTCTGAAAAAGTACTAGTGCATCCCTTCAATAACGACTTGGGAAAGTTGAAATATGCTATCAACAATCAAAAATTACCCGAGAGTCAGAAGATCAGATTTGATTTTTCCAGCTTGACGAAAATCCTTAACATGGGCAACTACTGCTCTCATTCCTTTTGCCTTTTCATTGAAGGCACGTTTCCATTCAACATAATAGACCATTGCACGATGTGTGTAGCAATATCGACCAACCTGTCAAAAATAAAGTTATAGATTAAATATACTTAATGGAGTGCAACATTAAATGGAATGAATTAATTAAAATTCCATGCAAGCAAAGCAAAGAATAAACCTTGACTTCCATACCAACAGGGTTATTTTAGGCTTGCTTCAAAGAACATTCATGTATGATGATTTTCTTAAGGGCTGGTAAACTTAAGATAGTGCAGTGCATGTAGCATTATGAGTGGTATATAAATAAACATTCACAATTTTCCAATCAATAATGAGAGAATTTTTTTATCTGTGATAAAATTCCTGCCGACATATTTCATCCAAGGATATTTCATAACATAAGAGTATAGTTTTAATATTGTTTCAGGCATGATTTTTTGATTACTTAGATATTGTTTATGACAGTTAACTTGAAAGAATCCACTCAAATTATGACATACCAAACATTAAACATTTTAAAGGTATGAATTCCTTCAAGTCCTGTTTACCAAATTGGAGTCAATTCGATTTTGAATTTACTTAACTATATACTATTTTTTATTGAATGAAAAGCCTATCTCAGCCATTAAACAGTGAAATGGTTTTACAAATATGGGGTTTTAAATATATGAATGAATATTTTTTAAATATATCAAAATTACTTCAAGATTAAATTCAGGTGATTGCAATTATCATGGTGCAATTAGTGAATTCCAGAAACTTGTTTAATATTGCACACTCTCAAACATGGATGATTTAGATCAAGAAGAGATGATTAACCATGCCATATCCTATTGATATTACAATACATCAAGATGCTTTCTTTGTAAATGGTTTTTGTCATTTATACCAATATCAGAGGTTATTCAATATGGAATTCATTTACCTGAGGAATATTGACCGAGAGGGGACCACCAAAAGCAGCTTCCAATACATGATACACAGCCTCTGCATCAGCTGCGGCATCATGTTCCTTAGTACTCTCCCCCCCAACTAATGTTGAGTGTAAACTTTGGAGTGAAAGCGAAGAGAACTGAGATCGAAGTTCCATTGCAAATGGTGCAAAAGAGTCGCCAAAGCCACAGACAACTCCAAAAAACAACTCAGTCAATCCATGACGTTCCAGGGCTTGTAGAAGAACAGGAATATCAAGTTTTATACCACTATGACTCACTAAAACAACACTGGGTAGCCCATTCTCTTTGACCTGAGATTCCTTGGCATTATTATAACTGCTGTCAGCTTCCTCAGGAAAATGGGAGGACTCTGATGGATTACAACTTGTCCCTTCAGAGATCATCTTAAGCCATTTATAGAAGCGTACAAGGGCAGTGTATTCATCAGTGGTATCCAAAATCCTCCGAGTTATTGTGTTGATCAGCACTCGTTTTCCTTCATGCACAATCACCTGAGATAAAATACAGAAGGATTATTGGTCACAAATTCATACTGGATAGCAATAGCCAAGAGGGGAGGAAAGGAAGACAATAGACTAGAAAATGGTTGGCCCGAACATAAGAGAAGGCTCAAGGTAATGTTTCTTCCTTTGGTGAAACATTCTAATATATAATTGCTTTAATGTATCTCTTAATTTTACTTTTCTGTAATGTATGGCTAATTTTAAGCCAAAGATGAATTTCTTAAACAGTGTACAATGCTACACACGATTGTGATATTATAATAACAAAGGCACAAAATACATAGCTGTGTGTATTATCTTCAGAATTAAGATTAATTGTTGCTAAGGTTCTTTGAAAGTCACTCCATGAAAGAAAATGCTTCCAATACTTGAATAGGTGAGACCATTAAACAAAAACTCAGGGAATCCAGGTTTGAGTCACCATTCATGAAATTGAAATTGTGTACTTCTTCAGTGCTCCTATGCTTAATTTTCATTGAGCTATTCAAAATGACAGTAAATCTATTCCAAGCATTATAAAAACTTAATTGCTCGACTAGGGAAGTGAACTTCCCCGGAATTAATTAGAAACAATACTTCAAAGAACATTTGACCACAAAATAATTCTGCAGGATCTCATCATTTTCCCTCGGTCTGAATTAGCCCAGGCCACATTACAGAACATTTTAATATATAGTTAAGTTATAATCTCATAGATATCATTCCCAATGCATTAATAGAAACTCATACCGAGGCTTCCTTAGCATTTCACTGAGTCACAGGGAACATTATGGTGGTGAGGGTTGGCTCTTAGAGTAAAGGATGATAAGCCAGGGGAATGATTAGAAGAAATTGCACTCATGCAAATAGCACAATTTGTTAATGGAATGATTAAATTTGGAAAGAAGTTTAAGTCTTCTAAATTGAGGTAGAAACATTTGTAAGCAAGGTTGCACATTATAAAGTTTGAGATAAATAATTTTTTGAACAATAAATAGGATGTAACATGTGTTCACCACAACTAATAAAAAATTATATGACTAAACATGATTCTATTGTGAGTCATTAATGATGCTGTGGTCATCTAATATGTTGAGCATTTCAGTGAAGCACTGAGTATGCAAATGAACGTAATTTTTGGTGGTGCAATAGTGGATATTTTGCCATTTTGATGTGTCCTGCAATAACAGAATTCTAATCAATCATGCATACATAACTTAGGTTGAGACTTCGAAATTCGAAATAATGAGTTTATTAGAAGGCAAAAAAAACCCTCTTCATCTCTAAATCTCATACAATCTTCATTTGCACCATCATCAATTCTTGTGCCTTGATAATTTCCTTTGTCTCCACATATGTATATTACATAGAATGGATAATAAAGTGCAACCCTCCAGCAGACTGTTACTACTTTCTCCAATTATAACCTCCTCAGTGCATTTGGTTCACGTAGAAGTTTGATGGTGATGATTAATTATTCAATACATTCCTATATTTTCTAAAATATACTTTATTACCTTTTCAGATTGTTTGCAAACTCATATGGTAAATACAGAGTCTCAAACTTTGTCGACCAACATAAATGTTCTGATTTCTGTATTACATGTTATACTAACATTCTTAAATCTAAACTGATTTAAGTAGCAATTAAGCTATGCTCTATTTACCAGATGATACATAGTACATTCTATAACGAATGCGATATTAATTGCTGGTCACATTCCATTTTCAATCGTAAATTTGTCTGGTATTGCCAAATCTATATCTTCATTTGTGTAACATTTTCATTCTATACTCATTCTGGTGTTATATCTTTGCCATACTGGGGTTTAAATATCTATAAAATGGCATTTTTTGGCCGGAATAAAAATATTCAAAATTGTTTAATTGGAATGTAAAACACAATGTTAAAATAACCTTGAAAAAAGGAATAGAATCTACTGAAGTTAACAAGAAATTGGACCCATTTCTATTTCTCAGTGACCCTCAAGGAAAGATATATATTTATAAAAATGATGATATGGGAGACCAGTTGAAGTATCTATTAACATGGATGACTATCAGTCGTTTAAACTTTAAGGATTTTAGTGGCAGTAACATAAGTGAACTTTCCTAACATTAGACGTGATACGAAGACATACCTGGAGATGAATCTTACTCGATGCTTCTGGATCCACAGATTTCAAAGGTAAAACATACTGGTTGAAGGGTTCGTTAAGGGGGCAATACGCGCCTGCAAAAATCAAAAGAATGAGTATGAATTTATAGCACAATAACTCCGTTCGTTAGGACAATTACGAGTTAGGTATCCTACAACATACCTATCTGGCAAATATAATCATCAATGTGCCGATCCGTAGTTTCCAAATCCCAAGTAACAACAACGTAATTTCCTGGAGGCAATGTCTCCTCCACCGGAGGTTCGCACGCATTTGACATGCTTAGAGCATTTTTTTCAATAAATGGTAAATAAATCCACCACTGCGTTGGATGCTTGTTTCTTAATGCGTGGAAAAAAGAATAATACGTTGAAATGCTTTCAAGAAAATACTTTTTAAGACGTTTTGAATATTTTTTTACAGAAGCAGCACAAGCACACACATATGTACTCAAATTAATAAAAAAATGGACTGATATCATGAATTGATTATTTTTCAATTCAATTTATCAAACACTAAAGATAAACAAGGGGAAAAACTGCAACCAACCAACATTTATACATTCTCAACAATCTGCCGATTCTCTAGATTGAACCTACTTCGTTCACGATCACGGTGAACTGGAAGACTGTCATCAGCTATAATTGATGTACTTAATGCGATATGGGGGATTACGAAGTCCACGATTCTATCGAAGTAAGAACGATATTACTTTCATTCACCCTAACATCGCGTGAGAAATTTGTTTTGGACTCTAACCTATACCTCCCCTTATCAAGGTCGGAGGTCATATCAATCATTGATATTTAATTATAAAAAATCATGTTTACCACTTTATGGTTTATGTGCTATCTTCGTTGGAAAATATGTGTGAAACACAGACAAGTACGTCGTTAACTATCGCAACTGGCCGCGAGCCAAGTCTGCGTATAGCAAGTAGCCAACGTACTAAAATATTGTGATGATTATTAACAGATTGTTTTCTTCAGGGATATAGTATGACTGAGTTGAGCTTTAGAATGTTTGTCGAATACTGAAAGCAACAAAAAATTATCACGCTTTATAAATGCTCCTTTTTTTCCAATGCCCACCAATGAACTTTGACGAAAACAGGAGAAGCACCCGTCTTTAAGGGATAGAAAAAAAAACATGACAGCATATAATACGCTAATTTAGGTATGAGCTGGGGTAATAGGATTGCTATTAGTTGCTATATTCATTTCCTAAAAATAAAAGACTGTGAAAACGGCATTATATTGTTTACATCGTTAATATATGTATTGCTAATTATAATGTTGGCAACTTGTGAAACCAATACTTCTGCCGTCCGCTTTCCGTAAAAAAAATGAAAGATATGATGTGCGCAAAATGAATTTGATCTGCCGTGACAAAAAATGGGTCGTAATTTGTTGTTTTTGTTATTATCCTTAATGTTTAACGCTAATGGTGAGCACATTGTTACTTTATAGTATGAAAATAATTCATATTTCTCACATAGTTAATATTTTTTGTGAATTAGATCCGAAAAGCGCCATTATTAGTTGGTAAATGTTTGACCGATGCTTATGTTAGTTTTGTAAAAATATCAAATTTTGATAAACAAATATTACGTTGTTGCTTTTCCTAACAATTATTAATTCCTTGTAGGCTCCGAAGAAAACGTTAAGGTGGAGCTTGTAATTTTTCCTACTCTTAAGTCCAAAGGATTAAATTTTATTTCTAAAAAGGCTGAAGAAACCCTGAATGTAACATGCAGTGCTATTTCTGAAACAGATTCTTTGCCACAATATAAACTTCATTGGGACCTCCCATTCACTCCTCTAAATAGGTAAGTTGTGAGCATGTAGAATAGTTATGAATGAGATTTTAATTAGCGGCATAGACGCCCGATAGTGCTAAATCAACCCCTCATTGCTAGTGCAATATCAGAGAAAGTAAGGGGCAACCTTGGAAGAATGCATCTCTTGTTTCCATGTTCAATCGTGATCCAAAATATTCACCATAAAATTCTAGCATAAATATTACTGTCAACGTCATTATAATCTGAAGTCAATCCATGTATGTTAAAGGAGCTTTTTACTTGAATATCTTTTAGTATACTTACCTACTGTAATTGTAGGTAACATGGCGCAACACCATTGCTCTGAAAGCTCTGTTATCAATTACATTTTGAGTATGTCTGAATGTGGTATGAAATTCCTTGATAAATTGAATTTTGATGCCTGTGACAACCCTAGGCTGAAGAGGGAGTATAATGTAAACTTAACTATTAATCATGAAAGTGTTATTTTTTTCGCAAAGTTCCTTTTCATGATATTTCATTTCTTATTTCAGTCAAAACCGAGTTATAATCGGAGGAGGACTTAATACTTTGACCTTGGTCGTGCAAAACTTGAAAGTGTCGGATAGTGGTGATTACAATTGTGAAGCAAAATTGGGTGATGAAGTTAAAATTAAAGAAGCTGTCACTGTTAATGTAAAAAATAGTAGGTCAATTTTAAGCATAACTTTTATGATAACTATTAAATTTATTTGTTAGCAGTTAATAAAAAGTAATTCACCTTTATTTACCAACAGAGAAAAGTTACAGCCCAAAGATCTGTAACGATAAGATGTTTTCATGCTCTCCTGGACAATGTATACCCCGGCGCTACAAGTGTGATGGGCATGTTGATTGTGAAAGTGGGGCTGATGAAGCAAAAGTGAATTGTGGTGAGACTGAATTTTAATCTCCAGTAAAGTCAACCTTCTGGTACACCTAAAACATTTTCCCTAAATGTGGAAGATTTTCTGCTTTGGCCAACTGTAACATCACCATGTTTGCAAAGTAATTTAACCAATCCATAAGCCACAACATCAAAACTAGATCCATTAAACATTCTAATCAGCATTTTCCTAAAATTATCATTTAGCAAATGCCAGGAACTTTGCATTAAAGGTGTGCATATAAAGGGTATTATAATAGTGATGGTAAATGCTTTGAGGGGTGATATATTTTGCTTTTTTAGCATTTTTTATTTGTTTGTAATGTGCTCAAAACTCGTTTTGGAAACTTTAAATAGTAACCAAGAAAATTCTCTATTGTTTACACATAAATAAGGTTAAGGATTCAGTCTTTTTATGTCTATTAAGGAAATGTGCATATTTAATAAAATTTAGAAATTTGCTTAGGAATTTTTCTATATAGAACCTGGATTTCTCAAAAATTTCTTTGAACAACAATAATTTTTCCTTAGTTTATTTTTCAATTTCATAGATATGAAAAGTACTTCTTTAAAAATTGACAGAAAATTGAATTTCCTTTTAAATTATGCCAATTTTGCTGCTTCATGAATAATTCATGAGAAAAAGAGGTTTCTGAACAGTGGAGAGTAACACTCTGCCTGGTTCATTCTAGCTCACATCAATAGACAAAGAAACAAAACCATGCATGCAATAGCTTCTTTAAAAAAATAGCTTTAACTGAAAACATCAAAATAATTGGAGAATTACTAGGAATTGTGTTTGTTAAACAAAACAAGTTATTAACAAACAGCAAATCATATTACAATCTAGAGAACAGTTAAAATTAATCTCTAGTTTTTAAGACAGTGGGGAAATCTTTTGCACAGTTGTCATGTTGAATTATGGAATCCAACAATGCTGTAAAGCAAAATTGTGGACCAGCAAGCTGCAAAACCTTGTGATCTCTGCCTAATTCCTTGTCCCTCTCTCCACAATGATGCCAAGGAAATAATTGCCTAAGTTTAGGTCACATAACTGAGCATTTTAGGGATGTGAAGTTTCCTGGTAATTTGGAGGGGGAGTGAAATTGAAGATTCCATGATTTTCTGAAAGTTTCATCACCTTTAAGCTGGACAGCCAGCTTGAAGGAGACCATTGGAGATTTTGGAACTGCTTCCTGAAGTAACCTGGCATTCTTACCCTTTTCCCATACATTTAGCTGTTGTGGTGCCTGAATTCTTCTTATGCCATCTGCTACATAATTCAGGACTCAATAATGAAGGGAGTGGTAAAGTTATTATATTTATTGATATTATATCTTAATTACTTGATGTTCCTGATGTAGATGTACCTGAAGGAAACAAATAGTCCATACGGATATACATATATTACGTGAGCACTAATGC
>CM073770.1:71516361-71883654 GCA_037158775.1 Hetaerina titia
TATATTACTCTATAATTGTCACTCCAGTAATCCCCGCTATCCTTCCATCTCACCTCGCAGAGGCCTAAAACATCTATGTTACCTCTTTCCATCTCTCGCTTAATATTTTCTAATTTGCCTCTCCTCAACATTGTCCTGACGTTCCAGGTTCCTATTCTAACTACTTTCGCCTTCTTCTGCATCTTCTGTCCTGCTGCTGTTATTTCTCCCCCGCAAGGATTTCGTGGGATGACGACCGCGGAAGCCTTGCCTCCCCCGCTGCCGGGCACGACACACGGCCCCTTGGGCCGAGTCCCGCAGTTGCCAGGACTCAATTTCTGTTTTGCGTCCATCATATTTTCTTGGGAATGATAATTGAGGTGGTTTCCCGTTGCCTTCCTCAATAGTGTTTTTAACGTGACACCATCACTTAATGGCCGCCCCACTGGGGTCAGACGCCATTGCAGCCGCCTCACTGAGGAACAGACGCTGCGTGGACTACCTTTCGTCTGGCTCCTAACCTTCGACCTATCTGGCATGGGCGACCCTTCCAGGAGTAATTATTATTACTCCCGCCAGCACAGCTCTAGGGGTCATCGGAACACACAAGCCCTTCCACCACGACAAGGTTGTAGTCCATGGGAGGGATATATATATATATATAAACACACAAACACTAGGTTAATAAATATTAAACACACAGAAACATAAAAGAAGGACACTTACAGTAGATATTTACGTTTCGACGGCACCGCCGTCGTCATCAGAATCAGAATATATCATATCAGAATCAGAATATATATATATATATATATATATATATATATATATATATATATATATATATATATATATATATATATCCCACGAAACCCTTGAGGGAAGAAATAACTTCAGCAAGCATATTCTTAATTTTCGATATTTTATTCGAAATAACTTCGGTGGCATGTATACCTGAATAATGACCAAGTTCGTCGGCTCTGCTTTAATCTCTACGAGTAAAATTCTATCTGTCGCTTGCTCTACGTTGACTACGGTTCTTCCTACCCCTTTATTTAAAATTACGGCAACCCCTCGTTGGCTCTCGTCCCCGCCGCTGTATATTACTCTATAATTGTCACTCCAGTAATCCCCGCTATCCTTCCATCTCACCTCGCAGAGGCCTAAAACATCTATGTTACCTCTTTCCATCTCTCGCTTAATATTTTCTAATTTGCCTCTCCTCAACATTGTCCTGACGTTCCAGGTTCCTATTCTAACTACTTTCGCCTTCTTCTGAGTCTTCTGTCCTGCTGAAGTTATTTCTTCCCTGCAAGGGTTTCGTGGGATATATATATATATATATATATATATATATATATATATATATATATATATATATATATATATATATATAAGGCTAAGCTATATATTAAAATAGGCGGGGAAAAAATAGAGCAGGTAAAACAGTTTACATATCTCGGAAGTGTTTTGGACCAACACGGTCAAAGTGGTAGGGACGTAAGAAGAAGAATTGCGCTAGGCAAGGAGGCTTTCTCAAGGAGGAGGGAGTTGATGACGGGGACGTTGAGTAGGGATGTTAAGACATGACTCGTAAAAACTCTGATATGGAGCGTAGCTATGTACGGCGCGGAAACGTGGTCGCTGAAGCAGGAGGATAGACGTAGATTGGAGGCTTTTGAAATGTGGGTGTGGAGAAGAATGGAGAAGGTGAAATGGACCGAAAGGAAAACAAATGAGGAAGTACTAGAAATGGTGGGGGAGGAGAGGGGTTTGTTGAGAGAAATCCTATGGAGGCAGGAAAAATGGATGAAAGGCGTATTGAGCGGTAGTGGAATGTTGAAGAGGGTAATAGAGGGGAGAATGTTGGGCAAGCGAGGTAAGGGTAGGAACAGGATAGGGATGTTGGACGGGATGAAGGGAGGAAAGAAGTACACCGAGATGAAGAGGGACCTGATATAGATTAGTTTGCTAGGTGGGGAGTCACAAAATGTTTATTTGATAGTTGTGTCCATCCAAAAACCTACCTTAACCGGTAGATTACCTAATAATAATAATAATATATATATATATATATATATATATATATATATATATATATATATATATATATATATATATATATATATATATATATATATATATATATATATATATATATATATATATATATATATATATATATATATATATATATATATAATATTTATTCGCCATATGGCGGTATTTCGTGTTTGAATGTATATATATTATATATATACATATTTTTTATATATATACATATATATATATTTTTTATATAAATTATTTTTTGTTATTGATGCATGATTTCCATGTCAACCCCCTCGACGAAGGCACTAGTTTGGCATGAAAGTTAAATGGCCAGTTTGCAACACAACAATTCATAATTTCGTCCACATTTTGGAGAGTGATGGGATTTTCATGGAGGGCGACATATAAATTGACTCCTGTTGGAAGGAGGAGCTTGGGAGAGGGAAAATGAGAGGATAGTAGAGGTGAAAGAGTTGAAAGGAATCTGGGAGAGGTCGAAACAACATGGGAGGATAAGATTGCAATCTCACAGTCTTGCATTAATGGAGACGAATACATCAGATTTTATGGGTTGGGAGGTTGGGAAGAAATTCGTTTCGACTGTTCCCGGCTACCCAATTTTCTCGCCTAAAGCCGTCATAAAACCATGACGTCGAATAGACTTTGTTGTTATCTTCGACATACTGACAGGCAAAGACATCTAACCCTCACGTCTCTAAAAATAATACCGAAAATCAGCGGTTCTCAGAGGTATACGTGGGGTTTGACTATGGAGGTTAGGGGAAAAAGCTCTCCCCACTTGCCCTTTCCCTGCCTGCGTACTGCTCCCATATACCGTGTAGTAACCGTTCAGCGCCTCAGCATATCACAACTTCACCAACCACTGCACGAATTTCGTAACGAACGGGGTTTCCTTGCACTTCCGGGCAATGCGCTCCTCACAATGGTAGTATTTTCTCGTCATCATGCCAAAGAAATCTGGGTCCTAGTTTCGACTGCAGCGCTAACAGCCGGAGGATGAAGTCCCCATTCGTCTGATTCTTATCCAGTTGCCATCTCCAGGAACCTCCATGCGCGTCATCGGTGGGGGAAAACTGTATTGAGCGCAGGGGCTGTGCTTGGTGGTCGGCGCTATCCCTTGCGCAAGAACACAAGCTTTATTGAAGGATAAATTAACCTCCATTGTCATCCTCTTTTGAATTACCACTCATTCAGCTACCACCAGGTTTTTAGCGTGAAAATGGCTGAGGAGCAAGTCTGCACTTAGCGTTCAAATGAGCGCAGCTAACCATTGTTTGTTACACTAGGTATGGTAAGGCAATCTGGGTACATATATAGCATCGAATAACTTGATAAATTGAAAACTTGGTATAATACACGAGGAGGAAACTTGGAGGAGATAGTGTTTGTGAAATGCATGCATGGAAGATATATCGATGAAAAGGTGAACGAAACCTACCCATTTCTCCTGCATTAGACCTTACAGCGAATACACTGCGAGAGTTTAGGTCCTACCGAAAAGAGAATTGGAAAAAGTACTGCAGACTTTGCCAAATTCGTAAAATAATACCTGCCATGAAAGGATCAAAGCGTCAAACATCAGTGCTTAACCTTGCAAAAGTAATTGTGCCATTATATTTGAGAACTCAAAGTGGTCAGTGGATTAAATTCTGCTATGTATCGGGAAAGGGTACTGTTACATCCAAAGTAAGAATTTCCCATAATAGTCGATTTTCTCAATTAAAAACTATCCTTCACTTTCCTAGACGATAGATTCATCTTTTGAATTTCCAACAACCTAATATGGTCTAACTATCAGAGGTAGGTTTCAGGACTCCAAAAAACTAGTACATATTTTTGCAGACTTATTACCATCATCTCCCAGCCTACATTTCCGTTTCCTCCACGTTATTTTCTTGTTCAGTTGTTCCAAATTTCTACCAGCCTCCAAATTGTCCATAAAGCATAAGCCTGCCTAACATTCCCTCTTCTATCTTTGCTCTCAGTATCTCATTACCTCTTGATATTTCTTCGATCGACCACTTCTGACATTTTCGGATTTTACCAAGCAAATTTTTCCCTTCTACAATTAAACGTCATTAGTTCTCTCTGCAAAATTTTTTCGATATTCCTCCATACTCACAAGGTGTTTACATTGAGGCAAGTGTTATCATTTTATTGAAAAGGCGATCATAGAATGGGAAAAATATTAGGAACATGGGGAAGTTTTTATTTAAATTCTTGTTATCTGTCTATCCTCTTTTCGAATGCGGTCATAGGTAGAATGGTTAGGTGAATTAAAATATGCAAAGTTTATCATGAGGAGCACATGGAGTGAAAGACAAAATAGAATAATTAATTAATGGAAGAAAAATTACTCCAAAATGGACATGGAATGAAACGTTACACGGGTCGAACTCCAATGTTAATCCAGGAATTCTATTTTACGCTTATTCTTCATCTTAAAGAACAACAGGGACAAATTCTTACCTGAATATATCTAAGAAAAGACAAGTCGAATAACTACAAAGATGGGCATTAAAAATGCATGAAATATTAATTACCATAAATGCTGCTAACAGCTGAATGTCATGCAATAATTGGTTGAAGCTGACTTCACACTTTTCTGCAGTAAAATATTGGCGTGGTAGTCTACTTGGTAGATCGTACAGTTAACGATGGTAAGGCCCGGGTTCAAATTCGAGCGACCCCTCTGGACACCCCGAATTTTATCCAAGCAATGTGATGATTTGGGTATCAGAGAAATCTGAGAAACCACAGGTAGCCCAAGGAAATGTACTAACCCACCTATCCTGAAATGTGATTTTCGCACGCCGAAAGAGAATGGTACGATGTTAGCCCCTACCCTTGCCTTACAAGCAGACCTTCGAAATGATTACCGTGGTTTTTTCAATGAAAGGCTATTGGAAAGGAAAGACTTTGAAAGGTCTTTGAAATATATTTATTTTAGTGCGTACATTTGTGCATAGTTATATTTATATCTTAAACTTCAAAATTTAAAATTTTCATAAATAACACTTATAAGATTTCTGTCACATACCTACTTTGAGCAAAATGTAGTAGAAATATTAACGAAAAATTGTGACGCCGACGGAAGTGATCAAGGTACACATATGCTCTGAAGAAACTGAAAAACTATAATCTTACCCATTTACAACATGCGTGCACCCACCGACCTTCAGTTTCAAGCATTTACCCAAATAATGCGTTTTAATAATACGACATAAGGACTTATCCTTATGCAATCGCTTCAAACGAATTCGTTTGGCACGAATTTGATATGTATGATTATCACGAATCGATTCGTTTCACAGGAGAGACTTCAGAAGCATCTTAATGAATTAATTGGTTCACTCGTCTATGGCGAAAATAGTTGCCGAAACGACCCCGTATTCTGTGTGCTGTCGTGTGTCCTTTCAGTAGCTTCTGTCCCTCTGAATGTACACTGGTATGTAGCCCGGGATGTGCGGGAGAGGGTTCTGAGGGTGCGGCACGTGGTTCCGTAGGTAATGCCTATCCACGACCCTCTTCGCGGACACAGCTTTCAGGACGCCTTTTGGTGCGGCCTCTGCGCCGGGCGACGCGACCACGGCTGCGTGGCCGAGATCAGCACAGTTACCTGCAGGGGACATGGAGAAAACGGCTGAGAACTGGTAGAGGACTCTTTTTTTCTTTGTAAAATTATTAAATTAAATTAATTTTAAATTATAATATGTAACTTCCTACCAGTTTGACTCCATCCGTAAATGTTGTGACAAGCTTAAGCATGCAGAAATTGTTCATCATACAGACACTGAGGCATCGAAAGTAATTGATAGAAATAATATGCAATTGAAGTATCGAAAAAATAAATGTCTCCATTTTACAATATTAAAATTAGATTACCAAATAAAAAAATAAAGTTAAACATACAGTACTTGATTACGAAATGGGCGAAAATAAGTAGCAATTATTTATTTGCGTTATTATTATAGTTACTAACTATGTTATAATTAACTCTGGCTTTCCCCTTTGAGTTTATATTAATCTTAAGTCAATCACAGACAGAATGGTTATGTTGTTATATGCAATAAAAGAAATGAACAATTTAAAGATGCTTTCTGAAGCTGGTAATATTTCGACCCTTCCTTGGTGCTGTATGGATAGCAAATCGGGCAGAGTACCTCCCCCCCCCCCCCGAGTGGACGATAAACTGCGGTTTGCTTTCAGTAAATAAATTTCTTTTGCTAAATTTTTAGTACCAATAATCGTTCTTCCTAAATATAGCCGATAGCATTTTTTTTCCGAAATTACGTGATTAATCGGCACTAGCGTGAGGAGCAACTCGGTTGATAAATAAACTCCAACATAGTTCCGCTGAGAAATGGGTCTGACTCCTTCCGGTTCTCCAACGGGGAAAAGCATGAATGAGTTCACATAGCAATTACACCCATAAAAGCAAGGACATGTTTTTTTCCACTGATGATTTGAATCTGTGCTCCTGAGGGCATTGTTTTTTCAGTCGGTCTGCACGAAATGAAAGAGAAAAATAACGGGTCTCCCAGCGGAGATGAAAACGGGAATTCTGAGCGAGTTGTATTATTTTAAATGGATTCCAAGAAAGAAGTGAGCAGAGAATTTTGATGTAAAATTAGAATTTCCTTCTTTGAAAACGGGCCGAACATCTGGCAAGAGACGTTCCAGAAAAAAATATTTGCGTGGTATAGGTAGTTCAGCAAAAAATTGGGCTATATACTTTGCAACTTTCAATTATGACATAAAGCACCGTAATTATTAAACTCAAGAATGTTATTCAATTATCTTCCAAATGGCTCTGAGTTATTTTACACAATACTAAGCTTTCATCACAATTATTCCGTCTCTTTTCTTTTAAGCTACATTATTTGTCGACATCTCTTCCATTGTAATAGTGATGACTTACGTTATATGTTTAAAAAATACTGTCAATATTATGTGAAATGTATTTGTTATCAAACTGATATAATAGCATTACTTATCACCATCAAATACCAAATTTGTACAACTTAAGTGTTTGGAAG
Source organism: Hetaerina titia (assembly GCA_037158775.1). Taxonomy (NCBI): domain Eukaryota; kingdom Metazoa; phylum Arthropoda; class Insecta; order Odonata; family Calopterygidae; genus Hetaerina; species Hetaerina titia. The sequence continues at coordinate 71,523,453 of CM073770.1, forward strand.
TGGCTTTAAAAAACAAATTTATTTCGAAGAAATGACGTATTCTGTTGTGAAATTGGTTACGTTTAATATTTCCACTTATTGTAAAAATCGTATTACTTTTTGAAAAGTATTCTCTTGTTTGTGGAGGATCACATGTTTGATATTTCACTATTTAATAAATTGTTTGTAGTTTTCAATTTAAAGAATTACCTGTGAGCTAATTTAGGAGAACGAGAATGCTGGAACAGAAATTTATTTTCCTCCGCACCCCTATAACATTGGATGTATAGTTTACGAACACTGGAAACATAATACGATCCCAAAATGATTGCCAGAACGTTAGGAGAAATGTGGCAGGGTGCAAAATCCTCAATATACTATTTAAAATCTGCCATAATTTAGAAGTCGGCACTTTTTCTACTTTCTTTATTTGAAACCAATTCAATATGGAATGCTGCGATTTAATTACATGTAGCACCACAAATGAATATTGACCGTCATGTCTTTACTGCGTTTTTTTGCGTCAAATACTTCAATAAATAAAATAAAAATAATTAATCAAACATGATCGTGCCTATCTATTATTAGGACCGTCGTCTCTCCGATTCATCCTCGAACCCCCTAGCTCTTTGTCCCGACTAGCTCTTTGTCCCAAGCATTCCTTCCCCATGGAACAATCTCCAAATCCAGGACTCGCACGAACGAGTGCCGTCTGAAGAACACTGTTGCTTTATTCATAAAAGCACGAGAACGAAGAGAATATTTTCTTGCTACCATATCCATACATTTATTCATAGTATACTGAAATTCGCCAGTCTAAGGGATATTGGGCTGATTAATTCATCTTGACGGGTGCCTAAATACTTAAAAGAAAGTCATAACGTTACCAGCCAGACCAATTTCCATACTACCCTGCATTACTAATCATTTGTATATCAACTTTACAAGCTTATGTTTAGTAATGCAGAAAAACTTATATCGAATCGTGAATTATATTGTTGGAGGAATTTTGTTTTTCAAATCTCAAGGGACTACACAGACACCCATTTCATGAAAATATTTCACTTGTCATGAAAATCTTTACCTTTCTACGGTTCAGAACCACCTAACTTGACACAACAGTGATAACCACGGCACGACTTGACCCTGCGAACTTTTAAAAGCCGTATACGAAATTTAAGCAGTATAGCGCAAATATAAGATAGGGCTCTACAACATTGATTCCTGAGAGGGAATTCGAACTTGCGACCTATGGATTTACAAGGGGGTACACCACGAAACAAGGTTACACGGCCAGCTGATCCTATTAGGTAACTGAAGACTAACAATCGATACACAAAGAGTGATAAAGATACGGCCAATCCTTCATAACTCTGCGTAAACGCTGTGTAGATATCTTGTACATTCGTAAGTACATGTGCTCGTGCACGAGCTCGTATGTTAGTCGCTAGTATAATGTACTTGCTTATGTGTAACTTAAAATGAGTTGTACATGAATATACTCGTATGTGCGGGTGTGAATTCGCATGCTTTTGTTTGTTTTGCATGTGGTTGCATTATTCGTTACGGGTGGTGTCCTAACACCCCCCGCAACGCCCCCTTGCGGAGGCTTGCGTGGTAATGTGTAGATGAATTCTCGGAACACGACAATTTTAGGGGTCTGAACTTTTTGAATTCGGCACCAAAGTCGTGTATAACCATCGGACTGAAATCCGTAATTTGAGATGGAATACATACAACAGAGGAGGAAACGGGGGATTTGGGGGACAGAAGATACGAGATGCAGTCTTCGTCAAGGAAGAGAAGGTGTAGATGAGAGGAGAGGAAGATGGTTGAGAGAAAGAGAGAGAGTTGAACGGCCGGGCAAGCGGGATGCTCGAAGAACCGGATCTTCCGGCCAACGCAATTCCCCGAACCGTCTCCAAAGACCACAAAAAGGAGGAAGGGGATGGGGGAAAGGAAGAATAAAAAAAGAAGGCCGAGTGCCATCTCCTGAGTGTTCACTACAGTACAGTAACCTCTTAAGGCCCTCAAGGTCGGTTTTCGATTGCAATACCGCGAATGAGATCATTTATGTTCCACAACTGGTGCTATCAGATTGCTTCCAACCGTGCTAGTTCTGCCACCCGAGGCAGGCGTTAAGGGAGAAAAGAAAAGAATCTGGTCAGGAAACTTTACTGCGGGAGATGGAACCTGCGATTAAGAGGTTTCCTGGGATAATTTTTAGCTGGAAACCGGTTTCACGGCAAAAGCGCGTCATACTAGTCGTTAGAGAACATTGCAATAACGAGCGCGCATTACATCGTTCAGAAATTATCTTTAGTGTAAAAATTTGATTAGTTGACGCTGAAACAGCCTTACACTTTCTTGGGATAAATGGTTAATATCTTGAGTAACTTTCTTTAAATAACTGAATGTTATTCAAATATCATAAAGGGCTATCTATTATCAAGTATATACATACATTTTGCTTGGTAGGTGCACACATAGTTTGAAAATGAAGTTTCACCCAAATGAAATTTGAGAAATGTTAATATACCAGAATTAAAATATTTTTAGTACCATCATCCCCCGATTCATCCAGATTGGCATGAAAGAACGTTTAATATCAGAAGCGCAAGTGAAGTCGAAAGAAAAAATAATACCTTAATACCCATAGCATATCCTCAACTATCGTGCCCAGAGAAAATATTAAAACTTGAATACATTGATTGTAATTCAAGCACAAATGGTCAGAAAAATAGCAATATTAATAAACCTAAACAAGTAAAAATATTAGAATTATATAGCCTTATCATATTTATTTATGAAGACATTGCACTAAGTTTATCTTCCTATCCATGAAACAAAAAATGGTAAATATTATAAATATCCTTCACTTCGGAATGATTCTCATTAATTGAGTTTTAATTGGAGGAAATCCATCAACGCTTAAAAATCTTACATACATTTTACAAACAATTTTATTTCATCATTCGTAAATACCAGGGTTAAAGACGGATTTGGCACACTTGTGAAGAAGGTACTCAGAGGGAATTAAGATTTGGCGTTCATAATCTTAAATAAATGAATTAACCAAGTTAAATTATCTGTAATGTGTACCCACATAATTCAATTTTTATCCAAAGGTATTTTGCGAAAACGGATCAATCCTTCCACCGAATGTGTTCCTGTGTGGACTTTTTCAAATTAGGGCTTTACATGGAAGGATATATAAGTACCAAAGGTAGAAAGGAACCAAATGTCCAAGGGCCATTGAGCGTGTTCATTGATCTCCTTTGCGTGCTCTCTCTATCATTATCCAAAGCGCAATTTTCTTCCTCAGAGCATTCCACGACCACTGATCTTGCGGCTCGACTCCGATGATTCGTGATAGCGCCGAGAATGGCTGAACGTCACGTTCTAGGGTAATGTTAGGAAGATTGATAGGAGGGAAGCTATTAAGTGCCAATCCTACACGTTGATAACGATAACGAACGCTTGCTGTACGGGGTTTCATAATCGTGCCACGAGAAGCCATGTACTCAACTCACCGTTCGCGAGGAACGCCAGAAGGATGGCGGCGGCCAGAAGCAGCACAGAGCCCCGGGTGAGACCCATCTCGGAGCCGATCGGGAGGGTGTGCCACGCCCGGTGTGCGATGGAAGGTTTGCTCCGCGCGATCCTCCTGCGGCAGATGCGGTGTCCCCTCCTCGCCCCCTGCGCTAATGAGAACCCGGCCCCTTCTGCTGTGATGCCGATGAGTGGCGCAGTCCCGCGTCCCACGAGTCTCCTTTATATATACATATATATATACGTTGACTCCATCAACTTCGCTTCTGCCACCACCACCGCCCTACCCCCTTCTGCATCTCCCTTGCTCTCGCCCTTCCTCCAACCACCCCCACCCCCATCCCAGCACCTGCCCGGCCTCTGAACCCTCCCCCACCTCCTCTCGTAGCATTCTAAAAATAATAAAAAATACCTATCCACTCTTCCAGCTACCCTCATCCCCCCCCCCGTCGTCGTCCCGGGGGCATCCCGTCCCCCATCCTCCCTTTCTCTTCCGCGGTCGCACTACCGCTCATCTCCACCTCGGCGGCGGGGGAGAGGAGCGGGGCGGGGGGAGGAGTGCTGGGGAGGTGGTGGGTTTCAGAAGATTCTTCTCGTCCGTATCCACTCAAGTCCCCTCGTACTCCCTTCCCCCCTACACCCTCGCCCTTGGCCTCCTGTTCCCACCCCCTCCCAGTTCCTTTTCTTCAGGCCACCCCACTTCTTTCTCCTCCTCCTTCCCCGTCTCTTAACGCGGTTTCGTCCCGACCGACAAAAATCTCCCCTCCCATGATATCCTCTTCTTTCGCGGCTCACCTTTTTTGCGTCTCTCTCCGCGTCCATCGCCCATTCATGCGACTCGTCCACCTTCATCCTCCTCCCGTTTCCGCCTGATTTTCGAATGGTAAGAAAAGTGATGGGGCACCACTCCTCGAGGAGGTTGCCCACCGAGAGGTTTGGTTGGATCTGTTGCAAATCTTAAAATGATGAGCTTACTTCAAAGTCGTCCCGGGCTGAATCCGTCGCGATGGTTTTTATTCAGCTCAGAGGTTGAGATGGTTCAGTGATATGGAAATAAGGAGAGAATGACATTTGAGGAGCGATTACTACAGTGGCCCCTTCTTAAATTCATTTTGTTCCTATGAAATACATACCTGTCATTCAAGGAAGCGGATCCAGCTTTTGCGTCCTCATTATTTTAGCGATGAATGATCAAAATATGAGAACTTAGCGGTGAATTTGAATCTAAATGTGAAATAAATCTCTCGTCAAGAAGGCTTCTTTTTCCTGTTCTACGAGCACTCGACTAGGTATTTTATTAGGCTCACCTTGCAAAAACAATTTCACGATGCAGATTGAAGGAATATTCTCCTCAGTTCAATGGAAAAAGAAAAGTATTGTTGCATCGCACTCGTGGTACTGAGTTACCAAACTGAAAGTCTTGACCTAAGTCCTGTTGAATATTCTTGAATCGTACAGCCCTCCAATTCCATACAGGCATAAAGTTATCTTTAACCCAAATGATGACCTCTTATTCTAAAAAAAAATCGGATTGAGAAATTTCAGTGATCTGTTTGAAATCTGTAAGAGTGGAACTCAGTTTTCAATTGCTACACGTATTTATTGTTAGTATAGTTGAATACATAAGGCTACAAATAATATGTACTCTCTCAGGCATACATGGACTTTTTTATTAGGAAGGTAATTATTAGGCCCTGTACTTCTAAAAATAACGCCTTAAATGGATTAAGATTTTTTTAAATAACGTAGAAATATAAGACATTAAGGTAAACAGGGATGTTTGCAAATATCGACGCAATTATATAAACTTTCAATTTTGGGAAATAGTATCTTTCCATATGCCTACATAATTTCTCTACACACGCCTGATTTTTTCAACAAAGAAATGAAACTTAAGAATGAGAATTGCCAAAGTTAGACCACATTTAGAATATAAGCAATTATTTGAAATGCATAAAAGCAAGTATGTTAATTTAGAACTTTAATGAGATCATAAAAATTCCGTTAGGTTGGTCAAAAAAATAAAGAGATTGAAAGAAGTGTTACAGGAAAGAAACTAGAACGGAAGCTCCTTCAGTCAGAATAAGAGGAAGTCAGGAGAAGACTTTTAGAAAGAATGGAGTTCACTCGAGTTTACTTCTATAGGCAAGATCCCGTATTATTTTGGTAGAGGAAACGCACGTTTGGGAAAAACTTGACTTTTATTTAAATTCCTCACTCCAATTAAGAACCCTTCATAAAAGAAATTATTTTTCCCATAATTATATAGTTAAAAAGTTGTGCGCTGTCATTTTCTGATTCGCGTCACGTATATGAAGTAGATGCAGATAGGTTCGTATGTCTGTGAATACATATGTCTTACGTTGGTGGTTTTGCAAGAATATATTCTTCGAGGAGCAATGAGTAAAAACACACATTAATGCCAAATCAAGGAAAATAAACACTGTAATATTTGCGATAGTGCCATTCATAATGCCAAATGAGATGCGGACTTCTACAAGTGAATCACTTTTACAATACGATTTCTCGTACTACGAGACAGTAGTCAATTCTTAGCTCACGGGTTAAGTTTCGGCTTATCTTGAATTTAAGGCGTGCGAAATTCATACATCAGGTTATGGGAGGGGGGGGTTCCTTACTCTGTGGTACTTGCGGTTACAAAGGAATATATGGCACCCCAATAATTGAAATATTCGTTGGAGACTAGGGTACTTTTAGTCACCTGAATTTGTACCCGTATTTCCTGTCAGTAAGCGCAGGTTCTCCTAGACTACCACACCCCTTATCACAGCGCATACAATCCTTCAGTTGTATAGTAAACAAAAATGCATGACAAACCAGTATATAAGATAAATATAACAAATTTAAATTAAGAACTATTCACAAACGGTGAAAATTAACAGTGAAAAACACTTCAATAAACTGCGAAAAATTAACAACATAAGTAAATCCAGCAGTCTAAGAAATATATCCTGTTGCCATTTAAGAGTGAACGAAGGTGTCTTGCGCCTTATGACGAACGCTTGTGAGCATTTCCTCAACAGTTTTCAGCGATCACATGTGGCGAATCGTCATCTCCCATTATTAAACGACGAGTCCATTTACAAATAACGATCCGACAATCGCCTATGACTGTTTATGACGATTGAAGCAATCGTCACCTGATTGACAGCTGCATTAAAGTCTATGGATTAATGAACAAAAAATAAAATAACACAAAAACTGTCGATGCATTTCCCGGGTGCAAGTAAATCTTTCCGTCGAGCCAATCCTCTTAGCCTTTTGTGTCCGTCTCAATTCCTTTCCCCCTTTTGCCACCCCCGCATTTTAATGGCGCCGATGATCTAAGCACTCGCCTCACCACTAAACAACATCAAAGGTTTTCGATAGCTCTCCCACCCTTCTTCCTCTTCGACCCCCGTCCTTCCTCACTCCTTCCCCCCTGCCTCTTCCTAGTTATCCCTCACGACCTGCTCATCCCTCTTCTCCGCACCTACTTCCTGCGCTCAGTCACACCGCTCAGAAGAGAGGAAAAAATACAAAGCGACGACTACACCGAGCCTCTCATCCCACTTCGCACTGTTCCCTCTCCGCGGTCGCATCTCCTCTACCAATTCGCCTCGGGTGTCCGCCGACGCTCATCTCCCGCCATATCCCCCTTGTGTTCATTTTTTTCGATTTCCCTTTCCCCACGACGCAAGCCACGTACGTGTGTGATCCGCACGAATAATGGCCTCTCTCTCATTTTATCCTCCCAATTGGATTCCTACCTAGCCTCTCCACCGCAGCGACTTATAGTCACACAGCATAACCGGGGCTGAACTTGACGTAGCTACGAGCAAAACACTCTACAATTGGGGCCTCACAATATTGTGACGGACCTCTCCTGTTCTTGAAAAATATTTTAATATTTGTGATCATCTCGTAGCTATAATATTGCGAAGTCAATGACCACGACGATATTCATTGTCTGTTGAATAACAATAAGAATAAAAGCGGATATTTAACGTCAAGTTGAGGTTAATTAACGAATATTTTCGGGAAGGATTCTGTTACGCTGTTAGTTGCACAGCGCATCTGTTGGTTCCACCTGGGAATCCGATACATACTTTTATTTTTCGCACATTCACGGTAAATTATGGTTCAAAAATATATGACTGAAAATATACGTAATATTTTCTCATTGTGATTCACTTCTTCTCTATGAAGCCGTGGAATGCATGAATGGTCTATCGATCCAATTTGTTTTGGGGATTTTACCTTGACAATTTCCCGATAGTTATCGCAGACCTCTTTGCAGTCTATATGTATTTTGACAAATCATCGCAGGGATGAACGCCTTTTAATTATACAATCAGTTATGGAAGGCTATGGATTGAGATAGAAAAAATAACAAATTATTTTAGTCCTGTAGCACAACTGGAAGCGTCCTAGTTTGGAGATTGGGATGAGGTTGAAGCATCCCATTGAAATGCTAAAATAGTTATTTCAGTTCTTCCAATCAATGCACGCATGAACGTCCCTCCAGATCTTTTGGTCATTCGTTAGAGTAGATACCATTCTGAAGGAGGGTAGAATTAAGACTTGAAATGCCCCACCAACTATTTGATAAGCATCTCTCTAAAATAGCGCCAAGTATAGCTCGTGGCCATAGACATGCTGGAAGAGTACCATACCAATTATTGTGTTATCCTAAAGTACAGAGTAAACGATGTAAGAAGATAGTAATATAGCATATATCGAGAAAATTTAAATATTTTTGTTAATATCAACTTGGTCCTATGCCGCATACATTATATGAGTATCAGTTCCGGAATAGCATTTCAATGGGCTATTAATCTTGAGAAAATGTGTATAAAATAATCCAAAAGAATGAAGTATTTTGCAAAAATGTATATTTATACATAATTATATATGGGTATCTGCATAAAAAATTAAAAATATGTACCTCACTGCTAATTTCCTAAAAAGAGCGTTAGAAAAGATTTGTTACAACCAGGCGAATGTTAGGGATTCATGTGCACTTTTAACGAGCTGACGTTATAAAAAAAAGTCCAAAAAGCAGAAAGAAGCGCAGAAGGGTCGGGTTTTGTTGAAGAGGTCTTTAAAAAGAAATTTTTTTCAAAGTCAACTGTTATTTCGTACATGGGGAAAGAACTGATGAGTCACTCTCAAAGATCCAGATCAGTACGTGATTAATGCTAACATTGTTTAGGGAAAAACTTTATTCATAAGGGTAAAAAAAATATGTACCAAACTATTTGTATAAAAAATGTGAAATCGATAATTTTCTACAAAAAATAACAGCATCAAGAAATTTTCCTCTACATACTATAAGGTAGCCTTAACTACGTAAGAAAGGTAGTGAATTAGAGATTTTGATAGATAAAAAACAACCAATAGGCAAAATTCAACTTAATCCTACCTCTTCATTCCTGCTAACTTTTCAATATATCTCTATCGAACTATAACTATGGGCTAATTAGAGCCTTGAACCCAATGTTTCAATCATATTGTGAATGTGTCAAAAGCGTGAAGTAGTTCCGAGGTGATTTATTATTCTGTGCTGACGGACACTGCTTTCCTGTTAATTTTACATCTGAACATGTTTTAGTCCTCACTGAGTTATTAAAGATTTAGATACACTTATGGATACACTAAAGGCAATATGCAGGCCAAAATGTATACAAACTAAAGTGTACATACTTTTCCGTATAGTATCACGTATTTACGGCATACAAGATTTTACCATGGCGGATAGTGATTGTCTCCTTTCTAATTCACAACGGAACTCCTCCTCGTCACAAGCTTTTTACCGACCGTCCTTTTTCCTGTCACGACTCATTGTGAACATTCCATTTGCGTTTCTTCCCGTAATTTTTTTGTTCCCCTCGCGGATACATGGAACCTCCTTTGTTCATTGCAAAATTTTTGTTGGAATGGAGAATTTTGCATTTTCTTTTTCCTTTAGAAAGAAAAAAATTGTATATCCATGCAGAAGATAAGGGGCCCTTTTCGTCTGAAAGGGGCACGTATCGTTCCAGGAATCATAAATCATCTAAATCGTCACTCATGCCGAGACAAGAAAATAGCATAGGTTGGAGTCATCTATTGAGCTATAGTTTGGCTCCACTTGGGGGAAGACTCTCGCGGAATTTCTTAGTGGTCAAAATGGCTTTTCTTAAATTTTATGCGGGAAAAACATTGTTGAAAACGAATGGACAAAAGGGAATCGTTAAAAAATCGTGATCGTAAACACTTCCTAGTTTTCAATACGGATATTTTAAATCCTAGATTTTTTTCTTAATCGTGGACAGCTGGACATATTTTTCATATTTTATTAGGAATTCCTTAAGTTGCTGTCAACCCTTGACGGTTCTAACCAGAATGCAAAGTTTTCCCGAGTGAAGTATTATCAATTTAACCATGTCCAACACCTCTAACTTTGATTGACATTAACAGCATATAATAACAATGACTTAATTTTGCATGTGTCACTTGATATAAAATTCAATTGTAATCGATTTTTACTCAAAATATTGCTAAGACTTCTAAGTTTAGAGCTCCTAAGTTATGAGATAAATTGCAGATTAATAATAAATTGAGATCTTCTTCAATTTCACCACCAATTTTCACGATCACAAATAATCAGCTTTGCGTCGGAGCATGTATTAAAATTATTTCTGAAATTTAATATTTTATTGTCATAATAATTTTTTCAAACAATTCTTCCACCTCCAAAGACAATATTCTAGCTGTTGCCATACGACCCTGAGAGATACATTAATGGTGATACATTCCCAAGTGAATTTGTAAAGAAGTTTCCTCTCTGTACTTTCTTACGTCGATTTTTCCATTTCACCTTAGCGAAACAACAGACAGTTACTGGATATTAAATTCATTGAAGTATAGGGACAAAATAAAGGAATGGGAGAATATAGCTCCAAATATATTCTCGTAATATCTCTTTCAAACTAAGGTTCTTTGGTCAGCCCTGGAACAGCCAAATGAAAAAGGCGAGAGATTCTATGATTCCATAAAGTACTGTTGTACTAATTTAATGCATCAGATACTTTTGGTTATCCAAGTGATAATTAATGCGACATATATTCTTGTCACTGAGGGTGGTGTAACTACTTCATCCTTACTCGTTTTACATTCAGCGGTCGTGTTCTTTCTCTCTCCTCATGGGGAACCAGTAAAGCCACGGGCTCACATAACCATCACCTTTAAATCAAGGCTTCTAGTAAAAAAAACCTAGAACACACAACTACTGTCTCGAAGCAGGATATACGAACTCATTGCCGTGAGCCAAATGGGATTCAGATTAACGGTGGTTGCCCGGCTTTCTTAAGACAAAAAAGAGCCGATTCTAGCTGATCCGCGCGTCGGCAGTGAGTCGTGGGAGTGAGATAGAAATCTCGTCGCTATCGCTCCAGCTGCATAACCAATGGAAGGAGGGAGAGGATCTCTCCCCCTCTCGCCGATCCCCAAACGTCCGCTACTCGACATCGTCAGTGGAATGGTTTTACGAGTAAATAGCTCGTTCTGGGACCGTTATCTCTAGCAACCCCAGAGGCGCAAAATACTTCGACAATTCTCCCTGGCGACATTCGTGTTTGTTTCGGCACCAAATCTCTACTTGAAACTGTTTACTCGCAGATAGAGAATCTTCTCTTTACTGATATTCTGATAACTTTCTCCAAAAGGTCACACTGGGATGCACAAGCCTAACCCTCACCAATAACCTGCAGTGAATGAAAAAAAATAGGAGCTTCCCCACAAAGGATTTAAGTCCACTGGTACACGTATTTCCGCCGGTTCTAAGCGATACAGTTTGGAGGGAAATATTATGGCCGCGCATTACGATGACCGATTTGAACCAACAAGGTAAAATCGGGGAGATGACATTACGGTTAGATTCAGGTAGTCTCCTTTTCTCGCAATATATACAATCATCATAAAATGAAACTTTCCATTTTTGCACCTTTCCATTTTTGATTCAAAATGTAAAATTTGCACATTTATTTGAACTCACTAATTGTTGCATGATCAAGATAAGCATGCCGGTATACACGTATGTGGGTTTATTTATATGAATATGCTGGTATTTATCTATAAGTGCATATATATGCATAAATGGCTGGTGAACTTACACTCCCCGCCTTACGCTGTTACGGTGGATTGTGGGATATTTTGTAGATGATGTTATCAATAAAGCCTTTACACATCTTTCTTTCTCTCACCTTCGAGTTTTAAGGATTATCAGAACATCAGGTAGATGACTTGCTCTGTTAAACATCTGTCACCAAGGATATCTTAGGCAAACATTTTCAACATTTTACATCATCAAAATGCTCTAAAATTGTCTGTTACAATAAGAAGAGATTTGCAGGCATTCCATTACATTACTATAACATAATAATTTTAAAAAGGGAGCATAAATAGATGAAGATGGCGCTCGAACGTAAATCATAACATTTTGCTTACTAAATGTTGCAAAATAAAAAAAAATATATCCTTCCATCTTTATTTAAGTGTGCGGATAATGAAATATCCGAGAGATCAATTTTATTTTGTTATTAAGTAAAATTTTATGACTCAGTTAAACAGAAAACAATACGGAATGCAAATCAATATTCGCGTCTCCAAAAATAACCTGTGATAGTTTTTACAAGCGGGCTTTATTTAAATCAATGTTCAAACTTATTAGATGATGAATGCTGTAAATGTCATTATATAGTGTTTGTTGTAGACGAAAAGTGAAAACATATACAGATATTTTACAGGTCAATGTTCAATAAATTTTCCAATGAAAATTTAAAATATATATGCTAAAATTATTATTTTCAACCTATAATCTTTACTCGTCATTTTGGAGAGTTATTTAAAGAGTAGTCTGACTAGCTTATTGTTAGAAACGAGGGAATAAATAAGAACCACTGAAAAATTTCGATTTATTCCTTGAAATGGTCAATTGTTCACAAATATTTGAATGAATCAAGTCTTATGGTCTTAAGCAGCCAATGATCACATGAATAGGATTAATTCAAAATCACGGAAGCGTTCAGACATCGGTCAATGAGAATGCTTATTTGTACACAACTTTGACAGTCCTTTGAAATCCAAGTAGAAGCGTCAACTAAATGGGTGAAGAGATACAGCGGATGTGGATTCACATCATAATATAATTAAGTCTATTTTCAGATGAAAGAGTGTAAAATAGGTAATATAGATGAGGAAATGGAAAAAAAGAATCGATTACCATGAGTCAGCAGAAAAAATGACGGATGAAGACAGGGAGATGGGTACAGTAGAAGGAAAATAGGAGCATTTTAAAAAAGAAACATCAAAAACAAAATCCCAAATTATGGGAACATTTATTCAAAGTGGAGGAGGACTTTTCATCCTTGGTCTATTTGCATAAAATGAATAAGGCTGACACATGGAGGAACTTATTTAATGATTGAATGTAAAAAAACGGGATCAGCACCATTAGACTGAGATAGTTCCAGTAGATCCCTGTAGCTGAAGTACTGAGAATATCTGAGTCAATCTGCACCTACCCCACGACATTACCTCCACTTGGCAATCTCGTCGCCCGCTTCGAACTCGAAAGCATTGAGATCACAAAAAGGGAGAATACTGGTTAGGTATTTTAAAACTCCTCCATTCTTTTAATTCTCCACCGGATGATTCAAGAACTTGTTCACTTTCTTCCGCTGGTGACTTGCACGATTCGAAATTACACGGAAACACCATGTAGGCAGTAACAAGAGGAGGAGGCAAAAAGACAATCAGAGAGCCCTTCTCGTGCCCCTACCCCCTTTCCACCCTATTTAAGTGTTAGAGAGATGGCGCTAACAGCGAGTAGCGGGGCCCGCGCGATCGCCACAAAACACGCAGCCATTTAACGATCTGGGCCATTACTTCCCCAGAGCAACTGTCCCGAGTGGCAATTGTGAAGACTAATATGACTTCTCTCTATCTCTCTCTTCTTGCCCGTAATTACGGTTACCGTATACCGGGACGCTAACTCTCGGTCGCAATTTTTTTCCCAGCCACCCTTCTGCAGCTCTGTAATTTCCTACACTCTTTCGAGTCATAAATGCTTTTATTTCTTCGGAAGATGAGCGGGTTGAATGTGAGATCTCTCTCCCTTTCTCTATTTAGAAGAGTTAAATAACATATAACGAAGGAGGATGGAATCATATTATTTGTTCTACTTTAAACAATAAAGAACTAATTATATCACATCGATGCTGCCATTCCTGCGTTGCTATGAAATAACTGAAAAATTGTATGTTTTATGAACATTGTCAAACAGTGAAGCACTATTTAACGCGCAATACAGGAAACCCAAAAATATATTTGAAAACAATATGGAAAAAGGAGAGCCTCTCCTTTGAGCTCTTGGTAATCTAAATGTGAATATTTTCCAGAAGTAAATGATACAAGTTATTCCTTCTCAACAGAAACACTTTATATGTGATAAGGCCATGGGAAAATATTGATCCTATTGCGCCCACGCTTCAGCCAATTTTCATTTGTTTGCCTAGGTATTTGATACATAGCCAGTATTGTTTTTAGAATCAGTTATATTTGGTGCATTTCACTTACTTTTGGCCTGTTTGCTCAGAATATTTCGATTTGTAAGACTAGCTTAAAAATGGTCCAAATCTTGGAATGATGACAGGACTCGTGATTAGACATTCGGTACGCGCGTGGAAAACTTTCGGAAAGTATATTCTTACAAAGAATTCCGTTTATCTTTTGGAAAATCTCTGAGGCAAATTTAATAAAATGGAATTGGAAATAATGAAGTAATCAAAACTATTGCTTCCTTTGGATGGCCGTGATAATTCATGACAGATCATATCAGATATTTGTTGAATCGGTTAGTTGACTAGCTGTTACGATTGGTTTAAATTTAGATCGAATCAAATTCGAATCCTTTTTCTGTTATTATTTAGCCTAGCTACAAAACAAAACACGGAACCTTCAGATGAGTACATCGCTAATCCCTTTAGAAAAGCCTCCAACTACGGCTTCACTTAAAGATATATATATATATATATAATATTATATATATATATTTATATATATATATTATAATATATATGTATATATATACATATCAACTCACATTTATATATTTATGTATACATATATTTCTTTAATCCTTTGACAGACGAACGTAATAAAATGAATTTGAGCCATTCCACTCTTGAATAATCTTAAGTTCATAAAAAAAATGTATTCAATTTAGACAGTGTGTAGTGTAAGAGTAAATTGAGCGATCAACTACAGCAAGCCTGATTTTGGGTACGAATTCGGGCGGCAATTCAATTCTCAATTCACCGCTGCAATTTCTGGATTTAAATTTTTTTGGAAAACTCAAAGGCACGGGAACAGTGTCTTGCACCCACTATACATAAAGTGTGCGAATTTTATATAACACTAATACTAGAGGTGAATTACACCCTCATATATCCACCTTAACACAACCCCTGAGGTAATTAATGAGAGGTAAAGTTAATTACGATCTTATTATTGCAGCAGTAGTTTGAATACATTAGGCTATTAATTCATCCTGCTAGTTCCTATTCCTTTCATTACTTCATATTTTTACCTGGATAGACAAACTAACGTGCCCCCTATTGTGGTGATTTATACTGTAAAATTGCTTCGGTGGGCACATTTAATGAAAATATTTTCGAACCATCAACTGATTCCTAAAACCTTGTCGCCATAAATAGCCACATACTGATTTACACTTGTTAGTAGAGAGCTTCCATTCACATATTTTTTCCGAATTAATTATGTGTCATTAGTCTAAATTGGTATTTAGTGAGCTCATGAACCTAATTCTAAATGGCCGAGTGAAGTTTCGATTATCCGCATTTACAGCGAAACGTTTAACCCTTCGGTTAAAAATCCAGGTAATATCCCCGCTGGATTCCTTCCCACCCTTCTCTCTCAACCCTTGTCTTTAGCAATTATTTTTGGAGCATTTGACCTTGGCTGTTGATCAGCATCCATGGAAAAAACTCAACAAAACAATATTTAACGAGATCAACGAGAACAGAATCTGTGCTCACATTATTCAGAATTCGAAGAGGAAATATAATTGCAACTTCGAACGGAAAAGAACTTTTAAACAGAATATAGTAGAAATGTATGTTAAGTTCGACTGGTGGCTCGGAAAACCGAAGTGTTTTTCTCACGAGAAATAAAACAATTATTACAAAGTTTAAATATGTAAGCAACCATAATTTATCGGCGTGCTTCCATTATATAGGTACGTAAAAAGTCTGAAAAATATGTAAGATGTCAGGATAGAGTATAATGGAAGTACGAGAATGTCTCGTAATTAATGAACGGGTCTACTTTTCTCAGTGAAACATAAAAAGTCTTTTTTCTGAGGTAACATACTTCGAAAGGGAACAGTGTAAGGGTATGTATGTAAGCAAGCCGTATGTGGCATAAATAAGAGACTGTCCATTCTTCTAATTTTTCTTTACATGAATATACCATGTTACGAATTTTCGACGTTAATTCCCAATACTTGCTTGTATCTTCACGGTAAGAAAACCCTTCGTTCTGACCAGTTGTTTTAACTTTCTTTACTTTGATTTAGAAGAGCATTTTCGTATTGACCAAATAGAAATTTGATAATTTACGATAATTTCTTTCCATCTTTTTTAAAAAAAATCTAATGAGTATTATTTTTTGGGCACATCGACTAGGACAATGATAAAACTCTCCTTTATCATTTTCTTTAGGATTTAATTTTGAATGACAATTATTTGTGAATCATATTGGCTGTCTCTTCTGAATACGCATGGAAGACTTTCAAACGGTCATTAATTGAAAAGTGTTGTATTATCTATTCTACATGCTGCAAAACAAGCTGAATTACATTGATAGTTATTTCAATAGAAAGCCTGGGGTAGGTTAAAAAAAGAAGATATAATCTACAATATTTCAAGAATGAACACCTTATTGCCAAATTTGACTCACTACACAAGGAATCACGTAAATACCATGATCGCTTTCCTTATGCCTCGGTCAATGGTATGGCCCTACTATTTTATCATGAGCAGCATATTGGGGGAAAAAGTATTTCCACGTTTTGGAATCTGACTTTCCGTATGTGGTCACCATCATTGGTATCCTATCGATTAAAAATAGGTAATGGACGCTCGGGAATTCAATTTCACTTCCTCCCAGCATACATTCTTGTTTTTCCCAGTGTTATTTCCTTCTTCATTGCCTCATACTTCCTCTATGATTCATGATTGCTAAAAGCCCATTCTTCCTCCTCTCTGCTTAACCAAAATTTTCTTTTCCTCACGGCCTTCAACCTCCAATTATCCCTCAATATGTCCTTCAACCACTTTTGTGTCTTCTTCGAATTTCATCTATATATTTCTCCTCAACTCTCTCCTTATGTATCTCGCCATCACAAATCATCGTCTCTGTATAATTTGTTTCTCCATTTATTCCCGCATCTAATCTCTGCCCGTCCTGTTTCTTCAAAGAGTAGGTTTTGAAAAAATACACCACTTCATTTTTAAATGTTCAGCAATCGTTTGTATGCGTTTCTGTTAAGTACTTATGGAAGGCTTCCTCTTCCTTACAAATTTATTTTCCAAAAAAGTGACTTATCTCCTCATGACACGATTTCCTTACCACTAAGCCCACTTTCGTCCAAAATACTTTCCAAATATGTGAATTATTTCGCGATGTAATAATTTATTACCGCCCACTTGAATACTTCACATAGTCTTTCCACTCCTTGAGAATCTCATTACATGTTTTCTCACGGTTAATATTGATCCCATTCTACACACACTGATGCTGTAATGTACACAAAGATGTCTGCGTTCGTTGACTGCGAAATTAATACTTTATTAAATTCAAGTCGTTATGATTTAATCATTCCCACTCACCTCAATTTCCCAATCTAACCCCACACATGTCCCCGCCAAAATTGTGCCCGATCAAGTATAAGGTAAGTATTTGGAGATACGTAATGGATAACCTTGTATTACCCGTTTCCCTATTTGCAGACCTTTTAAATCCTCACTCCACTGCTATAACCTGTACAATCTGATTAATATTTAGGTTTCCATTAAGTCTCCTCATTCTTCCTGTTCCATTCTAAATTTACTTTGTCCAAAATATTGAACTCCTCAAAATATACGTAGGAAACAATTGGCTCCAGACCATAGTCTTCCTACTGAATGCTCTTATATCTGCAATGACGCCTAGTGTCTCACTCCCTTTTACGAAGAAATAAGCAAATCTTATCCTACATAGGTGGCCTATCGTATATTTTATTGACGAATCTTGACAGTTGGATAATTAAACCAACATGTCCTTTAATTAGGTTTATTATAGATATAAACTAGATTTTTTACAAAAATGAATCAATGATATCTGCTGCCTAAGAGATTTCTCTAGGTGAAACAAGGCGATTAAGACGCTCAGAAAATGTTTTAGGAATATCTGATCTGTATCACCTAAAAACAACGTTCAAATCAGTCGTTACTCTGCACTTTAAAACTGGTCAATGAGCTTTAAATAGTAATAATGAGTTGCATGTTTCTATATTTAACGAATTACTGACTGGTTCTTTATCAAGCCCATTCTTAGAATCTTAAATTGTCTGATTTTTTTTACAAAATTGAGATCACTCTTTTATTTTCTTGAACTTCGTTAAGTAATCTAAAATTGTGATGCAGTTTTAGGCAGTTCGATTATTAGAGCCGTTTGTAGCCAGTGTAGTCATTCAGGTCGTTTTAATCTCCTATGGGATCAGCGAATCCTCGTTTGGCGGTTGGCACAATTCTTCTTAATTACTCTTTTGCTAATCCAAAAAAATACATCAGAAAATGGTGACACTGTTAATCTTTCCACAGACTCACAAGAATTTTTCACAAGTAGCGAAAAAAATAGTTTTTTTTAACAAATTGAGTAGCTTCAGACGTGATTTGATGGAAGTCGAATATTGAATAACTGATCGTCGCATTTTTCCGCTTGATAAAATTTATTTTACGATCGGGTTTCGATGTAATACATCATCATCAGGTTTTACACGTGATGATGATGTAATTGTCGAAACCCGGTCGTAAAATAAATTTTATCAAGTGGAAAAGTACGACGATCAGTTATTAAAATAGTTTTTTTCGTGGTAATTAACACGCTGGAGGCTTAATTTAAAGTTAATCTAATAAAACATCTTCCTCCTCCTATTAACCTCCTCATGTTTTATTCAACACAACCCCAACATTTCCTCTCCCCTCCATTCCTTGCCTGACCTCTTCCCTATCTTATCTGTTTCCTCTTCTTAAAATCTCCATACATTTTTCTTCACGAATTTACAATCATTTGAATAGCTTAAACGTTGAGGAAATTCATGGTGAGAAAAGGTATTATACAAGCTTATATGTAAAAACATAACTTAGCTACATTTCCGATCGGCTATTATGTAAAGCATTAGAACTAGTTTTCTTCCTGCAAACTCTTTGTTATCAATTTTTATTAATTAATTGGAGTCGATTCATCATTTTCACGATCCTATTCAAGGTAATTTGATCTATTAAGATTTTGTTAAGTGGTATAATTGGAAAAAAAAACAAGTTATTTCGTATGGGACGAAACAGTTTCAGAAAATTGAATGTATTTTGTGGAAGCTATCCATCACGGGGATAGTGAAAAAACTTTGTTAAAGCCATTTAATGATTTTTATTAATAATACCCAGGTTTCACCGCATAATCGTGGAAACTTTAGATCCACCCTAGAATGCTTTAAGATGACGTGATGTGTCAAAACTTTGGTTATATTAGTAAAAATCATTAAGATTTTATCAAGCGTTTTTCTTTATCACCGTAGGTGATTTCGTGTTTTTGAACTGCAAAAATGTTTGATACTCATCAATACCAAATTTTGGTCATGAGTAGCTATAGAACTTCTCATGGTTATGATATAAAATTGTAATAACTCATGGCCAAATTTCACATATTTTATTTCCTCAGAATAGATATCCTAAAATCTATTTACCTGAAGATTCATTTCTCTTATGATTAATCCCTGTGAAAAAGGATTCCGCTTCTTGCAAAGACGTTGAGGAATATTGTTTTCCATCCTATGAAGCAAATTGTCCTTTCAATCTATGAAGTGCCCGTTGGTTTTATGAAATACGTTGGCATTCAGAACGGTCATACTTTGGTTGAATTCATAAGTTGTAGCAGTTGCAAATAAATAAATATTGAAAATCGGACTACTACCTACTAATTTCAATGGAAATGAAAAATAGTCTTGTCTCTGGCTGAAATGCAGCGCAAGGAATGAACCAGATGATGACAAAAAGAGCAGAAGGGAAAACACTATTTTTTTGGTAATGCATTAAATGGTTGTTAGCTTTTTAATGAAAATAAGTACAATGGTCAAAAAATAAATGCAAGAGATATTATGAGAGTAACGAGGGACACCTCTTCGAGTGTACAATTAGATGGAGGGCAAGGGATTAAGACCTGACGCTCGAGAATTTTCTGTGCCATTCATGACCTGATTTAAAATACATTCGGGGGTCAAATACACGTCGCGATATTTGTTGTACAAAACGTCGCGTATAATTTAAAAAAAAACTAAGAATTAGGACCTATGTTTAAGAAGATTAAAACAAGCGTCAATTCATTATGAACAATGAGAAGTAGCATTTGTGAATATTGTCCAGCAATTGCCACAGAGAAAAAATATCTTCACCATACGTAAATTTTAGATGGGAGGGATTGAGGTTGGGCGTTTTATGGTGAATCTGAACTGGAGAAGAAGAGATGGGATTGAGTGACGACGGAAGCAATCGGATCACCTATTTCGAATAGAAGTATCATCTCCACCATGGGACCACGTGACCACCTTAACGCAACGTTGTCACGAATGTCCGGAAGTAATTCACTGCCGATAATAAGTTTCAAAAGTGAGATGACTAATCATTTATTTAATTATTTGCAGTTATTTGAAGCAAATAACTGATAACGTATACGTGATCGGTGAAAACTATATTTGTAATTGAATGAAAGACATCTTAGCCTGACTTTTTCAAACAGAATACGAAATGATATCGAGGGTCTAAGTAACTAAACTAAATGTTAAAGTTCTGAAGGAGCGATTTCACCCAAGGGATTAACGGGTAAAATCTCATTGCCCAACGCTGGTTATTAGATACGGGATCTCAATTCTCTCTTTTATAAAACTAATGAACCTCTCCATTGGCTTCGTTTCACGGCTTCCGCGTCCTGCGACCAATGAAGTTCTTCATTAAGGCTCTCCCGGAAAAGATTATATCTTCGTTGAGATGGGGGATTAGATTGTACAACGAAGATATATGATGACGATTCCAAATTAAAGCAATATATAACTTCCACGAGGAAATCTGTTCGTAGTTTTACAATCCTTGTGGAGAGCTTGAGCTCCACTTAAAGAATTCTCTTGAACTCGGATAATTGAGTTCATAACTCCTTCCGACCCGATATAAATGGCGGATTGAAAAGTAAACATAAGACTTCGTGAGTTAGTTCATTATTGATCTAGTACTACTTATACAAAGTGACGAAGTCATATTACCAGATGATAAAAGCAAAATAGATCAGTTTGTGGCAAAAGAGCAGAGGGAAACGGATATTAAACTTGGAAATCAACTCTAAAAATGAAAGTATTTTTTCATTTGAAGTTGAAGCAGCAAATATGGAAGAAGAAAATGAGAAAAGGGCAAATAAAAGGCGGTTCGAATAACGAGAAAATAGGGGGCAGTATACATGCAGAAGAAGAAAAATATTGAAATTTCTGAAAAGGAAAATCCAGTTCCATCGTCGGACGCATTTTGAGACGCGATGAGACAGTGGACGAGGGAAGAACTGCAGTGGAATATTTTGCATGAAATACGTGCAACAAGTGGTATCAGGAATCCAAGTGATGAAATCTGTTGTTAACTGCCGTGAACTTATAACTTCTTTTACTCTACACTTGGTCTTATTCAGATCTTATTTATTACTTACTACCATTAAAATACTGTCCAAATATACTATATTCAAACAAAAACGAAACGTTAAATATCTATTCTTTTCCTCAATATTTCCGTTTGCATATCACTCACTAAGATACATGTATTTCTTTTTCCAAGTCGTCAACATCCTGCATACCACCTCTCCACGGCCCTTATATCCATTTCTTCTAAATTATTTGAAAATATTAATTTCTTTTCTCTCACAATATATTTAACGCATTATTTTTTCTCTCTATTTCCACTTATCTCGACGTTTATCCGTAATCGTAGCTCAACGCCTCCAATCTACACTTTCTTCGACTTGAGAACCTGATTATTGAATCATACAATGTCGTCCTTCGTATGCCAGCCTTTGCGAATATGTTCTTTGCCGCTTTGCTGAGTACTAATCGTCATTTTCTCAGTCATTTACTAAGCATTAATATCTCTCACCTTTCTCACTTTTTAAATGTACTTTTACTAGCGTAATTTGCCTCCGAACATCATTTCTAATACCCAACTGTTGTCAAAACTCTGACTAAGTATGTGACGCGTTCTTCTTGTTTCATTTGATACCATCTTTTGGGATGATTAAATTAGTCTACCCTATCCTCGAGAAAGGTATGTACACACACACACACACTAGCGTACATTTATCTCTGCGAATCTGCTTTAAAACTCCCTCTCTCTGTATAGTTTCAGTACCCAGAGATAGTGATTGCTCTTTTGAATTTTATCTCAAAGATGTCAAAAAGAATGATTATTGATGAACAATCTGCTTGGTTTAAAATCATGCTTATTTTTTTCCATGAGTGACTTATGAACCTAAGTTACAATAAGCTCTAACGTTATATATCCTCCTCAGTATCCTGTACGGCTTTCCCACGTCCAACCTCCTCCATAATAAGCTACTCTGTATATTTTGCTTCAAGAGACCCCGTATTTCCATTTCGATTCATATAAACCTCACAAAAGCACGCTTTCTTTCTCCATGTTTTTTTAATGCCCTATAAGTACCCTTTTCTCCCTAAACCAACATTCCATGCCCCTATTCTAACAGTTGCGGTCACCATTTTTTCCTTTCTTTTTTACTTCTGTTGACCTCGTGCAAGAATTTCGTGTGTAGGACACCAAGCGGAGTCAAAAGAGGTCCCGTGAGTGTCGGAATTCATTTTTATTCAATGTCTCTTATAAAATCATTAATGCTTTTTCTCCTGTCTTATGCCAAACATGTTTTCAACATGGCGCCATATGCTGAATAATTAGGGACGATATGCACCTTGAAGCCATCTCACTGTGACACGAATGCTGCGTGGCCCATTTTTCATCTGACTACTAAACATCTATCTTGCATGAGTTATCATGCCAGGAACGGTATTCTTTTCTCTCTCCAGGTATGTTTTTTTTTGCTATTGGAAGGCGCGAGCCTATTTGCCACGTTATGATTGCGGTCAATAGGAGGGAAGAGAGGATTTTAGATGGACAAGTTAACTTATGGTTTATCAGACCACAAAGATAAAATAAGGGAGATAAATTCCAATACAGATAGATTCAAATACTCATTCTTTCCCAGAACAATCAGAAATCATTATAGTAAGAAGCCGAAGTCCCTTTAGAAATATTAAAAATATTTAATTTACAATTCGGAAAAAAATTAACAATTACAAAGATATTAGGTTTAAATGTAGGTGCATGCGTATTTTTGTTGGTAGTTTGTGTGTTTTCATGCTTGTGGGGTGAAATGGTTCTTGCATGAATGTATACCATGTTCGGTTTGTGGACTATAAATTTGTAACTTCTGTATGCGGTTTTTTTCTTTCTAAATTACGGGTGGTGCCCTAACACCCTCCATCACATGCCCTTGCGGCGGCTTGCGGGGTACTGAGTAGATGGTTTTAGCTAAATACAGTGGCGGTAAGGCGTTTCTTTTTTCGATAACCAACAATGTAGACAGAGCAAAATATTGAGCAGCTTTATATTCTAAGGCTTTTTGCATTTGTCATGATCACTTATATTTAGATGGTAAGTTTTTTGACCGAATTTTGCTCAGAGATATCAGACTAACTTATGCCTAGGAAAAAAGCCAAAGGTGGATTTTCCACCAGGAAGGCCGACCTGCCGCCTGAATTTTCCTTTCCTGCCTGGAAAGGTGGATGCAGAGCATTTTAATTTGGGATGGAATGTTGAAGGTTCATATGGAAGAGAGAATGTTAGGCAGGCGAGGTAGGGGGAGGCAAAATATGGGAATGTTTGACGTAATAGTGGCAGGAAGGAAGTATGCATAATTAAGAAACCCATTATGTAATTTGAAGTTTCAGATGGTGCCTTGTTAAACGAAGCTGTTATATGTGGCGCTGCTCAATCCGTTTCCATCCAAAACCTACGTCAAACGGTATATAAACAACAGATAATAAATACCTAGGAGGGTGATGAATGAATTAAGAAACTTGCTTGGTTTCTCATATGTTTTGATATCTTTGCATTCGTATGCACGATAAATGAATATTTCTCCGCAAGTATATTTGCAATAAGTTTCAAATTCTCTTTCTTTAGAGGGGATGTTACAATATCAATTAGTTGAATATGAATGATCCTAAGGTAAAAATTTCATCATGTACGGACCAAATCAAAAGCACTGTATATGAAATAGTGTTTTTTAGACAGCGAACTCCATGATTCGTGCTAAAGCATCGAAGCGTTCTCTAAAAAAACTTAGAAAATATGAAGGAGAATAGCGTCTAGGACAATGGCTGTGCAGGGGGCTGGCCAATTTGCCGAGAGAGAGAGGGGGGGGGGGAGTCGATTCTTACTAAGTTCAAGGTAGCGGGAGATGGAGAAAGGCGCTGGGTGGATTTCATGGGGGGAGGGAGGAGAGTGATGGGAGTGAGGTTGGACAAAAAATAAAATCAGATGGGAAAGAAGCGCATCATCATTCCGATGACCACTGTGGTGATGATGATCCTCGGGAATCCTTGCTGGATGGGACGGAATTCGCCTCCTTTTTTTCCTCACGTCTTACCGAATCCTCGTCTTCTCTTCTCTCTCTCAATTTCCCTCTACGTCGCCGTCTTTCTCTCTCTCTCTCTCAACGAGAGAAAATGTAGTAAATTGGAGACGGAACGAACAGATAAGACGCAACGCTCGTGTATGACTCTCGTTCCTATGGGGGTATCTTCGCACTATTGCATATTGTTTTTACTAATTTTTTAAAACTTCCATCGCAAAGACGATATCTCCAGTGTGTTTTGAATAAATGGTGACCTTATGCGACTTATGTGACTTAGCCGAGAAATCACATTAGGGCTCATTTTGTTAAACTATTCACATCATTGATATTGGTCGGAAAATATTATATTCCAACTACAATATTACCATCATTAAATTACCACCTTGAAACAGATTTTTGGCTGATGGGATCAAAAATTATATGTGCTAGAATTGACGGCCAAATTTTGTATACACAGGAAAAATGTGGGTGGTCTGAAAAGTTTCCGATCTCGAAAATTTTAGAAAAAATGTCTTGTACCTTTTTTTGGTCGGAAACCTTTCAGACCACCCTTGTATATTATTTTATAGCAATAGTTTACCGACTGAGGGTAAGTTTTTAATGGACTCTGGGCACTACTGTACTCTTAACACTCAATAACATCACCAAAATATCCTAACATCTTATACTACGAGTTTATGAAACAACTCACTCTTAAGCTCAGTATTTCTTCTGCCTCTTTTCAATACATCCAAAATGTCAAAAATCTGTTTCCTCCTCTGACTAGATTTCCCAGCATTCTCCCTTCTATTACCGTATTGAGCATCCCGTTGCCTCTCTTCTTCTTTTCTTCTTTTGATCTTTTGAATCCACTTGTCCTACCGACTTCGTATTACATCCTAAAACTTGTCTCTTCCTCTGTGGTACTTCATCGTTTATTTTACACTCTGTTAATTTTATTTCATTCATTGTTCTCCTTACCCACATCCCGAAAGCCTTCAATCTACACTTCTTCTCATACCTCAATGATCAGGTTTACGAGCCATATATATCGCACTCCATACAAAATATAGGGACAAACATTAACTGTAGCAACATTTTTTGGATGAAAACCATATTTTATTTTCCTTAACATCACTCTTCAAAATATTTCATGTAGAGCTGTTACAAAATGGGACTCTTAGAATGTTTTGAGATCTTCAATAAAAAAGGATGTTGAACCCAAAAAACCTCGTTGGAGTCATTTGGGCGTGGAATAGTTTCAATGTTTCAGGAGAAAAAAAAATAGCCAAAGAGGTATCAAAGAACTGGTATTGCTAACGCGAACATGCCTTAAGTACATTTTACATCTACCATCACAGATTGCCGCAAACCGGTTACGTACAGCAGCAGGGGATGCAATTTCCCCATGTTTATTGCCTTTGCTACCTTAGTTATTATCCCATACGAATGAGATTTGGCTAAAATTATTTCCTGCTGTGTTTTTTGCACGTTTTCCGGGCAAATAGTTTTATATGCGATCTCTCAAGCGTTAAGGTACATCATTCTCATTCCCCATGCCATTCCGATCTGTTTTCATTATTCATTAGTGCAGTGTCTTTTTCTTTCACGAAGTTACTTAAAACTTCCTATGGGTATGAATCCATTTTCTTGATACCAACGCTCCTTACCGAGTCCTCACGCATTTTATCATTTAACTGCTGTTTTAGATAACTTTAAAAAAAATGAATTTCAATCGCAAGTTCATTAAATACGCTAAAGACATGGAAAAGTGACAAAGTTTGACAAATAAGAAAAAAAGAGTTCAGGCGGGCGAACGATGAAGATTAGAAGGAAAGATAACACGTGAGGTATACAGAAGAGTGAAAAAGAAAAGACATCATGAACCACAAAACGGACTATATGAACAAAAATGGCTGGATATATCTAAAATATAGAAATATAGCTAACGATGGGGTCAAAAAGTATAGGGTCAAAAAGAAAGGAATACAAAGAAGTACCAAGGGAAAATGCGTAGACCGTAAAATGAGGTGTAGCGTAACACAGAAAAGTTATCGGGGCTTAAGGGTAATTTTGAAGGACAATGATACGTAATACAGGCTAATACGAAAAACATATCCTTACAAAATATTAATTATTTTTAATTGAACATACATTTTATCCTTTCCACTCTTACAACAAATGAACTCCCATTAAAAAGTTATCCTTTCTTAATGCCAGGTGCTTATCTTCATCACAAATGTTTCACTCAGTACCGATAGGAAGGGAGCAAATTTGACGCAAAGAGAAGGGTTTTCACAGCGAGAGAAGGTAATTTAGTCCAAGTCTATTGAATAGCTTCAACTGCAGTATTAATTTATAACGTATCCAAAACTTCGTTTGAAACATGTTATGTGCCGGAATCGAAACTCATTTGCCATCCATAAGAAGGTAATATCAAGCAGTAACCATAGGTCCAGTGAATAGATGTACTGTACCATTTTATTTTTCGACTGGTTTTCCCATATTCTCGGTACACAATTTGCAATAGGTACATTGGAAGAAATAACATTTTTCGCCACAGTGACAGTAAAATTTAATATGATAGTTCAAATACGAGAGCCATGGGTAAATATTTAGTACAAAAGCCAACCGATTAATACGGATGAGATGGCTATTATTTATTGAGAACATATGAAGAAGAGCAAATTAGGAATTCTACCTCATAGCTCAGACTTGAAGCAACAATATGACTCTGTCTGCGCTATAAAAAACGATCCACTTTCCCGGAAAAGTTTTTATTATATTTTTTCATACTCCGACATTATACATGGCGCAATTAAGCGCAAAATACTCTTCGATATCACTTGCAACACTTTCTTCCCGCAAGTCCTCATAAGTTACCCAAACGCCTTTTTAAAAATCGGTCTCATTATTTCTTTTTTGGTTAATTTACAATCTTAAATTAGTCTCCACAATTGTTTCGGCGTCCATGCGCACATCTTCATCCCTTCTGTTCCGCTTGGTATCATATTACTGGAACACTTCCGATCGCTCCGCGACGAGGAAGATTGAGATCTTTCCCGTTGGAGTAGGTAGTCCGGAGGCCGAGAACTTTGCGAGGTCCGGCAGTGAGAGGAATGGCCCAGAGAGCTGGAATCGGGTGATCCGCAGCTTGTCAAACGGTGGAGGGAGCTGGGACTGCTGGTAATCCCCTTCCTTCAGCCTCTCCGCGTCTAACTCCTCAGGTTGCTCTTTGCGGATTAGGTACTCCCAGAGGATCTTGTCGCCCTCCGTGATTTTGGTCTGCAGCCCTTCGTCGACCTGCCCGTCGATCCCCGTGAGGTATGCGATGACCTCCTCCTCCTCGGGTGTCTTGATCAGGAACACGGCCGGCAACCTCCTCTCAGGGGAAATATCACCCGACGCCGGGAAGCGGACGTAGGTGGCGGCGGGGTGACCGTCCATGGCCGGGGGCACTGTCACCAGTGCGTCCTTGGCGGGTAACCATGGGGCGATGGTGTCTGATGCGGCGCGGAGTCGGGGGAAGAAAACGTTTCACATATCCAATGAGTCAGTCGGAGGTAAGTTTTTTTAGAGGGTTTGCCACACCGTTAAGACGAAGAGGAAGTCAACAATGTTTCCGTGCGCGTCTTTTGTTTACGTTTTCACGGACGAAAGCATAAGACGATTCCGCTTGTGGACGCTTGCTGGAGACCTTGAATTGTGTGTCCCATTTTGCCTCGCCTCGATTGGAAAAGGTGTCATGTTTGGGAAAAAGCCGAAAAACAAATATTTTGCTTCATCAGTTGAAGATTTAATGGCATGATATGTGCATGTACACGATGCCCAGCAACCATCGCAAGGGAATATGGCGGGGTGTTGGAGTATCAACCACAAAAGTAGGAATGTTAGTCCAAATTTAAGTCCAAAAGTTCTCCTATACAAAAGTAATTATAGACGTGCAAACATATATGCATATTTAAATAGCGCAATAGCTGTTTTGTTGGGTTAAAAAATTAAAATTTGTTCTTTAAATAAACATATTCGGATGCTTGGGTTTGATTCGGCTCTGAGTAGACTATAATCGTTGCAAACTAGAAAAGGCTCATGTAAAACTTGCGCACGATTGCGGTGGAGTCTTCGCAGTTTACCGTCTGGTTAGGATTTCAGCTGCAGACGTTAAAATGGATAACTGCGTCATCGTTTTCAACACCCGCCTCATCAACGCTCTAAGAACGATGACGGAGTTAGCCATCAAAACGTCTGCTGCTGAAACCTTATCCCGGTGGAAAAACTACGAAGACTGCACAACAGGGCTGGCCGGGAGGCCAAATAAACCATGATACAGTATATTTGTAATACGCGTACTGAAGAAATAAATTTGCCTGTAACTTACGGATGAAACTGAATCGCTTGCAAACACTCGTTTTTTGAGTTAACAAGTATGATGAAATTTATAACCCGATTGAAAAAGTAGAGAAACAACAACCAGTGCGCTGTACATCGGCACTAAAGGCTGAAGATAAATGACTAGCTAAGCCACCTCATTGCTCATTTTTCATTTTTACTGATTCTATTTTCTTCCAACACATATTTTTGACTCAATTATTTAGTAGTGTTCCCTAGAAAGATAAATCGTACAGAATCATAAATGATATGAGCGAAAATTGAGAAGATGGGTACAGCCTCCATCTGCCACCTCTGTTGACGATCAAGTCGCCAATTTAGTTGATATAACTCGTGCTCAATAGCTTCTTTACCTTTTTTGGTGGAAAATTGCCAATTTTAATTACTCATGATATTCAACCATATCACGCCTGAAACTTCTCTTTTTAACTTTTTTAGCGTTATTTTCACACTCAATATGTATCATCCGTTTTCGGTGTGGAATAGAGTGAGACCGATACGCTATATTTAATACATTGTATATTCTTGTTTTAAAATACCTATACTTCCGGAAATCTATTTAATTTCAAAGAAATAAATAAACTTTAAATAATACGTTTTTGACTTTTTCATTCGTCCTAGAATAGTGGAATAAATGGAAAAGATTAAATTACGTTAATCCAGTTTAATTTAAATGTAAGTTTAGACGTTCATATAAATGGACGCATCTGATTATATTTTTTGAAATAGGCGCATTTAAAATCATTGATTTGAGAATATTTAGGTAATTATAGCATAAGGGTGGCTTATATAAATATATGCCATTCAAGAACTTCGCAACTTTTAAAAACTTATTTCTATGGATTTTTGTTATGTTATCTAGCTTTTCCTTTAGGCAGTCGATTGATACGTATCTTATCGCTTCAATGACGTCCTAACATTAACAATTTAAAGACGAGAAAGTACACTTTCTAACACACACAATTAAGCCATTATTTTTGCGTGAATAATGGGTAAAGGGCAGTCGCTTGCAAAGTTATCTTCACAGATTTGGATACGAGATGAAATTTACAGCCCCTCATACATAATTAACTAGTGCACTATATAGTATAAGCATGTATTTGTGTTCCTCTTCTCAGAAAATCTCAGAGTAAAATATTCACATGAGCAGGAAGATCTCTTATAAGCAAAAGGCCTTTACAATATATTATCTCTTAAATAAGCAATTCCTCGTAATTGACGGAGGTTTAATATTTAAAATACAAATTTTGTAATGAAAATGGCAGAAGATTATCAAGGTTGTATAGAGAACAACGGAAAAAGTTCTCAACCGACAATTAAAATGAATACTGCGATTGTTACTCATGAAGGCAGTAATAGAATATAATTTAAGTTCTTTATCCATCTGGAAAACCTAAAACTAATTTTTGTTACAAAGTACCTGATAAATCAAATCGATCTGAGTCAATTCCGATATGAGCTTGTTTATGGTGATGTTACCCAAAACATCTTACCTGCCAGAAATAAGGGTGAGAGTAGGACCATGGAAAAAATCAGAAACTCTGCCGCTCGAATACTCATATTTGTAATTTTCTTAGTCCAAATGAACGAAAGAAAAGAACGCTAGGATATTATATTTGTTTCTCATGTCAGAGATAAGTGGAAACGAAAAAGATAAGTAACACGACGAAGTCCAAACCGGGTTTTAACGCTTTCTGAGGAAGATATCGGTCTCATTATGCCATCGTTACTGAACTGTACACTGAATATCTTGGGGAAATTGGCGTCAACGACGTCGTAGAGGCCTTTAAAAATATTTATCTCACCAACCAGGACCATTCACTCTCAGCGTTTGCTCTCTTTTACCTGATACGAACGTAAATAATTTGATACAAGAGCCCGCTTTTTATTAAATAACTAATGCGTACTCGGGATTCCAAGAAACTTAGGGAAATACTGTGATAGTAACTTTTAGCAGAGTTATTCTGTATCTTAAATGGCTGAAGCACTCGGATGGATATCGAAGGATTCCGGTTCCAATCCCGGTCAAGGCGAATAATTTTTTTAACTCTGAAGTTGTTACATAGTAATACTCATGATTCTGATGACGGAAGTCGGATTTCTAAATAAATAAAACAGCTGCGGGGTTTCTTTAAGGTCTATTAATTGTTGTTTCATATTCTGGTATGGTAATTTCCAGTATAAATACTCCTTTTAATCCGGTCAAGATTAAATTTAAATTTTATTCTAATTCACACCCTTCTTCCAATAGCAGTGTTTAAAAAATACGGGATTTTAGAAGAGAGGAGGAGAAATTCTTTTAAAACACGGGTAAATATGTAGGGAAACAAATCAATAAATCATTGTGTATTAGAGTAAATGGTTCTTGTTTGATGGATTAATAAGGAGTGGCCCAAGTCACTTCGTTTTCTGGAAGTCAGAACGTAATAATGTAACGGAAGGTCGTTGGAATAAAACAGAAGAAAGATAAACAAAAAACTAAAATTAAAATCTTCAATCACAGGGTTGGGTTAAAAGTCTTTCAAGAATTACCTACTGAGCTGTCCATTTGTCCGCAAACACAAATATCACAGTTTTGTATAACGCCGCATTTCCGGCGACATTTTTGTGACATAACCATTATTTTATCATTCCTTAAGCTCTTATTAAGCCCTCAATTATCTTCAGGGAACCAAATACCTACAGAACCACTGAAAGTAAAAATTTTATATCGGTTACAAATGAAAAAAATAATGAGAAATGCCAACTAATAAATTTGGAAGAAATTCTCAGGAGAGTAAACCCATAGCACATAATGATGAGGACATGGATTGACCTGTTATAATTGTAAAGCTAAATGTTTCATTAATATAATGGAAGCGGAATGTAAAGAGCGAGAAATGAAGATTCCAAACGAAATCAATCAAGAGAGAAAGTGACAAGACGACTAAAAAATGCGAAGAAGCGAAGTCTGGGGATTAGAGAAATGTATCAAGAGTCTCGGCAACTATGTCCTAAGACTGATTACCGCTGTTAATGGAGAATATACATCAATTGTAGGATATAAACTTAAAATGGATTCTTCATATTGTAAAACGCAGGTGATCTCAGTATCAAGTGCCAGTCTCATTGGAGAGTCCGTGTTCACAACATACGCTTCATCTCTTACGTAATAAAATAAAGCTCATATCAGATGAAGTGCAATCCATCTACGGAAAGATAGATATAATGCTTATATTATATGAAGGAATAATGAGGTATCTTATATTTCTGAACCATTTAATTAATGACAAAATTAATCTAATAATATTTGGAGTTCATATTCATCCAGAAATTTGTTTCTTCTTTGAATACAATCACGCAACCAAACAAAGGCTGTCAGATTATTTGTTTGGTTAAAAGGGGCTAACTGGCAAAGGAATAGGTCCTCTCATTTTTTTCAGCCAAGTATTATCCCTTTCAATCGAATCAATTTGCGAAAAAGATGGGATAACGTCACGTGCATTATGTGTGAATTCCCCAGTCGCATTGAATGAAATTAAGTCTAGCATAATGCGTGATTCATTCGAGCCAGAGGATAACGGGAATACCTTGCTTCGGAAGAGAAATGTAACCCCTCACGGTGTCGGAAATGCATGCGACGCACTTTCGGGCCAATCATTATTTTTGGTCGGGACGATGCGGAAAAGTGACGTCGGCCGCCTATTGGCTCGGCTGTGTCTCCTTTGCAGGACGAAACGGTGAAAATCGCACGCTCCCTGAGGGGACAGGGCGTGTGTCAACTAACACCCTTGGGGCACGTCAAGATTGGGAAACGAGGGACAACTCGCCCTCGCGCGACCGACGACGAACGGGTCTTTCCCAAAACCAGTGGAGGAACTTTCATGTGGTGATCTGCTCTCGCTCGGCGGACGGTGTTCACGTGTGTGAGTATATATAAGCCATGGCTTTTGCATGCGAAATCACTTCACCCATCCGTTGGCTGACCAAGAGGAAGAGTCCCTTGAGAGGAAGAATATCTGCTACCGCCATGCTGAAGGCAATCCTCATCTTGTGCCTCGTGGTCATCGCCACAGCACTACCCTTGGAAAGTAAGATATTCCTATTCAACAGACCTAATTTGCTCGAGAAGGAATGGTACCGATCATTCATATTTACCGTTAATATTAACATTTGAGCTTTTGACTTTATCTTCTTTAGTGGGAATACTTTTAAGTTCATAAATATGGCAGCTTCTTTTCACGCGAAATTGGACCACTTTAAGGTTAAATTTATTTCCATTTACATGATAAATTGGAAAAGTTTAACACATCAGAATCATTTATTCGTAAAAGAGTTGCTGAATTAATAAATAAATATTTCATCAAATCGTTAGAGACGATAAATATATTAAATGTTATCATAATAATGAATATAATTTAAAGATATAATTGAAAAAATCAACCCTTATTCACAAATTAGATATTCAAATTTATTACATAACATTTAAATCAGCCGTTTTATGAAATAGTTGAAATATTATGTTTTAATTTGAGCACATTCTAAACAATTGAAGTATTTATTATCTTTATAGATCGATGCCTTATTAATTATTAAATACGAAATAAATCTTGCCGACAAATGATTGTCATCAGAGTAAAAGCATATTGCGATTGTTAAACCAAAGAATGATTGCTATTAATCTGTGAAAATTGATTGTGATTGAAACTAATCTGTTAGAAAAACTGACGATAGAGCCATCTACATTCATCCAACATCAACATGTATAAGGATGAGAGACCGAAATTTAATAACCACAGTTTTATTTTACAGTGGTTGATTTTTCTTGTAGATAAGTGTTAATCCTCAACACTGATATTTAAGCAAAAAATAGAGGAATATTCATCCATAGCCGTTTAAGGACCTGTAATTCCTAGGATATGTACAATTATAATACTTCGAAGAACTGCGGGAGATGCCGCGACAGTAACTGTTAACCGAGTTATCAGCTAATATGCATTAAAATGCAAATTTTTCAAAGTGTAAAAATCAACTGGGTCAAGGTGAACGATTTTTAAATTTCGAAATAAATGAAAAAGAATGGTGTAATTCTTGAACATCTGAATGTAATGTTATTTCTTGTGCAGTATTTGGAGTTTAAAAATACCTCTAGAGTCATATTAAAATAACAACTATGAAGCTGCTATTCACTCTTCAAGTGATACATAATGTGTGCGTCGCAATATTTGCAGAGAGGTCTTACTTAGAATGACAGAGACGTATTTGAGCGTCTTACCGTTTACTTATTTGATCAAAGGAAATCTAAATGTTGACGTAGGCCTCATAAAGTGAAAGTATTAGCTATATTTACTCTTAAAACCCTCCAGGCGGAAAAATGAGACTTTTAAGAGAAACTGTACAAGACGTTTTGAATAAAGCATCGATTATCGCTTTGTACTACTGCAAATATTCCATTTTATCTTGGCATTGAGGAAGCTGCCATTTTTTCAAAGAATCCCTTATGAGAATGATTAGTACTTTAGCCACTCAAAGTCGTGGAAATTGGCAAATTATTGTCAAATCATTCATTGGCATTGGAAAGTAAACTAGAAAAAGGAATTGACTTATATGTGAGGACAATTGATGAGCCCCGAAATCCATTCTGGAAATGAGTTTTATTGCGTTGAATAAAAGTCAATATTACCGTGCCAGTTATTAGAATATGTGATATTCAATCCATTCAAAGAAGTTACTTACGCGATTATTATAACATTTTCTGCGAAATTTATGGAAAAATGTCTGAGCGAAATTTTATGTGCAATTTTACTCTGATTAAGTCTTAATAATGTGCTAGTTACGAATTATCTACTGTAACTCATGAAATCTTTTTGCATAATACCTACTAGATCAATTTTGCTGAAAAGATTACTTACTACTGACCGTTAATAGTGCCGATATTTATTGCAATCTTGCTTATGAAATAGAATGATTCACTCGATTTCTTCTAAGCATTACAGTAAATTTATACAGGAAAAAAATCGAGATTCGAAAATACACCTTCTACACGTTTTGGAGTGTACTAAAAATATTTATTTACACACGGCCAACATGTATATAATGTCATTCATACAGGTAAAAACTATTGGAAAATTTCTTTAATTTATGATTTAAAAAATCAAGCTTTCAAAGACAAGACATGATCTTTGAGAAAATCTTGAGTCGCTGAAAACAAGTTCGGCATAAAATAAATTGATATAGAGACTATAGTTTATTTCAACCATTGATTTCTATGAGCGAAAAATATATGCTATATTTTCCCTCAGTGATGATTTTTTGAAATGCGAAATTTAAAATAATACTTTGACTTCAAAATGACCGCATTGATAGAAAACATTTCTGAGAAGAAGTGCTATTCCTTCTTTCAAAACAGGAGAAATGTGGGATAGGAGTGTGAGTGGAGGAAGTAGAAGGTTTTCCATCATTCGCAGGCATAGGGCATGTGTGCGATGATGGTCTGATGCCCCATGGCTTTGTAATTTAACAAGACTTCTGTTGGAAACGAATTTTGGGGATATCACAAAATAAATACATGCGTTAAAAGTAAATGAATCCCTTATTTTTTTTAAATAAAATTTCGTAGCAATAATTTATAGCTATAATACGATATAATAACGTTCCAAGCGGAGATCGGACTTCCCAACCACCCATCACCGCATTAATTCACATATGTTAATTGTAAAATTATTATCTATTAAAATTCTATAGTTGTCTTTATCCAAATAAATCAAGACTACGTGACCTTGTGAGAATGTACCTTAAGCTACCAATACTTGTTTAACGGGTGGACATCCTCTCTTAATTACGCATAATCATCAGAATGATAGCAAATGTTTTCTTTAATAGTGAAACTGTATGAAAAAAATCCGTATTGAGGAAAAAGGGGGACAGTCCTTATTTGACAGTCACCTGCAGCCTCTCAAAATGATGCCCAGGATCGAATAGCTCAGGTTAGATAATGGTGCGCGGATGGTACTCTGGTTGAATGACAGACTGTTATCATTCGGATTTAATTCTGTGATCCTCAATTCAATTGAGACCGCTCTAGAAACCACCTCCTGCTATTTCTTAGGGGTAACTGCAAGGCCCTTTTAACATTCGTACACATTATTTCAGAGAAAATAGCATAATTCTTAAAAATTCCGTCGCTGAGGTGATCTAACGGCTTGGATTACCTCACATAAGATAAACTTTACAGTATAAGACACGCAATGACCGCTTAAAAATACATTCAAGAAAACCATAATCACGGGGCTATTAACAAAACGAGCTATATTTTGCAAGGCCACGACTTCCTAGTAATGCAAAATAATAAAGTGGTTCTGGAATTGAACAATGACCGAGCAGTATTTCAGAATAAATTTTGAGAATTCATTTTGTTTTGGTCGAAAAACATTACGAGAGAATCTCTGGGGGTCAAACGGACCATCTTCTTGTATTTTATTGCATAAGAGCAGAGTACTCGAGGTGGGCGCGATGGTTGAAATCAGTGATCTCATTTCAAGACTCGAGCCGTTTTTCCGTCGCACAATTCATATCGGTATCCACTAAAAAACAGTCGAAGTCGCTTTAATGGAAACTACGGAACTCAAAAATGTAAAAAAGTTTGCAATATAATATATTGAGTGCGTAAAAGATAAATAAAACTAACAAAATTCACATACTGTCGCAGCCTGAACTGAGGTAGTAGCAGTTGTTTGAATGAGCGACCGGAATTTTTTTGAATTAGCATTTAGTTAAGTTATGGTAATTTGTGCCATTAAATTCGGGTAGTGGGGTGACTGCTGTAATATGCACACCCATCCCACACAAAGATACGTAATTTGGTAATGGCTTGTAAGCTTTGCCGCGAATGTTCCTG
The DNA here is from genome assembly GCA_037158775.1 of Hetaerina titia. Classification (NCBI taxonomy): domain Eukaryota; kingdom Metazoa; phylum Arthropoda; class Insecta; order Odonata; family Calopterygidae; genus Hetaerina; species Hetaerina titia. The sequence continues at coordinate 71,560,288 of CM073770.1, forward strand.
CAATGAGGGTAAATGTGCAAAGAAACCCTGCTTTTACAATTGCCAACTCTTTACGAATGGTGCCATAGGATTTGCAGTTTAACGTCCTATCCGATGGACGGCGTACTCCTAATTTATATTGACTCCCTTTCTGCTCTTCACATGGCACCCAAATAGACATCCGGATGAAAAGATGTCTGTCACCTCTGGAATTCTAAAACAGACCCTAGGGATGGGAAGATATTACACCAGCCACCCCACCAACCCAATTTCCACTTGAATGGTGTGCCCGGTATTTATTATTTACTATATATGTATTGTTTAACGCACTTCCAAAATATGTGCCGTACTATCTGGAGATGCATTCTCATTAATATGCCCAAATAAGTTTCTTAATCAAATCAATATTTAATAATCACGCTATAGTTATGACTCAGCGTTAAATAGTTCACACAATATTAATCAGCATAGGCTGGATTTATATAGGTGACATTTTATGAACGCTTTGCAGTAGCCCACCATGTCATAAAATGATTACATCGCCATTACCGATGCGCTCTCTTCGCGCCACTTGTTACAGTAATGTTTTGATTATAATTGCTAATACTAGGATTAAATTGAGTTTCTATTTACCTTCCCTTAGACCAGCGGGTGAAGAGACAGTTTGGATTTGGTGGCGGTCTCAGCGGGAGCTCTTCCTTCGCCGCATCCAACTCCTTCGGTGGCGGCGGTGGCGGATTCCCTGTGCTCCCAGGTGGCGGATTCGGTGGTGGTTTCAGCGGAAGCCAAGCGGCAGCCCAGTCTGCCTCCTTCGGCGGTGGTGGCGGTGGCTTCTTGGGATAAGTTGGAGGCACCTCGGAGACACCCCTCACCGTGTTCCACGCGCTGGCCGACGACTCCAATCCTAGTGCTAGACTAGATTCTATGGCTAGACTCCGATCCAAGTGCGACATCCGACATACTCGTAATACACGAATTACCCTCCGAGAACGGGGTATTAAAATCCAAGACTTCCCCAACGTTCGTTTTGGCCATGCACCTGGGTGTGTACTACGACGCATGCCATCGTCTCATTGCTGTCTCTTCGTCTAAAACCTGGATATTCGACTGAGAAACCGTCTTCCGGCACGAGAGGTTAATCGAAAAAATGTGTTGGGGTTAACGTTTATGGCTTATTTCCATTAACTTTTCGAGCGATCGGTATCTAGTGAAATGGAGATGGTTGTTGCCATATTTCGGTACCAACTGTTCAGTTGAACTTGATTCGTTGACGTGAGCAATTTGACGAGAAAACTTACCCTCCTTTCGAAAAGGATCGCTCGAAAAGTTAGTGAATCAAGGTAATCCAGGCTGATAACGCAAGAAAAATGAGTGTTTGGCATTGCAAAATTTCCTCTCTGGAAAATAAATGTTCTCGAAACTAGTTAGTGCTGGTTCAGAGAAACTGCTCTTCAAAACTTATTTGTCGCTTGATTTTTGTTGCTCCTTCACTTAATTTACAGGCTCTTGTACTTCATGACACATTCCTCCTCTGTTATGAAGTTCATCATCTAAGTATAAAATCTGGGCATTTGGAAATTCAATGCTTTGAGGTAAAACAAGGCCTTGCCTATCGTGACTTTTTGTTATCACAAAAACAGGTAAATTCTCTCTGATTAAATGATCAGATACCTGAGTGTTGCTTTCAAAAACTTCAGTTGGCGAGGTAGTATAGCATAAAAGATATTCTTCATGATGTCATTTGAATGGAAATAAACCAGGTTTTCACAGACCCGAATATTTTACACCTTTGGCCCTTGTTAGATAAATGCGAGTGGGTTCTGTCGTTTGTACTACATTCAATAAGTGTCTTATAATCTACAGTTAAAGAAACTGAATGAGTCTTATTCCGAAACTGTCATGCACTTATGTGTTGAGGTCACTGATGAACATTCATGGTAGCGTTTGTTCAATTACCATTCTGTAATTTATATATAGAAATTAAAGTATTTGAATATCCTTCATTGTCTATTCTTTATTACGTAGCCGAGTTATAAGGTGCAATCATAGTAATCAACCTGAAGGCAGTTTGGGTCAATGTGGAAGGTGATCGAAGAGTTCCCTCAATATTACGACACCCAACACAACTAAGCTCGACGACGTGTGAAATTCACAGAACATGACAGGGGGAGCCCTGTCCCTGTGCCACGAATTGCTTCCCAGGAAGAATCTGGAAGATCTATTGCCCAAAAGACACAGCTTGGGTGGAGTTGGGTAATTATGATAGACCTGAGTGATTCCAAGAAAGTTATCCATGGATCCTCAACACAAATAAAGTTCTCTCTATCCATTAGTCCATCACATAATTCAAGTTATTGACAAATTAACAACCAAATTTTGTCTTTAAAATAATGGCACAATTTAGAGATCAAAGGTTTATCACCACGTCACGGAAAGATCTCCAGTATAGTCGTCCAGCCCAAACAGGACTGTGAATCTGTCACTAAGCTTTTTATTCTCTTCATGGTAAATGTTGAAGTTAATAAGACAACTTCGTTTAGAGAATGATTCCAGAAGAGCCTAACTAAACCTTTGTTCGTCAATGAATATCCCACCTATATTAATTAATTTTGAGGCAAAGTCATCCCTCACCGAGTTCCGCCACTGGCAGCGATCAGCGACGTACGTACATAATGAAACTTTGATAAGGAAGCGTCAATTGACAGGCACCTTAAATAATGGATGCACGAGATACTGAGAGGTATTGGGATGCTGCAGATGGCAAGAATAGGGCGAATATTGGGGAAACAAGGTAGAGGAAGGCATCTGAATTGATGAACCTGTAAAATACGTTTCAATGAAATATTGTTAGATAATACCGGTTTTTCTCATTTTCGTCAAACCTTACTTTTTCATAGTACATTGAGGCATTTTGGCGTCCTGAAAAATCTTTGCTTGTTAGCACACTTGGAGAGGTTCATTTGATATTAAAAGTTTTAGATGATTAGTAAACAACATATTTAAGTAGTCTCAGTAAAAAAATCATCGATATTGTTATTAGTTTGTAATTATATTCTTACCTTTTGAAATATGTAACACTGAATACTTTAGTTGAAGAATGCTATGGAAAAATGCAGGTTACACAGGAGTCTGAGGAATAAGATGACTCCCACAACCCGAATTGCAGAAAAAATAGAGTTTTTGAACACGATTTTGCAGTCTTAGTATCCTGGATGTCTGAGCCAGTTGCTAAATTTTTCATGGTAAGCATGAGGTTGTCACGTTGAGACTTGTACATAAAATACGATTTCACCTTAACCATTATAGATGCATAACAGGCTTATAAGGAAATAAGACCGAGGTGAGTACGTAATATCTGTTTCAAAAATAAGCTAATATAATGTTTTAATTGGCCACTAATGTTTTAAATATTCATCAATATGCGTAACAACTCCCTATCAGGCATCATTTCTGTTCGGCCCATTACTTTTTAGCGTGACGCAGTGATTTCTTTGTCTCCCCAGTCATAATGCATCGTCCGAGTTGGGACAAATGACATTCATAAGATAAGCAATAGATTAGAAACTTCACCATTACCATTCGTTGGAGTAAACAGATCTGTGTATGATAACCAATGAAGTGAAAGATTAAACACGCTTTCAAGGTTTTAGTTATCTTAATTCTTTTCTTATTTTCATGGTACTACAAACATATCATGAATAGACAAAGGTAAAAATCATGCCTTTAAGACGAAAATAATGCAAACCGTAAATGCAATGAGCGATTTGGGCTGTAGTAGGTATATAAGGTAAGAGATCTGTTGTTCTAGTCACATCTCTCATCGCCGTTGCTCGTCAGTGAACAAACTGCAGTTGACGGATAAAAATTAAAAAAATGCTTAGGTCAACCATAATTTTTGGCCTTGTGGCTACTGTTCTGGCAGGAACGATCAGTAAGTGGTTAGAAGAGGCCCAAAAACGTATGCTCAGCCATCTTAGAATGAGTGTGCATTAGTGCTAACGATTTATAAATTAGTTTAAATTAAGCTGTGCTACTTTAACTGTTATGCTCAACCTGAAATATTTGAGGGACATCACTCTGAATGGTATTGTTTTTACAACTTTCGCTCTCTTCATATATTTTGAAGTTAAAATTCTCTCGAAAATGATACAATAAAATTTGATTATCTGTAGGTCAAAATAACCCGGGACGGGATCACCGGTGAGTAGTATTCCATTCTAATAACTGTCTACTTAAGCATGTGATTGTGATTTGCTCGTTTTATGGACATAAAAACTTTCTCAAATTTAATATTTCATGAGTCAGAAGGTTTCAGTTTGACCTAAAAACGTTGAGAGCATAGTTGGAGAAAAGAAAATAATTATATTTTTACACAATGTTTCCCGCAGGGCTAATTTTAAGAGCGAATTTTAGACTAATTCTGGAAAGATAGTTCCAGTGTCACATCTAAATTATAGTGATAGATTTCACCGGTTTGATCCAAGTATATGCCATTCTGCTCTGAGTTCTAAAATATTTATGGGAAACCACCGACGGCGTAGTGAAAGGAGACGATTCCTTTGCGCTGACTATGATGATTAACTCGCCATAGAGCTTTGTGCGTGGTGAGCCCTAACCTCACCTATCACACCCACCTTTAACCTAATATACTCAATGGTGATTTCAGCGCCATGACCAATGCGACCGACTGTACTACAATTTTATTTTGTGATGTTGCTCCTGGGGGTTGCAAATTTGTTCGAAGGTGTTTGAAACCCTAGCTTCATATTTATGTGGGAATGTCATTTTCATCCAATTTTAGATTACGATAAGCAGTACATCCGTCTGGGGAACTTTGGTGATTCATTAATCTACCTCAGTGGTCTCCTCGTGCCCGTTGAGGGCACTTTTATTGACGACGTACCAACCTACGAATTCAGGAGTGCCGTCACCGGTGCTCCAGTAGCGGAGAGTGACCACTACAACTACCGGTGCAGCGTCATCGAGGATTACATTTTCAGAGACCAGAAGCGGTCCCTCGTCTGCCGAAACGTGGACTACGTGGAGGAAGACACGACAACGACCGACTCTGCCCAGCCGTACTTCGTCCTCAGCGCCGATCAACTCGCTCCGGATGTCAAGGAGATCAACCTCCTGTTCGGGAAGAAAACGTACCAGAGTTTCATTGCTGCCAACCCCTCCCTCTCAGCCGTCGAGCACGGGGCGGGGAATGCTGAGTTGCGATCCTTGGAGAGACCATACGACAATTACGGAATCGTCTCCAGCAAGCATCCCTTCTCCTCCATCTTCGAACATGCTTCGGTCCTTCCCGACATCAGGAATTCTGAGCAACATAATATTCAGGCGGCTTATATACCTCCGCCCACTATGCATTTTTGATTCTGTCTGCAGATTTGAAAATCTGGGGCATTCGGCTTTAGGAATAGTTTGATGTTGTGGGAAATCACTGTTCTTAGGAGACAGAGTAAAGCAGATGCAGATTTACTTACTTTGCTGTGGGGCTTCGGCTTCCTTGTTGACCTGTATCTACCTGCTTAAGCTGACGGCAAGTCTCAAGACATGCAGATACTATCTTGCTTATATGTTGCTGATGAGTTATTTTTAACCCATTCTCTTGCGAAAGCAATTTGCAAAATGGTTTTTGATGCACATATCAAATTTACAACAGTAATAAAAGTGCTTCTCTTTCAAAAGTTTTGAGATTTATTTTTGCACACTTTAAGGAGAAGTCTCATAGAAGCGCATCTAGTTTCATGTTTAAATTTTTTTGACTCCAGCATTACGTTTTTAAATGCTTTTAATTATTTTGTATCATCACATATCTAATTAAAATAAACTTTTTGGTTCAGGTCTGTGATTTTCCACTTACATATCTGACTATCTTTTGGGATGCTTAAAACTCTAGGTTGTCTTAGTATTCAATAAATGTAGAACCAGCCAATTTCACTCAATGCCGAAGTCCGATTGGGTGCTTTTTGAACGATGGGGTTAGCAATTGAATTTAAATTTCTTTTAGCCTTTTTAAATATACAAGGAACGTAGCTACGGTCGTGAATCAATGTAAACAAAAAAATGCCGGGACCGTAAACTTGATCAAGTTTACGGTCCCGGTGTTTTTTTGTTTACATTCTTTTAACCTGTATTAATTGCTCGTTATTCTAAGTAAGAGATGATTGGAAATCAAAATTTGAAATCGCCACAAATATAAATGTATTGATTTTTAACATTGCTATTTTATTTTCTGATGATCTTAATTTTTAAAATTCGTAAAAATTATTTTTAAATACATAAAAACACAATTTCCATCAGAGGTCTTGAAATGAATCTTCGTTGAATAAAATTTTTATGAGCTACTGATATATTATTATTCTGAGCTTTTGGTTTCTTAGATATTGTGACGGATCACTTGCAGCATTTGGAGTTCATTGATTCCCCCGCTGACGTCACAAATGTAGACAAAGGACAAATGACAAAGACCCAGAGCATTTTAGGCAATTATTCCTGAAGTTTCATCTGAGTATGCACCCAAGTGGTACACCAGTGCCTTCTGGGGTTTATTTCCTCCAATACCATTTCGAAGCAGTCTTTAAGCTAATTCACATTTTGTCCTTGGGCTATTGTCCGAGTTTACTTGGCTTCGCGACTAATAATTCTTTCGGCTTCAGTCTCAGTCACGACGTACTATTGACGAGCATAACAATCGGGTTCTAAATGTCTTCTTGGAACACAGCGAAAACCAAGGCACTAAAAATAGTATTTTGACGCGGTGAATTGATTTATTCATTAAATTTAAGTTATGTTAACAACTAATATAATGTATGTTTCAATTTGTATGAATATTGTCTAAAATAATTCAAAGAATACCATACTATCGGAAATTATGCATTATAAAATTTTCCAGGCCTTGGAATCACCAGACTCTAAAAATGAGGTTAAACGCTTAGAGGATCTTATCTTTTTTTCTGACTATAGCTAATGACACTTTTCACTGGGAGACAAAATTTTCCGTTCACCTTTGATAATGTTATCTTTCTCTACGTGGTTAAGTCAGTTGTTTGTTCAATGCGCAGGTATATCATCGGTGCTATTTTATTTTAAATTCGAAAGAAAATTGTGAAGAAATTCAAAGATTAAGTTCAAAATTTACCTTTACGCTTCCACTAGAAATACACATTCTCATAATTTTACTTTCGTGCGATTACTGCGACCTAAAAGCCTAATTTATTCTCTCTATTTGCGTTGCTCATTCAGAGTTGGGGCTCCCCGAATTTTTGCTGAAAAATTATTAAATTATTCAAATAAAATAAGAATACTAGGTCACATGACAGCACGGGTCGAAATCGACTTGGAATATATTTCTACTTTCGGCGAGAATATTGACCACTTTAATCCAAGTGCTGCAAATTGATTTTATTTCAATAGAATTTTTGGTGAAATAATAAATCCATTTGTTGTTAACCTTTGTGTTGTTTAATAATCTTCAAGCTGAGGTCAATATTGAAAGAATATGTAATGCGCTGTATCATATCAATCTCCAATTACATGAAATTTAACTATTATTAACTAACAATTATTAGGTTATTATAACTAAACTACTATTCGTAAAATACAGTACTATTCCTCCAAATTCGCCGCTTATTTCATTTTCTCCAATTTGTCAAATTGTCAATTACTGCTCAATCGATAGACTTCCGCTCATTTTTTGCTATCTTATTTGCATTTTAATAAGACCTTTCTTTCTTCGTCTACCAAATATTATATAAACCATAAACACAGTAATCAACCCGAAGGTCGGTTTAATAGGTAGTGGTAGAGCTCACCCATGGACTAAGCCCGAAGGTGTGTGAATTTCACACATCAGGGTAGGGGGCCCAGTGCCTTTCCCTGTGCCAGTTATGGTTTCCCAGGAAGATCTGGTACCCGAAAAATCAACTAGTTCGGATGGAGCTGAAGGTGCCCAGAATGCCTTGCACGGGAATCGAACCCGGGACCCTCCGATCAGTAGTTCACCGTTCTACCCACTGGCTCACCGCGATCCAGTGAATATCATATATCCTCGCGTTAAGTTCGGCATATATCTTAAGAAGCAAACTCACTAACGGGGAACGCCGTCCTTTTCAATCGCATATGGTAGTTCTTCACTCACTTTGCTAGCTCCGCAGTCCCGTCTTTTACTAATTAATTCTGTGCTGATTATTACTATTAGGTAATCTACCGGTTAAGGTAGGTTTTTGGATGGACACAACCATCAAATAAACATTTTGTGACTCCCCACCTAGCAAACTAATCTATATCAGGTCCCTCTTCATCTCGGTGTACTTCTTTCCTCCCTTCATCCCGTCCAACATCCCTATCCTGTTCCTACCCTTACCTCGCTTGCCCAACATTCTCCCCTCTATTACCCTCTTCAACATTCCACTACCGCTCAATACGCCTTTCATCCATTTTTCCTGCCTCCATAGGATTTCTCTCAACAAACCCCTCTCCTCACCCACCATTTCCAGTACTTCCTCATTTGTTTTCCTTTCGGTCCATTTCACCTTCTCCATTCTTCTCCACACCCACATTTCAAAAGCCTCCAATCTACGTCTATCCTCCTGCTTCAGCGACCACGTTTCCGCGCCGTACATAGCTACGCTCCATATCAGAGTTTTTACGAGTCTTGTCTTAACATCCCTACTCAACGTCCCCGTCATCAACTCCCTCCTCCTTGAGAAAGCCTCCTTGCCTAGCGCAATTCTTCTCCTTACGTCCCTACCACTTTGACCGTATTGGTCCAAAACACTTCCGAGATATGTAAACTGCTCTACCTGCTCTATTCTTTCCCCGCCTATTTTAATATTTAGCTTAGCCTTTTTCTTTCTGGAAAATCGCATAACCTTTGTTTTATTAATATTGATTCTCATCCCATATTTATCGCACTGAACCTCCAATTCACTCAACAATGCTTGCAACCCCTTGGCTGACTGAGCAACTAATGCTTGGTCATCAGCAAACCTAACCGATTTTACGAGTTCCCCTCCGACTTTCATTCCTACCTCCAGTTCTTCCCATGCCTCTTTAATCATTTCCTCTACATATACGTTAAACAGTACCGGTGACAATGGGCAACCCTGCCTTACACCTCTTCCTAACACTGCCCATCCAGACTCTCCGTTCCCCACTCGCACCTGAGCAGTCTGAGACATGTACAGGTTGCGGATCAGTCTCCTGTCCCTCCAATCCATTCCTATTTTCTGCAATACACGCATTAATTTTTCCCAATTCACTCTATCAAACGCTTTTTCGAAATCTACAAAACAGGCAAAAACGTCCTGATTGTATTCTATATTCCTCTCGACTAGTGATCTCATTACTGCAATGGCCTCACGCGTACCTCTTCCTTTCCTGAACCCAAACTGATCATCCCCTAAGTAATCATTTGCCTTACTCTCTATCCTTTTGTTAATGATCCTGAGAATAACTTTAGCTGCGTGGGATATCAAACTTATTGTTCTGTAATCCTCACATGACGAAGCCTTTGCCTTTTTTGGAATAGGAACTAACACCGATCTCACAAAATCTTCCGGCCAGATTCCTTCCTTATAGATACTACGAATCAGTCCATATATGGCCTTTTTCCCACCTTTCCCTAACCATTTCAACATTTCTACAGGAATATTGTCCACCCCCACAGCCTTATTTGCTTTCATCTCCTTTAATGCCCTTTCTATTTCATCGTCGAGTATGCCTGGACCTAAGCTATCTTCTTCTACGTCATGTTCCTTTTCTATGTCTAACCTTGTCGGCCTAAGTTCTTTACCATACAGTGTTTCTATATAATCCTTCCATCTTTCTTGGATTTTTCCTGGTTCAACTATTATCTTACCCCATTTATCTTTAACTGTTAGCACAGCTCTTGCGTTCTTACTTCCCGATAATAACTTAACCTTGCTGTATAGAGCACCAATTTCACCCTTCTTCTGTAAACTTTCCATATCCTCGCATTGCGTTTTCCACCATTCTTCTTTTGCTTTATTTGTGGCCCTTCTCAATTTATTGTTTAACTCTTTGTACTTCATTTTGCCTAACTCTGTTTTTACATTTTTCCATCTTCTTCTCTCATCTATCTTCGCAATCATCTCATCCGTTACCCATGGTTTCCTTATCCTTTTCCCGTTAACGGTTCCTATAGTGTCTTTAGCGGCTTCCAATATCCCTTTCTTGATATATTCCCATTTTTCTTCGATAGCACTCAGTTCTTTACCGTCATCCATCATTTTCTCTACAGCCTCCTGATACTCCTTCCTCGTTAATTCATTTACTGCTTCTAAATTCCATTTTTTAACCCGCCGCCCTTGCCTTATCTTCTTGAAACGAACATTACATTTCATAACAACTAAATTGTGGTCAGAGTCCGCATCCGCTCCTGGGAAACTGTGCGAATTTATCACACTGTTCCTAAACCTGTGCCTAACCATAATATAATCTAACTGATACCTTTCTGAGTCACCTGGCATTTTCCATGTATACCTACGCCTTTTGTGGTGTCTAAACCATGTGTTAGTGATGACTAACCCCTGTCTCCTGCAGAATTCAATTGCTTTCTCCCCGCGTTCATTCCTCGTGCCTAACCCATAGTCCCCCATCTCACCACCATCTCTTCCTTCGCCTACCGTCGCATTCCAATCCCCCATCACTATCAAATGTTTCCCTGCAGGAACACTCGCGATGATATCCTCTAACTCATCATACATCCTATCGACTTCTTCCTCCTTGTGGTTGCTCGGTGGCATGTATACCTGAATAATGACCAAGTTCGTCGGCTCTGCTTTAATCTCTACGAGTAAAATTCTATCTGTCGCTTGCTCTATGTTGACTACGCTTCTTCCTACCCCTTTATTTAAAATTACGGCAACCCCTCGTTGGCTCTCATCCCCGCCGCTGTATATTACTCTATAATTGTCACTCCAGTAATCCCCGCTATCCTTCCATCTCACCTTGCAGAGGCCTAAAACATCTATGTTACCTCTTTCCATCTCTCGCTTAATATTTTCTAATTTGCCTCTCCTCAACATTGTCCTGACGTTCCAGGTTCCTATTCTAACTACTTTCGCCTTCTTTTGAGTCTTCTGTCCTGCTGAAGTTATTCCTTCCCCGCAAGGGTTTCGTGGGATGACGACCGCGGAAGCCTTGCCTCTCCCGCTGCCGGGCACGACACACGGCCTCTTGGGCCGTGTCCCGTAGTTGCCAGGACTCATATTATCTATAATGCCCATCATAATATTCTTGGGAATCATAATTGAGGTGGTTTTCCGTTGCCTTCCTCAATAGTGTTTTTAACGTGACACCATCACTTAATGGCCGCCCCACTGGGGTCAGACGCCATTGCAGCCGCCTCACTGAGGAACAGACGCTGCGTGGACTACCTTTCGTCTGGCTCCTAACCTTCGACCTATCTGGCATGGGTGACCCTTCCAGGAGTAATTATCATTACTCCCGCCAGCACAGCTCTAGGGGTCATCGGAACACACAAGCCCTTCCACCACGACAAGGTTGTAGTCCATGGGAGGGCTGTGCTGATTACTTATGTAATATTCCAACGTACGTAGATTGTTCAGTAACTTTTAGAAGTTCCAAGAGATCACGCCCATAGTGTCGAAAAGGTTTTCTTTCAGTAAGCGTCATTTCTGAGGTGAAAGTTTCAGTTACGTATCACGTCGTTTTATTTTCATAGTTTATTAAAGCAACAACATTTTGTATATCTAGAAAAATGGAAAAACATTAGTCTCGTGCGGTGATTAAACCTACCTAAATAAAAGGTTTAATACCTAAATAGATTTAAGACGAGTCGGATGAAGTTCATGACACATCTGCTCCTGTGTTTGCGACCTTTTAAAATGGGATAAATGAGTTCAAACGTGGCCATTCATCCATAAATTATGAAAATCGTCCGGGACGTCCATTTGAAGTAACTTTCTCCAATTGACTGTAACCAATCTCCGAGATAATTGACAAAATCCACGATATGGTATTGAGTGATCGACGAATCGCTGAGGCCACAGTAGAAATCTTTGAGGCCACAGTCATATCACAGGATTCCTACAGAGTTTCAAGTTTTGCACAAAACAATGGCTGTGAAAAAAATCTCGGCAATCTCGGCCTTTGTTCTTTGTGGAGAATAAACGAAATTGTTTGATCGACTTGGCAGTTTTGGTGCTTTTTCATCGTAGTCGGGACCAGTTTTTGACTCGATACGTAGGTGTGGACGAAGCATGGATGCATTAATACACTCCAGAGACAATGAAACAATCTAAATAGCGGGTTTATAAAGGTTCCGAAGAAGGTAAAGACGGAAAATCGCCCGAAAAAGTGATGACCAAGGCTTTTTGGGGTGCACGCGGAATTATCCACATCGATTGCATGCAATAGGAACAAGCTACAAATGGAAAGTGTTGTCCATCGTTATTGCACTGGTTAAGCAAATAAATCAAGAAAAAAGTCCTCATTCGGCAAAGACAAATATGCTTGTCTATCAAGCTAATGCAGTGTTCACAAAATTCCACCGCATTCACCAGATTGGGCCACAATTTATTTATTTAATTTTCAAATTGGAATTAAATGGCTCACTGGAAAACGATTCACGTCGAACGAGGAGGTCATCGCCAATACCGAGAACCTTCCGAAACACTACCTTTTGAAAAATAATAATAATATCTGCCCAAAATTTTGTTCTTTTGTCCATTTTTTCCCAAGGTTTTATTGACCGACTCACGTACCGTCTCTGTTTCCTTTTAAACTTTTTTTTGTCTCCATTGATCAATTTTAAACCTATTTTTATTCTCTCTCATACCTCCTTTTGCTTTATTCGGAAGTTTCATTCACCATCATGCATTATGGCTAATCCACTTAAACGTCTCTGGGCTTTCTCCACGAATGGTAAACACAATATTATTTTCCCAACTTTGTTTCCTCACTCTTTTTCTCTCACCTCAGAGTATATTGCGAAATTCAAACTGTTTCCCACATTAATGTTATCATTTTTCAAATTTCTATTTACCGTCTCACTTTCTAGTCATTGTATACGCCCTCCGCGTTTGTAATTGCCCTGTTTTTAGGTCAAACGCTATGTCCTATTCTATCTAATTCTTTATCTTTTTATGTATATATTTCCACATTCATTCCACTATTCTCATCACTCCAGATTTAATTAATTCATTAATTGAATTGTATTACATCTAAAGTTTTGAATACTCCTTACTTTTAATTCAATCGATTTCTCTAATTGTAACCTTTGAAATCCACTTTTGTAAATCTTTTGCTTTACCGAGCTGTTGAATGTTAACTTCCATTTCGTAGGTATCGACTTATGGCAAGAAGAATCTGAAGGCACTCCTTGGAAAAACCTCTATTGAAATGTTCCAATCGTATTGCTATCTTAATTCAACTTCTTATGATTGCCATATGTAACCTGTGGTGGTGATTAAGGTAAGATGCTGCTCGTATTTGTATTAATCTCCCATCTCTGGGGACTAAACATTACTGTTTTGCCACCGTTCTTAATTATCTTCCTCAACCTTTTTTACCGATCTCACTTCCGTGTTTCCTGCTTCCAAACGCAATTGCGCTCTAGTTTAATTCCCCTATCACGTGTTAACTTCCAGGTAAATTCCGATTTTTGATCGTAAACGGCGCATTCTATTTCCGCCCTGAGACTTTGCCACTTTATTGTGGATTACAAGTAATGTTATTGGGTATATTTTGATCTCTATTAATTGTGTCCTGTAACTCACCTGCTACTTATATACATAACCAACTTTATTTCTAATTTTCAGTGCTACGATCGTTTATTTCAACTTGATTTCCTCTTCTCCACTGTTATAGAGCGTAGTTTTATCTCCGTAGTTCTTAATCCTTCCATTTCGCATCACATTAATCTAGCCCAATCAAAATTCATTTCTCATTTTCTTGTTTTATGTTTCACTTCTTCTGTCTTCGAAATTGTTAAAATATTCTATAGATTAGTTTTAACGGTTAAGATCGCCTTTCTTACCATTCTCCTGCGGTTGTTGATCCGATTGAGCAAGAATTTCGTGCAATGGAGACTGCGAAGACATTTATTTACCCACTGGTTATTTCATCACTCTTTAATTTAACCTCAATCTGAGTTTCCACAATTTCATTATTACTTTTAAATATGAAATAAATATAATGTATAACGTCATTAATTTTTTCAATTTTAAACATAAAGTTACGATAAAAAAATCTTTCCATGATTTCGGCCTATCATTTCTTAGCATCGCCCAATGGGCAAATTAGGGAGAGTTCTAATATGTTTTGCTCTTCTAAAGTTCACATAGCCCTAATTACCCCACAGAAATATCTATATAAAGTCAAGTTTCCTATTCTCAACATTTAGAACTCCCACAGGTGTAGGCGTGAAGAGGACTATCATGGCATTCTTCAGGACGATGAAGGCTCTATTTATTCTTGGTTTGGTCGCTGGAATCATGGCCATTGACGGTGAGAAATGTAGACCTCACGCTATTTAGTTTCGGAAGTTTTAATGTCAAGAATGGCTTGACATTTCTCAGGGAAGTATTCGTCATCATGATGCAGAAGATATAGGAAATGCTTGAGAGACATGAAAATAAATACGAAATATAGGGAATTTAACATTTTTGCGTAATTTAAATAAATTAGTGATAAAATATAATGCACTCAGAAATTTGGATCTGAATCTATAATAACATGAGCCAATTTTAATATCGTGTGGAAGAAGTAGACAGTTAAAAAAAAAATTCCTTAACACTTAGTAAAATTGTTGATTCCATACGGAGAAAAAAAGCAATTCTTTAATTATAAAATAGTATGGTAAACACAAATCTGTATGTATATGTACATATTATTTATATTTCTATATATTTATTTATTTAATTTGAAGGAGTCTCAAAGGTAACGGCAAAAAGTAAACATTACATAGGTTTTTTGAGGTCTCATTAAGGTCAGACTATTAATATTTGAAACACGTTGAATTGATAAAGTCAGCAATAACCGATACCATTCTCCAATGGTCTGCTACGATGCATCAGATGTGTTAGAAATTAGTTCAGTGTGTTTTCGTCGCTACTGACATTCCCATTACATCCTCCCTATGCACGGAAATGATACTTGAACAATAATATTTTCCATAAGCAGTATCGCTGATAGTTGAACTTTTCTCTGCATTCTGTTACTTGCTAACCAGGAATACTTACGAGGATGATAGTGTTGGATTATTTTTAAAATTTACTAACTATTTCACTATCAAATTTGTGGCTTTTTCCTCTATTCCTTTCGCTCATACTTACGATTTATGATACCTTAGCATTGTAGACTCCAGGAATACTTCGTAAGGACCCATTCGAATGTTTTCAAAATTGTCTAATATTTACCTATTATACCTTCACTTGCTTTACTTGGTCGATTTTATTTCCTCCATTATTTTCCTAGCCCATATCCATGGAGATTCAAATTGCTCTTATCCTCTTTCTTTCTCAATCACGTTTAGGATTCACACAACACTATGCTTCTTATTTTAGTTTGTACCAATATATTATTAACGCATTTATAGAAGATCCCTTACACAGGATTGTCTTAGTAAATGTCATTGTTTATCCTTACATAGCGAACTTTTTCTCTTTAAGTTCATCCTACGCAGAAAAGTTTAATGTCTATCCTCGATTTTTCAGGCTTAGTTTATACACTCAAAGATTATAGCTTGCACATCTTTAAATTCATGCATGTAACTACAGGAAAATGATTACCAGAGACAGATTGTGGATCCTTCAGAACATAATCATATGTAAATCCTCACATTGACACACACATATGAACTTACGCACACATGATCCATCACCACCAAGAAACTTTCAGACATTCTGGAACCGACTCATTTACTAAGTGAACTTCTTAACGGCTCATGAGATGATTACGCCAGATGAGCTATGCCTAATATAGTATGTTCCATGGTCACTCTCATGAGCTCATTTAGGAAGAATCATTTGACACATTCCCCTGGACTGTATTATGAGTGATGGAGTTAGCTTCTCTCACTGAAATACTCATAATCATGATAAATCCAAATGAATTCATTGCCTGAGTGTCATTTTCAAAACATGAAGAGTCAATTTTGAAGGGAAATATCTCTTCGTCGGCTATAGACTATGGTTCTTTTAATACTCATTGTATATTTCAACCAAATTGCATTTTCTATTTGTACAGTTTGAGAGGCCATATTACCTCTAAAATTGAAAACGGATTGTAATGAAACAAATGTGCCTCGTTGGAGGAGTGCTCTAGTGACGTACTTAGAAACACGCACTATGTAACCCTCTTCCTTAGCTCGCGGACCATCGGTGGACACGAAGTTGACGGTGACCCGCATTGCTAACATGGGCAGCGCGTTCACCAAGGTCCAAGGGTATCTCATTCCGAAAGGCATCGACTCCATCGACGGGTTGCCAAACTACGAGTTCCGGAGCACCATTAACGGGGTCCCCGTGCAGGACAAGGAGTTCATCCACTGCCGCTGTGGCGTCCTCTACAGGTACGCGGCCTCGAAGGCAGAGGAACCAAAGCCCGTTCTGCTGTGCCGGGGGAGCATTCAGAAGAAAGGGTCGCAGATGCCGGAGAGTGTGTCATTCCTGTTCGCCGCGGAGAGCCTCAATCTCGACATGAAGGTCAAGGGTATCAATCTCCTGCTGGGAAAGAACGCGTGGAAGAATCTCTTAGCAAATCACGCGTCAGCGGCCACGGCTGCCCCAAGTAATCGCCCATAGAGGAATCTCTCGTGGTAGTGTAGGGATAATCGAGTAAATCATCAATGCACGTCATTCGAGAATTATCTCAGGTTTTATTTATTTGACAAAGATTTTGTACCAAATCCCTGTCGGTCGAACAGAATATCTTATCACGAGTCAAAGACAAAAAAATTATGCGCTCATATTTGAGGACAAACATATCTTAACACACGACCAGCTCAGGTCGTAGGAATAGTTCGTATTATGCCTGCCAAATTAGCCCCACGAACTAGAAAACGATTCCTACCTCTAAAAGTCAATACCTTTATTTTGCATTGACTATTAGGAAGAGGGAAAATAAATACATAGAGAAGAAAATTACTTGAAATCCTGGTGAAGAATATTTTCCTGTATTCTCAAATCATGTAATGAATTGTGAAAATGTTGTTATTCTGTTGCTGTTCATGTCTTTCAAAAGGACTTTATAATATTTAAGTGCTACTAGGGGCTATCAAGAGGTTTTGAGTAAACTTTTAAAATAGCCAAGAGATGAAGGAAATAATATACTTGATGTGTAACTTGGGAAATCACATACGGAAGCGAATTCCAGACGGATGGATGAAATCAATGATGAGTATAAGTCCTGCGTAAAGGGTCTGTTTAGTGATTACAAAACTGTCTCGACCAATGAGGCGAGTAATTAATATCCAGTTGATTGACTAGTAAATTGCACCACATGTCATCTCTGCAGAAAAAGCTTTGAGGAATATACGTGAATAGATAAGGAAAATTACAAATGTTTGTTTTAACAAGTATGGTTGCATATTATGTGAATGTATTTCAATGTGGTAACCCATTATCAATAAATTTTTTTAAATAAATAAGTTTGAATCGTTTTTTATGTGAGTAAGTGTGTCAAGAGCTGCAAAAATTTCGTGTCTGGTAAGTAGGGAAATTGATTAAATAAACTGATATTTATTATCCCGCAACTCATGTCTTTTAAATGCTATTATTGGTTGGCATGTTCAAAACAACTGATGATACTTTTAATTATAAACATCATTGAAAACTTTTGCTTCTCAAAGCATTAATCATTATATCTTTTGATGTTTCATAAGGTAATCTACCGGTTAAGATAGGTTTTTGGATGGAAACAACTATCAAATAAATAACCCTAAAACTCCTGACAAAACACAATCCAGCAACCTACTCTACATACAAGTTAAGTCCCTCTTCATCTCTGTTTACTTCCTTCCTCCCTTCTTCCCGTCCAACATCCCAACCCTGTTCCTGCTCTTTCCTCGTTTGCCTAACATTCTCCCCTCTTATTACCGTCTTCAACATGCCACTGCCGCTCAATACGCCTTTCATCCACTTTTCCAGCCTCCATAGGATTTCTCCCAACAAACCCCTCTCCTCACCCACCATCCATAGTACTTCCTCATTCGTTTTCCTTTCGGTCCGTTTCACCTTCTCCATTTTTCTCCACACCCATATTTCAAAAGCCCGTAATCTACATCTATCCTCCTGCTTCATTGACCACGTTTCCGCGCCGTGCATAGCTACGCTCCATATCAGTTTTGACGAGTGTTTTCTTAAGATCCTTACTCAACGTCCCTGTCATCAACTCCCTTCTGCTTCTGCCCTCTTTGTCTAGCGCAGAGGAAGGAAGATGATTTGACTGTGACTGCTCAATGAGAGACAGTTTTGTCAATGAATCTTTGAGGTAAGCAAATTCTATTGCAATACTATATCTTTTTCTGAGTCATAACTGCCATTCAAATCCAATGAAGTAGTTCATTTGGGTATATTTGTGATGTCTTCGCTAATCATTGATATTTTGACGGAAATGGCATTTATTGGAAACTGCTTAGATAGAATGAAAGTTTCTCGGGGCGTGTTCTATAGATGTTTTCCAATGTAAATAAAAAGTTGTAACTAAAAAAAGATCATGATGGAGGTAAGAAATATATACAAGTATTTTAGTTAGTTTTTTTTACTGAAAGTCGTTTTTAATCATCTACAGTTGAGTTGCTTAATAAAACTTTGCAAAGCGATCATTAATATTCCCTTGAACTTTCATTAACTTAAAATGCCATTCGTAGATTTCGTGCACCATTCGTTTCAGGTGCCACTCCTCGTTCTCCAGCTTCTGGGATATCCACGGAACACTCCGAGCTGGAACAACCGAATCTCTCCAAACTATGAATGAACAGACTGCATGATATCTCAGTAGTTGTAGCCCAAGAGGGTGTGGTAGGGAGATGTGCCACCCTTCACCAGCTTGTACCCGTCGTACTTGTCCTTCATGGTCCGCATTTTGCGGTAGGCAGGGGGGACGCCGCCGTGCGTGAGCAGAAAGTTGGCGACCGTGTTCTTGCCCACCATGATCTCGACCTCCTTGACATGAGGGGCGAGTTTCAGACCGTTGTGGGTGAAGAGGAACGCCTTCTTGTCGGCCGAGTCCATGCTTCCCTTGTTGAAGCCCGAGTTGCGACAGATGAGAACGGGTTTCGAGGAGCTCGGCTGGTAAGGCACGTAAGGTAAGGTAAGGCTTACTGGGAGCTCCGTGATCACTCTGCAGCGGAATGTATAGAACTCCGTCTCGTGCTCCATCTTGGAGGACTTGAGTTCGAAGACGGGAATGGGAGCGGAGGCATCACTCTTCAGCACGAGGCTCCCTTGTACGTCGGCCACGGCGACACCGACACTTCCGATGCGGATGATTTGCGCTGTAACGGCGTCGGAGGCGAGAAAAGAAACAAGTGATAAGAGTGGCAGTCAGGGGAGACAACCGACAGCTGATGTCATTTTAGCCATTACGGACGGATGGAATAATTGGCACGGGTAGGTTGTTGGAACCGGAGAAGGGTTGAGAGAAACCCTGCGACGGTATCGGACCACTATTATCGAAAAAATCTGATCTGGCTTCTAGAAAATATTGACCACCGCGATGAGTCCTTGGGGTGGGAAAACAGTCCATCAGCCGCTGCATTAACCCGATCCCCAGGAGAAAGAAAGACAATAAAGAGAATCTTTAACCGGGATGCCAACAGGTAAAAGCAAATTCCCTTCAAACCTCTTACGTGAGGCTAAGCGGCAAAAATATGCCTGCATTTATTTAAGATTATGCCAAAAATTAAATTAATTTAATCAAAGATTAAATGGACAGACAAAGTGAGGAACGAGGAAGTATATAGAAGAGCAGAAGAGGATAGAACCATGCGGAGAACTCTACGGCAAAGAAGAAATAGATGGATTGGACACACATTGAGGCACAATGGATTGATTAGGAATATAATAGAAGGGAAATTAGAAGGAAAGATCACACAAGAAAAACCAAAAGGCATGTACATAGGACAAATCAAGAAAGACGTAAAACATAAAAGGTATCGGGGGTTGAGGGAATTGACATTAAATCGAGGCGAATGGAGGGCTGCAATACCCCAATCCTAGGATTGAAATACTGATGATAATGATGCCAAAAATGAATTAAAATTTTGGAGAATTGAAAAACTTTTGACATTATAACTATCCGATCATATTGAATTTATGGAGACTGGGATGTACTGAAATTATCAAAGTGGCTGAATTTAGAATATGAATTCTGTTTACATGTTCAAAAGTACAACCAGTAGAGTTGCAGCTGAAACAGGCCTAACAATTTTGAGAGTTAAATGCAGTTTAGAATTTAATAAGCCATTAATAATGTTGTATACAATTTACTAATTAATTTGTTCTCGAAACAAGTAGTGAATTGAAATATGCTTTTTACCATGTTTTCTTATCCGATGGAAACGATCTGATCAAACTCATCGCAAAATATTCGGATAGCGACTAGAACCATGGATAGTTCACTCAAGCACCGAACCGTTTAGAGCATTAATGTTTCATTCTTCCTAATAATTGTTCACAAAGTTAAATTGCTTCGCATATTCTTTGTATTTAGAACATATTAATCGTATAAAATGAATACTACTCCATCCAAAGGGTTTGTGGTGAGCCTACACATCTGCCTAACCCTGTCGGATAAAGCCACTTACAATGAAATAAATAGTTAATAAGAAACAGAAATAATCAATGATTGAATTTGTGAATATTAGGTATTGAAAATACTAAATTATTTCCACAAAAAGACTTCACTGACACACTCCTGCGCTATCTTTGGAAAAACATTATTATCATTTATTTGATCTAATTACGCCGTTAATAACAAATTATAGTAGCTATGAGAAATATCTATGCTGTTTGAATCTGTCTTCTGCTGTACATATTACATAGATTGAGGTAAAATCTTACGAGAGTCCAAAGATGTCGTTGCTCTGGCAGCTACTGCTAGCCCAAGAATGATAAATAACTTCATTGTTTTGGATATATTTCACTCTCCTGGCTATTCAACGCTTGGCAGATGACTGATGTGGTTGGCTTCTTCGATGAGGTATTTATATTCTGACTTTGTTCACCCAGGCAAATCACAATGACTTTTACATGATATCCTTGTCTTTTTAATTACTTTTAGAGCTGTTTTCATGAGCTTACCCAAGCATAATATTACGAAATTTATTCCAATCTGAAAATCATAATGGATTTCTAATGGGCGTCTCCTTTATTTTGTAAACTAAATTAGGCAAACTATAAACTTTAAATTCTTGGAAATGTGATAAAGTACCATTTCTAGCAATCGTTGAAGAACTTGGCCTTTATTTTTTGTCTGCTTTTATTTGTATTTAAGTTCATGAAAAATATTTCATATCATGCCATGTTAAATTTAGTTGACATTGGAGTTAAGTCATACATTATTGTTGAATGTTTACACATTTTAGAATAGGTTACGTCTTAACACTAAGTTGTAATACAATGTATGCATATATGAAAAGTAAATAAAAATCTTGATCATACCTCTGATAGGTATTTTTCCATTCTCTAACTTCGTGGTCGTTAAAACTCCCCCATGAATAATTTCCTCTAACTATGAATTGCATAACTTAAGAAATAATGGATTTCTACAAAGTTAAGGCCTCAACCATTCAGTGTATGAATTGCATCTTCAATATCACTCTACTTAGGAACAGACACTCAATTGTGTTAGTGTTGAATTTGATTAGATTTCAAATGATTACAATGTTATAAAATCGTCATAGAAAGGAGTCTAAAAAATCCTTTCAAAGAAAAGAAAAAATGTTCAAGTAATTGAATAAAAAAATTATATTTGAATAAATAGGTGATATTTTGCTAATTTTCATAGATCCAAATACATATGAATGAATTATAAATATGAAAATATAAACATGAGAAAAATAAAATTCTTCACAAGAAATTTCCTTCTGGTTAAACAATATTTTCCAATAATCAATATCCAATCAATAAAATGATATGAGAATTGATCAATTAATTATGGAATGACAAGGCACAATAAAATGATAATTTAATAGATGTTCATATCCATGCCTTCATCATAAAAATTGATAAAATTCCCACCGATACTCTTGGTTTTGAATTCGGAATATACCATAAAATCTTGACCATATATGAATAAATTATTTCCTGAGAAATTTTTGCAACGGCCTTTAAGTTGTACCTCGGAACGCATGCAGCGAAAAAGTGCCTCAGTTTCTTACTGATTTTAAATATCACATTCTGAAAGCTTGAATAGTTTTAACCCATAGACCATTTATGACGTTGATTATGGGAGGAAAATGTGTATATGCAGTAATCAATTTAAGATGAGAATTTAACCAATTCTTACTCTGAATTTAAGATACGTCACCAGATGGATTGAGGACAATACTTCGAATTCCACTCATGCAAATTTACTTACCCTTGAATATGAATAGAAAATTGAAATATAAACTTAGATGATATTGTGTTACATGGTGAAATGACTGGAGCCTGGAAAGAAAACTAAGAAGCATAAATGACCTCGAAGTAGATCAGGCAATGGAAAAGACCCGGAGGAAGAATCAATTAACACTCGGACTAGTTTGTTTTGCACGAAGACAAATTGACTAATTCTTGTCAGAGCGCAACAATTAGTTTTCAGGGAAGCGTAGAGAGAATATATAAAACGCCACTCTAGAGGGAAGAGGCACTTCAGTCCTGGTAGACACCACTGGGTAGCAGCGAAGATGATGAAGTTCACTCTTATCCTCAGCTTGGCCGTGGTGGCATTGGCCACCAAAATAGACTGTAAGGAACTTTTTCTCATACTTTCAATTTTAATAAACTTTTCTCCTACGTTTTGCAGGGATAACTTTTGCATTAATCGAATTAGCTATTTACTTTTACTTAAACTATTTACCACTACGAGGAAGTTTTAACACATCGCCTATTTATCCGTGTGTATAATATTTATCCACAACAGACCTTGTTCTTCTTAATTCATACTAGCACTCAGAAAGCAATGTTGTTATGATAGTTGCGTTTCAAATTATTAAATATTAAATAAGATGCTCATTTTTATTACACATTTACATTGCAAATAAATATACTTCTTTTAAATAATAATCGCTTAATCTGAGTGGAATTATGCACCCAAAATTATTTACGTGAATATTTTAATGAAAAAAACTACGGTGATATGATAAAATATGAACAATGTGAACTGTTGACGTAATAATATAATAAGCAGAAGTATATGAGTGATTTATGATGGTTTTACCAGAATAATATTGTTAACTTATATTGCAAACTTAATACGCGATGAAAGCAACTTTTTCAAGAGACCAATTTAATGCATATTATTATTTATGCGTGTATATATTAGCTTTTCATTAGAGAGACAAAGGTAATACCCAGTGAAGGTGCAAGGTAAAATGTTCACTAGACAATGTTCATATGTAAACTAGAAAAGCACACTTAATTTCCCGATATTTCATTTACAAAAAGCACATAATTTTTTCAAACTTTCACGTTGAAAATGTTGCCCATAATAAGTATTAATAAATTCCTCAAAAGACATGGGTGATAAAAAATCAAATAGTGGGATGCGGGATCTACGGGAAAGCAGGTTTGCCTTCACCCGTCCGTCGTAAAAAACGGAAAAATATAATTTCATTGCTCACCATCACTCAAACCGGTATATCAAATCAATTAAATATTTAAAAGAATTCAGTTTTAAATAATTTCGTTATATACATGGTGTTATTCTTAAAATTACGATACGAACCCATTTTAATCAAACAAAATTATAAAGAAAAAATGTATCGTTAATTTTCCCTGGTTGTCCAGACGATTCACAGGTGGTAAGGCTGGGCTCGGTGGGATCCACTTACTCTTACTTCAAGGGTGTCTTGGTTCCCTACACCAAACACATGGTTAAGGGAATTCCCGCCTACGAGGTCCAGAATGTGGTGAAGGGCATGCCGGTACCAGCGGTGGACCTCATCAACTTCCGCTGCCACCACGTCGAAGACCATCTTTTGCCAGCGGACACCGTCAACAAACCCGTCTACCTGTGCCGAAACTTGAACTTGAAGAAAGATTCCACCAGTAGCGACAAACTGACCTTTCTCTTCTCCGCAATGGAGCTGAAAACAATCCCCATGGAGAAAGAGATTGACCTGTGGATCGGAAGGGCCATGTCGCATGAACTCATTTCTGGAGTCCCCACTCGTATGTACGGTGAGTTTACGACTCCGTCAAGGGAAAAGGATAAATAAAATAAATTATTTATTTATTTTTACAGCAAAGTAGAATACTGTCTATAATCGAATTCTTCCCACGTCTCCATTCTTTTAATTTGGCTGAAACTTAGTAGCGGGTTAAGAAATGGAACATGTGTGTTACAGATTTCACTTTCAAATCACGAAAATTTTAAACGAAGCGTACCGTCTTTCTTCTAGTGCATGATTATTCACATTCTCAGATATAACCATCTAAATGAAATGTGAAAATGAAGTTATAGAGGTTTTTTTAAATAATTGCGTTAATTTATCAAAAAAAAAGATTAAATATTAATCTTCGTGCAATAATCGTCCGTCAAGCAAAGGAGTGAAAAAATGGAAAGAAATATCAGTTGGGAAAGGTCTTTAAGGAGGGAACGGATACGGGGTGAATTTCAAGCTATTACAAATGAATATAGGTAAAATGGGAGCCCTCTCACGTATTTATAAGCTTGGATGAGTATTTCTCTAATTTTTTGGCTCCGAGCGGCAAATATATCGTACGGAGTATAATATAAATACAGTATATCATATGGAGTTGATATTAATAAAAACTGAACATATTTGAACCCGCTAGCTGAATAATTAGTATTAATTTCACAATAGTATTAATTTTGACTCTACGTACAATAAACCAAATCACAAGTCTGACTTAAATCACTTCTACCCAGAAAAATGCAACAAATATTTAGTAACCAAATGCCAACAAGCCAAACTAGGGGAGTATTTTCCAGGTAAAAACACTTTTGACATTTTTTATCCAATCTTGGCTTGTATTCTGAGTCCACGAAACCATTTAGCATTCATTCTTCAATAAAATGCGTTGTACAATTAATGTTTACTCCTTATAGGCGAGTTATGTGCCGCGGTGAAGGGGTTTACCATGCCTCTTGCGTCAACTCTCTCTCACAACAACACATTAGTAAAGCAGTTCTCGGTCATCCAAAAAAGCACGATTAAAGAGAGAAACTAACGTATTTGAAAATCCTAGAATGCTAGTTCTCTGTTGTTTTCAAGTCATCTTCCTTATTTCTTTCCGGTTGAACTAATTGCCTCGATCGAGAACGCTTACTACCCGGACAAAATTTCATTATCCTTTCACAGACGACACCACTGATCATCTGATTCGATTCGGGAGCATCGGCACCAAATTCGCTCACTTCAAGGGCAGCCTGCTGCCCTACACGACCCATGTCACTGAAAATATTCCAGCTTTTGAGCTGCGCAGCTTAGTCAACGGCATTGCCAAGCAAGAGGAACAACTATTCAACTTCCGCTGCGGTCTTCTGGAGTACTTCTATATGCCCATCGAGACCGAAACCAAGCCGGTCTACATGTGTCGCCATATAAACCCCGTGCCCACGTGCCCAAGCCAGAAGAAGTCGTTCCTTTTCACCGCGGAAAAGCTGAACATAGAACCGGGCAAGAAGATGATCGACCTTTGGTTGGGAAGGAACATGTGGGAGGACTTCGTCACCGACGTTTACTCTCCCAGCGTCTTCCAAGGTAAACGCTTGTAGAATATATGTATTCTCGTCGATATAGATTATAAATATCAATTATTATCTTGCCAAAAATCTTGATTAAAAGTTTATTTCAAACATTATGTAACAATAATGA
Source organism: Hetaerina titia (assembly GCA_037158775.1). Taxonomy (NCBI): domain Eukaryota; kingdom Metazoa; phylum Arthropoda; class Insecta; order Odonata; family Calopterygidae; genus Hetaerina; species Hetaerina titia. The sequence goes on from CM073770.1 coordinate 71,586,308, forward strand.
TTCTTTGCTAGATTATTCGAATTTGTTCCCGGTGGATTCGAAGACTTATTAGATGTTTTTTCGTGCAAAATTATATCTACAATGATGAATATCTGGTCACATATACAATTAAAAAATATTAAGCTTACGAACTGTTTTGAGTGAGTTACAATGGTAAAAGTAAATAAAATCATGCGGCAAATTAGCTTGACTTCACCCTTGGTGAGATAATGGAGACATTTATGTTGGCTACTTGATCCTGAGAAATGATAACACTTGATTGGATTAGTACAAAGTTAACATATTTTTAAAATCTTGCTTAAGTTGTGGAAAGATGTTACCTTTGCAGTTCTTGAAGTTTTGATTTTAGTCAATTTTTAGTTTTTGAAAAACAATGCCATTTCGTTTCTATTCCCTTTCACTGATCACTAATTTTTTTATAGCTTCTATCGGGAAATGAATGGGGTGAGACGAAAACTTAAAGAACGGGTAAAATGTACAAGTATTCCAATCATATTTCTTCATTTTTAAAATGATCAATGTTGACTATTAACTTCTTGTGAAAATTATTCTTAGTGGATAACTTGAACTGAAAGGAAAAAATGAGTACACTATCTAGCATGTATATTTGAGTTTTTTTGGAAAGAGAAGTCATCCATAGGTGGGTCTACTGAAACTATTAATTAGATGAAAGGGCACGAAGTATTAATTGCTGTTCATTATTTTGGTAAATTTATCACTTTCACCAATTTTTTTTAGGATTCTATTTATATTCACATGCTTTGATTATGTTTAACATGCGTTAATTTCCCCTCTCTCTGGCGTTTCCCTAACAAGAGCAGCGGAATGTTGGATTTTTGCTAATGCATGTGTTCACTCTCCGTATTCAAACAGATGAGGCGGTGAAGCACGAGATCCGTATCGGAAGCATTGGAACGCATTTCGCCGACCTGAGAGGAGTCCTCGTGCCCTATACGAAGGGTGCCGTGGAGGGTATTCCCTGTTACGAGCTTCAGAGCATTGTCAAAGACGTTCCCGTCATTGAGCACGATCGCATCGGCTTCCGCTGCCACTGCCTTGACGAATTCTACGTGCCCATCAAGACCATCTCAAAGCCGGTTTACTTGTGTCAAAGCCACGAGCCTCTCAGGGATATCACCGCGGTTGAGAAGACGGTCTTCCTCTTCAGCGCCGAGAACTTGAACATCCCCGTCACCACGAAGACCTTCGACCTCTGGCTAGGCAGGAACTTGTGGCGCGAATACACATCCGAAGTCTACACCAAGGCCTAATGAGTGGGATGGATGGGAAGGATGAGGGTAATGTGTTTCCGTGATGCGATGACGTGAACAGCGGGAGGTTTCTGATGAGATAATCTTCTCACGATCGAATGAAGAAAAAAATTTATCTCTATCACCGGAAGTTACAACAATTTTCTCTCAGCTTGTTTTTTTCAGGGTTTCGGTAATTTTCTCTGCTCGCCCTTCAAACACAGTCGAAATGAATACCTGTATCCTTACATGATTAATAAAATGTTGGAATAAAGTTGAGGAATTTCTTTCATACTCAGCGTTTTATCGAACAATACTTAATTTTTAAAAAATTAACTGCATCTTTATCATCATAGTGGAAAGTAACGGATGACATTGCAAATACGCAATGTCTTTATGATCTTCTTTAGGATAAGTCTTCGATCTTTATGAGGTTCTTCATTTTCTTCAATATTTTTATTTTCTTCTTGCCCCTAAAAGGTATTTTGTTTAAGCTGTTTTTCATGGCCGGCTTGGGCTTCGCCGTTTAACTCAAGAGTTTTTCATGTCCTCCTGTTATTATATTATTTATTTTCTCTATCATTCGTATATGCTAGTCTGATTTATTTTTTCTGTTTTTATTAATATTTTCGTTAAACATTTCTCTTACCTTTTCCGCTAATAGTGTTCCATTTGGGTTCCTGTGTCATCCTCATTATTATCATTTTATTGCAGTCTGTTTTACATAACCACCACGATGTGATCACTATTTATCCCTACGCCGGGGTAGCTCTTACGTTACTTAACTTTGTCCTTGTATCTTCTTTTGAGTGGAATTTAGTAAAAATGTTATCTTACCCCATTTCTTGGCATCTACCATGTGTATCTTCTCCAACGTTGCTCCAAGTTGGTGTTTGCTACTACCATGTTTTCCTCATCACTGGATTTTATTGGTCTATCTCCCGCGGCGTATTGTTTTCCTAATCTGAACTTTCTCACGCTGCTTCCTTTGCGGCCATTTACGACCACAAAATTCCAATCTCTCATCACTTTTTCACACACATTAGTTTCTCCTTCTCTCTTATTTCCCCCAGAACTCTTCCAATTGTTCGTATAACCTCTTAAAGTTTCTCAAATGCTAAGTGGCAAGATGTTAGCATATACTCGTACACCTGCACTATCATTGTGTCCGTAAACTGACCCTTTAAATTTATCACCCTAATTCTCTCATACTATTGCCAGCACGATTTGACTCTTCTTGGCCATTTCTAATTGATATAACGCCCACATAATGCCAATATTCTGGTCATCTCCTAAATATATCACCCAATAACTGTCGCTCCAGAGGTCGTCGGCCCTGCCCCAGTTCATCCCGCTCACTCCCAGACAACCAATCTCAATATTAGTATTTTCCAACTTCCGGTATAATCCTAGTGACTTGACGTTCTCCATATCCCAATCCTTCGCCCATATCCCAGTCCGCCTTGACTGATGTTCCCCTCCCATTTTTTCCCACTCGGAGATCAAATGGAGGAATTATATCAGCGACAGAAATGTTCTGGTCATATTTGAATGCAAGACTTCTAAGGAAATTAAAATAGTGATTTTCCCTGGAATTCGCACTGGTTGGCGGAATCCAAACTTTCACTCTTATCCACAGTAGTAATACCATACCGATCATCTTGATCAGAGCCATTAGTGCCTCATGGTGAAACTACTACCTTTTACCATTGAGATTGAATATATTTTGTTGCACAATCCATTTTAATCGTTGTCTCTTTCCGGAAAAAATAGAAATACATTATTTTAAGAGCTGAAAACATTTGACGCCTACGGAAACCAACGACCGGATTCTACCTATATCAGGTTACCTCTGGCCGAGAAAATATTACGAGTAGAATTGTATATCTATTTATTTTTTCAAGAAAAATATCTCATAATTTACTTCTTAAAAATTATGGAAATAATTTCTCAAGCTTCGGTTGCGAGAGTAAAAAGACCATCGCGGCATTGAATTACGGGACGATAGATGAAATCATAAGTGAAATTGTTTGAAATAGTTATGATGTATTTCGTTTGGCTCGTTTAATATATTCAGTAAGCACTCTTCTACTGATGCTCTCTGGCAAAGTCAAAAAATGATTCATGTTTAATTCATTGTCGCATGAAGAAAAAAGAGTAAAGGGAATCAAGTCATCGCCGGCCTCTGAAAAAGTTGTGCTTTTTTGCCTAAAAATATTTCACAATCCGTGGAAATTCGCACTAAAATTCAGAAAAATGCTTCTCGCAGTCTAAAAATAGAAAATTAAATGTAAATGATAAATATTTTCTTGGATTATGTACAGGTTACTAGGGTTTGAAGAGAAATTCTAACTGAATCCCGATCATAAACCACACCCTTTTTCAGCTTTGTATGTATAGGAAAATATTAATAAGTTAAGACACTTAAGACAATTGTATCTCCTCTTGTAGCACTTGACAAAAATATCATGTAGATGGGCCTAAACTTCGAAAAAGTCCGAAGAAAGTGAAAACTAGAACATGGAAATAAGAGTGCTTCTCTTAAGAAGTCCAAAAACATTCCCAAAATTGAAAGCTTCCCTCTTGCAAGAATACATTGCAGAGCATTTTCAGAAATAGCAACATTACAACCCAACTCTATAATGCCGACCAAATTTCAGCCTCTCTCTGTAAACCTCTTTGGGATGCATAATCCTACAACACCTGTCTGCACCCACGATCAATATCCTCGAACTTTGTTCGACATCCAGAATACGATCTAAGCCATCATCTACACAAATAATATATATTCAAAACAGCCTCAATAATATTTCTCAAAATTAAACCTACATTCTAAACTCGTGCTAATTTCTGTTCAGTTTAAAATTATAAATCACCTATTGAGTAAATTGCCATTTGACAAATGGTTTGATACAGGGTGGGGCCGGAAAAAATTCAATTTGAAATTCCCGCCATTTTATACTACATGTAGAGGTGGTCATTCGCGCCTAAATAAACTTGACGTATGCACTGAACAGTCATTATCTAAAAACGGTCGCAATGCTGAGAACAAGTGCGGAATGGAACCGAAGAGCCGCGATTATTTAAGTACTAAGTATTGCATTGGTCGCTCGGCGTCAGAAATTATTCGGTTCTTCGGGTACTCGAGGTCGATGTCTAAAAACTTCGAAAATGACCACAAAAGTGTGCCAGATGAAGAGCGGGATGCCAGACCTAGTATCCAGAGCAATGCAATTGTTTAAAAAATGGGCCAAGAACTGCCATTTGATCGGCTATTGACGATTGGTGCTCTGGCTGATAAATTTGCTCTTGTTAAATGAACCTCTATCTATACGATTGTTACGGAGCAGCTCGGATATCACACATTTCGTTCGAGGTGAGCACCGAAAATGCTTTTCGACCAACACATAGAGCAAAGAATGTTGACGGATCTGGCATTTTTGGACCGGTGTCCCCGGTCCCGCGCTTTCATCTTGCGACTGTGACTTTTCCTTGCACTTGAAACAGTGGCTTGGTGGAAAACAGTTTGAAGACAGTTAGGTACTGTAAATCGCTGTCGTTAACTGGTTCAATTCCTATGCGGGGAACTTATATCCTGAGGGATTAATGAAGCTGGTGCAGCACTTATAAAGTGCTTAGAAGTGAACGGCGGTTATATAGAAAAGTAAAGTAGGTTTGTAGCAGACTGAAACCGTGAATAAAACTTCATCTAACGAATAAACTTTTCATGACCATACAGACATACCCTCGTGTACGTGTGTGTGTATGTTTATGTGACTGTGTACATATACACATGGACACACACATGTACAATTACCTCATACAAATTACCCTCATAGATAAGGATAGCTTAGGTCCAGGAATACTTGATGGCGAAATAGAATAAATTAAGAAAATGGAAATTAAATAAGGCCATGTGGGTGGATAACATTCTTGTGGAACTACATAAATGCTGAGGAAAACGTGGGAGGAATAGTTTTTATATGCCAATTCGTAGCATTTATGAGGGAGAGACTTTTCCGAAAAGATGAGAGTTAAATAAAATATTAAAATAGTTCATTAACTTGAGTAGGTGAAAGAATTTACCTATCTTGGAAATGTTCTGGGCCAAATTGGTCAAATGAGTAGGGAAATAAGAAGAAAAAAATGCGTAAGGCAATGAATCATTGAGTGAGAATGTTAAAAAAATTCCTTAAAACTTAGTTATGGAGCGTGGTTTCGTAAGTGAAAATGTGGTATTACGATAAATGTAGATTGTGAGGCCAAACCAATGGCCGCCTGGGTCGCTAAATCTCTCGTTGTCCGAATGCAACGGACTCTATGTCAAAAATGCCTCCTTCATATTCTTAAATCACTCCCTTCTTAGAGAGTAAAATTGCAAGGGAGGGCCGATACGACATCCTTTCCGTGAGACTGAGAGTTAAACAATGGGAAGGAGGGGTAGAGAAAAAGCTTAGGCCACTAGAGAGTTCCTTCCTCCTGAACGTTGGAATAACTTGAGCCGGCTCGAGAATTTTCAATAATGAATTGAGCTACTCCACAATTAACTATAAACACAGTAATCAACCCGAAGGTCGGTTTGGTAGGTGATGGTAGAGCTCACCCATGTACCAAGCCCGACGGCGTGTGAATATTCACACATCAGGGTAGGGGGGCCAGTTCCTTTCCCTGTGCCGGTTATGGTTTCCCAGGAATATTTGGTACCCGAAAAATCAACTAGCTTGGGTGGAGCTGCAGGTGCCCAAAGTGCCTTGCCCGGGAATCGAACCCGGGACCCTCTGGTCAGCAGTCCAACGCTCTACCCGCTAGACCACCGCGACCCGCTACAATTAACTATATGTACTATGAATTAAATTAACGCGCAAGTTATGAAATACCCTGATGAGAGAAGGAGACTGCACGATAGAACACAAAAATATAAGTAGAGAACACGTTAAAGGACACATATATTTCAGTATAAAGGACACATATATAACATTTTACATTTGATTTTTTAAAAATAAATTCTCAAAATTTATTACTTAAAACACTAGGATACTTTACCAAATCTTAGATAAACGGTCCATGAATCATCATGTTAGGTAAATCCAAGACTGAAAATGAAAGAGTAAGTCAATTTCTGCAAAAAAATACATCTGGTATTTAGTTCGTCATTTATCATACATGCAGTAAGCACGCTTCTATCGATACCCTCTGGTTTCCTCTGATGTTAAGGATTAATTAGAGCATCGAAGCACCAAGGAATAAATGAGATTGGAATGAAGACATCGACACAATGGTCTCTGAAAAAGTTTGAATTTTTATCAACAAAATATTGCGCTAACCATGAGACAATGCCATATGAAGAATTATAATGGCAGAGAAAAATTATAAAATTAAAAGGAAATGATAAACATTTCCGTGAACCCTACCTTATTTACCAGTGTCAGAAAAGGAATTCTAATCACATTCCAATTATTAACCAAATCAGATTTTCAGCTTAAAAGATTTTACAGTTAAAGATTGTTAGATAAGTTAAAATTACAATTTGACCTTTACTCGTAATTTTTGAGAAATCCAAAATGAGAATGTGACAAAATTTCCCAATAGGCTGAGGGAGAGTAATAGAAAAAAGTATGCTTCTGAGTGTCCATTTTTGAAATCAAACTCTTTCACAGATGCTTTAAAGAACAGGCATGCACCGTTAAAACCGATCTTTGAAACTTCGATCAATCTCGAACTTCTGAGTGAACCTCTATGCGATATGAAATGTGCGTTTCACTCAATTTAATCTCACGGTACTCAAGATGCATCATTAATTCCCATGGAATGACAATACTCTAAGGCCCAGGTGTATTCCTTTGTGGTCTTTCATAGCTAACTACTCAAATATCTGGAAAATCTCGGCTTTCAAAAATAGCTATTTTCGCTTTCGACTGCCTCTGTGCCCTACGGGGCTCTTTGTCTCTCGTCTCTTTGTCTCGACCGCAAATCACTTTCGCTTATTCATAATTATTTTCTATTAGAAAGAGCAATTTGAAAAACAGGTAATTACAAATGTTTTTACTAAGATGGTTCAAATACCTTTTATATTTTACTTTTCCATTAATCCATTTTTTGTGGAACTATGCTTTGTAGTCAACAAGTACATGGACATTTTAAAAAATGATGTACAAATTATTGCTTTCTATAATGCTCAACAATTTTTTTCACACTACTTGACAGTGCGAAGGAATTACTTGAATTAATTTTTCAGCGGAAGACGATTTATTCAAAGAATTTGGCTATTTAGCATCAAGTTTTACAGTTATTATGCTATTAAATCAGATTAATCAAAATCGAGATTTAATTGGAAAGTTAATCAACCTTTAAATAATTAAGACTTTTAAAATAGAGAATGAAGTGAAGGCTGAAATTATATAACTTTTTCTGGTTACAGAGATGAGCACATTAGGGGCTGGCATACAGAGTGCGTCCCATTAGTAATGATTTTATTTTTAAAAATTATTTATTGAACTTCTTTGCACACACATTTAAAACTGTTCAAAGTACTGTTCTTGGGCTATGCACATTTTTTCCAGCGACTCTGCCAACATCGGTAAGGCCCTGAAAAGCGTCTTCGGGGACTTCTCGCAAGGCCTTCCTCACGGCTGATTAGATCTCATCAATGGACGAAAAACGGGTTCCTTTCAGGGCTGCCTTAATCCAAGGGAACAAAAATAAGTCTGCTGGGGCGACGTCAGGACTATAGGGGGCTGGAGAAGCTTTGGTACCTGGTGTTTGGCCAGGAACTCATAGCGAGTTGTGCCAAACACCTTGGGCACGAGTTTGGCGAACACTTTCCTCATCGCTAAATCTTCAGAAGAGTGCAAAATACAACAGTAGACGACAAGTTCACTTTATTGGCAACCATCCTGATACTCAATCTACGGTCAAAATCCAACAATTGTCGAACATGAACCATATTTCGGTCCGTTTTGCTGGTTGACGGTCGCCCAGAGCGTTGTTCGTTGCCAACCTCTTCCTGGCCTCCCTTAAAGGCCGTTACCCCCCTCGAAACTTGTGAGTAGGACAGAGCAGAGTTCCCTTAAGCCTCACAAATCATTTTGTTAGTCTCCTCAATATTTTTTTTCAGTTTAGGACAAAACTTAGTAATCGCGTAACGTTGCTCGACCGTCGATTCCATTTTTTTTGTGACGCGGTCGGCGTGCAGAGGTTTACAATACCTGACATCCTGCCGCTTCCACAGCTTATAGAGCATTAAGGTTCGTTTCGCGGCCAAGCTTAGCGTCCCCCCCAGTTACTCAAAGTAACCTGATCCTACTCAGACCAATAAGAGCGGAGCAGGAAATTTAATTGCTTTACTTTTGGAACGCACCCTCTATCTGATCAGCTAGTTTGTGCTCTATTGTTTCACCTACATACCCTAAAATCGTTGGATGGAATGAAAGTGTTTTTGATAGCATTTATATATTTAGTAACATTGTTTTACCTAATAATAATTGAAACGACTCCAGATAGAACACTAAGTCATCATAACCATTGAATTACTTGACTTTGCTTACCAATATAAAACAGTTGACTGCTGTCTCTCACTCAATCATACTCGTATTAGGTTAATCCTTCAAAATCATCAAATCTTATTCGTGGTATCATCGTATTTGCGATGAAAATAATTTACGTAACGGGGCTGATTCCAATTAAATGGGAAATATTTTTAACCACCATTTCTGAAAAGAAATTAATTCAAAATATGTTTCATTAAATTGAAAATAAAGCATAGAATTATTTAAAATTATACTATATATAACATTAGCAAATAATTTGATGACAATATTTAATTATGTTCCAAACAGTGATGTTTTTGCTGTCTTTTCGTCATTTTCTTCCAACTTTCTAATAGTTGGATACAATAATTGCCACCTCTTAATTTCTGTGTGTCAACTTCAAACACTGAGTAATATAATTTGGATATTAAATAAATCCAGGTGCATTGTTACTCCTTGGTCTGACCTCAGCGCTTCTCATGTATTCCATTTCATGCTTGATTAATGCCTCTAACTACAAAAGTATCAAAAATCCATTCGTTTGTAATGCTACAATTGGTCTTTCAGCTTTTATTATCAGTTCCAATTCAATATCTTTTGATTTTTTTAATTGATGTTCCTTTGTATTGGTTTCAGATGATTTCCTAAATGCTTTAGTAGTTTCTCATGGTTTAAATTATTAAGAAAGAGGTAAAATTTTTGGAGACAGAACTTACTGTCTCCTATTTTATAATTGCGTGATGTACCTCTTGGTACTGAAACGTATGCGCAGAGCTTTAAAGGACATTTAAAAACGCTGAGGAACCCAATATGAAATATTCAGTTACCAGGGGAAGGATTTCTGGTGGAAAATACCAACAAATCTAGAAAACAAAAACAAAAATGATGCTACATCCCAAGGCGGGTGTCAATTATGAGCATGAGTGAGAGGTGTTTTGGTGAAGAACCTTCCGAGACGGAATTCACAAAGAAGGTAAAGTCGGAGAATATATAAGGAGGTGCAAATTATTTCAGAGCACTTCAGGTTTTGTGATCGACAGGTGGAGCACACTACGCACAGCCATGTTGAAGTCAGTTGTCTTCTTCGGCCTCATGGTGGTGGTCGCGACCTTAGAAAGTGAGTTTGCTACTAAGATTAATGATTATACAAAACTTTTCTCCAAAAAAAAGATATGAAAATTTAATAATTGCGATAAATTAGTCATTAAAAGTTCTCATGAACATTAATATATAAAGGATATTAATTTTATTAATATCAGTTACCTTAAGTTTGACGTAGTATACTTAATCTTACGGTGGCTTTAATTTTTATGTATGTGAGTAAATATATACATATATAGGTTTTCAGAATAAATGCAATTGAGCTTAAAAAGGGAATGATATTTAGTTGAACTTTTAAAATTATGTTATAATTTTTATTTGTTACTGGAAATCATTTTTGAAAACAAATTTCTCCTTGAACTTAGGAAGATTGGAAGCTATAACATTGGCTTAAAGACATTTGATAGTTAATTTATTGGAAGAAAAATTAGTAAAGCAGAAAATAAATCTTTTTAACAACATTGAAGAAACAATGTAATTTACACCGATCTATTTCGATTTATGAACATCAATTAATGTCCATAGTTTTTGTTGATCAAACAAACACTCGATCGAATTTGTTTTGCTGTTTGAGTAAGCATTTGGGATATTACTCGCGGTTGTTGATATTAATCTCTAAATGAAGGGTGCTAGAAGAAAGTCATAGATTTATATTTGAGAGACTTGAAATAAAAGATGACCTGAATTTTGGAGCGTACAACTGATTCTTACTTTTCAGGTTATTGCAGTGTTATCTGCAGGAACATAAGATTCGCAAAGCGCCATTGGTCCAAGGTGACATTTTTAACATATAATACATGCGATCTATTGCAGAAATAATTAGAAAACCCTTAGTTTAGCAGCTTAGATTTTATAAATTTATAGATCTTGATTAACGGTGGAGGAACATGTGCGGAACTTATTGATGTTTTTTTAAACTCTTTATACAATCTCGAAAGCTTCAACTGGAACGCTTGTGTAAGATATTCATTGTTTCACGTTATCAATCTTGAAATTGATTGATAGAATGTTTGTTTCATTAATTCATCACAGTTAAGGGTATTAAGGATAAAAATATCGAATTTACGTAGCTAGATGGAAATAAATAATACATGTAAATAAATGAACTATTAAATTTGGAATGTACTTGTACGTATGTACCGTTTTGTGCACACCGGTAGGAAAATCTCCAGATGATTGTACAGTTGGAGGTGGATGATTTTTTTGTCAGATGTTATTCATCATGCTAGCCCGCATATATCGAACAAAGGTAGGGGTTTGAATCTAACCTTGTTCAGATGTTATGTAAGCTTGAACACATTCAGAACAGCATACTATTCACGAGTTTTGACCATCACCTTTGAAACCTGTCTTATCTATGGAGAAAAGTCGGTGGTATTTAAGTTTTCTCTCGAAAGGATGGAGAATATTACTTAGTTAAATCTGCATCGGCACGCTTTTCTTTGATTGAGAATTGATCACACATAGGGAGTGGGTAAGAGATGCTCAAAGCCTCATTTGCCCCACAGAGGACATGGCCGAGCAGATCGTCCGTATCGGAAGCATCGGGTCAACCTTCGCCAATTTACGGGGCATGCTGATACCGATGAAGGACAGGATCTTGGACGGCGTGCCCGCATACGAGCTCAGGAGCATCCTCAAGGGGGTCCCCATCATAGACGACGAGCTCATGAACTTCCGCTGCAACCTCCTCGACGATTTCTTTCTGCCCATCGACAGCATGTCCAAGCCGGTTCTCCTCTGCCGTAACATGAGGTGGGCCCGCGACTCCATGTACGAAGACCGGAAGTCATTCCTCTTCTCCGCCGAGGACCTTAAGATCACCCCCGAGATGAAAATGATGGACCTCTGGATCGGCAGAACCATGTGGCGCGACCTCATGTCTGACGTCACTCTGTACCAAGGTAACGCTGCGCTTTTGCTAATTTCTATCTCAAACGCCCACACCATTGATTCAGTCAATTTTTTTGGGTACCTCCCCCCAGGGAACTTATAACAATTGATGATGATATGGTTGTGACAGGAATAGGTCAATAAAAACATAGGGTATAGATAAAAGATAGAAACTCACACGAGGATTAAAGTTTCGGTGGTACACTCACTTTTTTTTCAGGGGATGATAGGAAAGGACTAAAAGGCTTGTAATATTCTCCCTTATACTTAATAAGGTGATTGTGCCATCGAATTATCAATCCTGGTGCAACTTTGTTTTTTACAATCTTACATTTTTATTTGATTTTGTAAGCTACACCTGAGTCATCTAATTTTCATTTATTGTTTCATCGAAATATATATTATTTAGTTCTTACCTCGCGAAAAACAAAAAAGTTTGAAACCGGTCCTTTCATTAGAGAATGAGAGCGTCATATATGAATCAGGCATAAACCTAAGCAAAGATGGAGAACTTTTAATAATCAAACCACTTTAATTTTTCACATAAATTTTTTAATTTTTACAACCCAGGTTTCGTTATAGCATAACATCATCAGGTGGTGATGTTATGCTATAACGAAACCTGGGTTGTAAAAATTAAAAAGTTTATGTGGAAAAGTAAAGTGGTTTGATTATTAAAAGTCAGTATGAAGATTTTCCACCAAGTTACGCCAGAAACTGTTTTATTTATAAAGATGGAGAAGATAAGAAGGGAATTAGATAAAGAAGTCAGATACTAATGGATAAAAATGGGAAGATATCGTTTGCCTTTATCCTTTTTACTGGTCGCATTCTATGAAGGTTAAACCCATATCCAATTCTATACATAAAGTGTCGCGTAAATGGCTCTGAAATATGCTACAAAGTTAGGTGTGTTTTTTGAAATATGTTGACCACAAAATATACTCAGCATTACTCCGAGTTCAATGAATTTCCAAGATAAAGGCCATTTGACCCAAATCCGGGCAAGCTTCGTTTGCTGTGCACTATAAGGAGCAAATCCATCGGTATCCAATCATATCATTAAGTATACAAAGAACCGCGAATGGATTTTCTCTTATACATGCAATCACATAGGGAGTTAACGCCCCTCTTAGTTTCGTTTTAGTGCATAAGAATTTCTGGTTTACCATTTTCAGTGATTAATCCTGAATTGAGCATTTTTGGTAAGAGTATATCACTTTTACTTCTTATAAACAAATGAAACTAATGTTTATTTTTTCCAAAACTAAAAACGAAATAACCCTTCTGTTTAGCTTCATTAGGAATAAATACGAATAGAAAATATTTTTTATCATTCTTACCATATATTTACAAGGGTTAGTTCAATTAAAAGTAGAATTCGAGCTAACTACAAATCTGGAAAGTAATTAATACAAGTGATGTTGCGATTCCCACCCTTAAAAATATTAGTGAGTGATTCCATCGATTACTGTATCTTTGATCTGAAATTCCACGAACTTGAAACGTCTCAACTTTAGTAATAATCATTATGGAGCCAACTGCCATGTAAATTGTGAAAAGAAAAAATGAATCAGCTCGGCATAAATCTACTTGAAACACTTCGGTACGTACAAATATAGAATAGTTGGAATCAGTATCAACTTGTCAATATGTCCTACGGCCTATCTCCCTTTGCTTTAGATGGACGTGGGAAAGAAATCGATAGAAAAGTGTACAGTAAGTCCGCAAGCACTAGATTGGTATTCTTCTATGCATGGAAGATATTTGCGAGAAGTAGAAGTACGTAGTGATAATACGAATTACACAAAAAATAAGTATCATTTTTTAATCGAAATAGTTAGACGTACATTAACACATCCAAAGATCAAGACTTTGCATTTTATTTTCTTGATAGTCAGGAGAAAATAAGCATAAAGCATATATTTGACATGCTAAAACATATTTATAAAGAAAAAAATACACATTGAAATATAAGACTCAGAAAGATTACAAAGAGAAGAGATATTGAGGAGAGATATTTTGAGTCTAATAGAATTGCGATGCCCGATTGTGTTACAAAATAAAAAAAATGTATTTTAAAAGTTTTTTAACGTAGCAAGCACTTTTAATTTCGACTCGTAATAGAAAACATAATATTAGACCAAATAAAAGAATTGAAAGCAATACTTTTAATTAAAGGAGAATTTGAAAATTGAGTGAAGTGGTAAATCTGAAGCACTTACGCTTTCTATATTGGAGTCAAAAAATAGACTAGGCATTGGAAAAATATACCTGTTCGTTAAATTAGCAATTATTAACAATGCATCCATAGTAATGTTTAGATATGTGAATGGAAATAAGAGAATTTATTCGTATTCTAGCTTCGCGGATATAACCAGGCATTCCATCAAATGTTTTGGGGAAAATGAAATATTTGCTTGGTGCAGCGGAAATGCTTTACCAATCTTCTGGAGAGGGGACAATTAATAGAATAATTATTTAATCTTTCCCTATTGGGACTTGTAGGGTAGTTTCCTTATGCTGCAAGTAGCTAAGGATACATGTATTGTTTTTTAATATCAGGCGCAAAAATAAATTATGCACTAGTTGTTTCACCCACGTGGAAATGTTGTCCATGGCTCGGAGGGTGTGCATTTAAGGAAACTGTTTGATTTTTAATTGAAACTTTTTTTATCTCGTTATACTGAGACGTCGTTCTGTAATATGTCTACTTCTCTCTCAATGTCTCCGCTTTCTCAGATGATTGGAAGGAAACTGTCGTGCGCATCGGAAGCATCGGGACCCACTTCGCCAGTCTCAAGGGACTCCTCATGCCCCTCGAGGACAAGATGGTCGACGGAATACCATCCTACGAACTGAGGAGTATGGTGCGCGGCATGGCCGTTGCAGATGACGATCTTATGAGCTTTCGGTGCAGCCTGCTGGACGACTTCTACGTGCCCATCGAGAGCGACAACACACCCGTCCTCCTCTGCCGCAACATAAAGTGGAGCCGCGACTCCTCCGTCTTTGACCGCAAGGTGTTCCTCTTCTGCGCTGAAGACCTCAAGCTCTCCCCGGAACTGAAAATGATCGACCTCTGGCTGGGGAAGACCACCCTGGTCGACCTCTTCTGAACTTCATCCATCAGGAACCCGTCGCCTCGAGTCTCCGTCCGCTTCTACGTTCGCGGGCGCCCTTCTGCGGGGGCCGTGGGTAATGGTGGAAGAGGCGGACAAGGGGCCGGCCGGTCTCTCGACGGCGCCTGCGAAAAACTTAAATATTTGTCGTGACCCTAGGGCGCCTCGACGAACGAGTTGAGAGGTTCTCAGAGACATACGGTGGCTGACTGCGGGAGTCGCCGCAATATCGCTAGCTGTCCCGTGTAATGTGATATGCGTTGCTGTGAAAGCAATGAAAAATGAATAAATTTGTTTACAAAAGAGTTACACTTACATTTTCATCCAAAGGAATCTACCCTCATATAGTCATTTGATAAATTTGGAACATTTAGACGGAGGTAAGGGATTATTTAGATAATGGGCTAAATGGTTGATGAGCAAAAATGTTTTGATCTAAAATTATTCATCCGAGGAGAATCGTCATCTCTTATCACCAGGTAAATAGCATTGGCGTGAGTGATTGAGTGACCCGGTAAAAGTTTTAATTCGAAGTAAGGAAAGTGTTGTAACTCAAGCGAAAGGTGGCCACTGACCACAGCGTGGTCAATTCAAATGTTAGTTAATTATGTTTAATTGGGCGAAGGAGAAGAACTCCTACTTCCTTTGAAAAAGAAATTTATAGGGGAATGAATATATATTCTCATAGTAAAATTTGTCACCAAACGTGGGAGCACTGTTTAGTGACACAAGTGCAAACAATGGTGGTAGCTATGCATGGATTCAGACATCTACATAATATCCCGCAAGCTGCCGCAAGGGCGTTTGGCGGGGGATGTTAAGTCACCATTCGTAAAAGGGAACAAAATCACATGCAAAATTAACATATTTATACAAACCTACACCCATAGTGTACATATATTCATCCAAAAACATTTTTCATTTACACGCAAGCAAATACATATACTATCAAGTAACATAAACATGTAGTAAAAATGTATCCAATAACGTGCTAACAAGAATTGAAAAGAAAGAAGAGGAAAATTCATTCATACAGTGATTCATCCAGTGATTGGGGAAAATCTTCCAATTTTCATACGTTTAATGAGCGTTGGGCGTATTCTAATAGTTAAGAGTGCTGAGATACTGACCAGAAGTCCCAGATGTGATTCGGTGACGCCTCTTTGAACCCTAGGCTTGTTTCAAGGCCTTTGTATATGATTTGTACTGAACCAGGTCTTCCTAAGAAACATACGTGCCACAGTGAAAGAAAACACCCCTTCTGATGTGTGGGTTTCACACGTCGTTGCTGGGCATAATGTTAGGTGAGCTCTATCCTCACCTATCGAACAACCTTTCGTTTCCTTATGCTTTGATTTGATAGGTTGGGATAGATGTCCCCTTGCAGTCCTAAGGATTGTAAACTGTACACATTAGGTTTAATGATAGTGGTGCGGTTTTCCAGGAATATTTTATAACCCAAGTCGTTATCATGGATCAACCAATTCTATGATCCTCTAGAACCTGAAAAACGTTGAAATTGTCGAGAATAACCTGGGCTGAAACCTCTCGGCCTTCAGTCAGTGTTTGAAAACTTTACCAAACAAATAATGAAAAATCAAATATCCACTGAAGGAGAAATACACTGAATGGGCTTAGTAATACGAGAAGAAAACCAAATGATAAGCTAGGACATGTGTTTTGTGTTCAATTCTAACCCCTGGACTACCCGTAATAGAACAAAAAATATATCTCGATAGTTACCTAATGAAAAAGTTATATTTTTGACGTAACTCTTCTGATAACCAATTTTGAGGCAGCCATGGGGAATACGGATTATTGAGCAATGCCATGCCTAACTTGTGACTTATGAGGAGATTTTTATTGAATACCTTATTGACGGGGATAATGGGAAAATGAAGAACTTGTCTGGTGAAAAGATGCTTCATGAAATCCTAGGATTAAGAGACTTTGATGATAAGGTTGAAGAAAATAAAGTTGTCTTTGTCATATCATGTCATGTTCTTATCATTCACTGGTAAGAATAATTAAACATAGAAAATGTAAATGTAATTCGAAAAACGAACGAATTAAAGCTATTTGGTAGAGTTAACGCACTCAGTTTACAAAAATTAAAAATAAATTTCTGTTTCCTGGTGTCTATGGCGGCATTGCCTGAGACATATCTGTAATCATTAAGTGACTAGGTCATGAGGTTTACAAAACAAATGACGGAAGGCTCTTCTTGGAAGTAGATAATCCGACAATATTTCTATGCTCTAAAACTAAATGGTGCCTTTGTAATTGATGCATCGATGCCGTGCCTGTTACATAATAGAGTGAATGGAAAAAGTTAGAGAGTATTTAAAGAGCAAGCTTCCAATTGAATTTATTTCATTTTGCCATGCCGTCTCGGGAAAGTTATACAGGATGTTGACGGCGGTCTTCGTTGTAACCATGGCTGTGGCTAGTTGGGGCCTACCGTTAGGTGGCGAAAGTAAGAGATAGATTTTTATATAACAGTTTAATTATGTGAATTTTAATCAGGCATTGATTATTAATTAAAATTGGCAATTTTCCACAAAATAAAAGTTTATTAATCGGATCGGTTTCAATGTACTTCATCATCTTCTGGTAAAGAACCAGAAGATGATGTAGTTACATTGAAACCGGTCGTATTAATAAAATTTTATTTTGTGGAAAATTGCCAATTTTAATTAATCATGATATTCCACCATATCACGCCTGAAACGTCTCTTTTTAGGCATTGATTAATTTGAAAGTTGACGGAAAGGTGGACAGTATTATGTCGAAATTCATGCTCGTTAACCATTACCGGTATTTTACAAGAAGTTATGTAGAGCAAATCTTCAAAAGTCTACTTTGTAAATTCTGCATGCCACTGGTGCTGGAATTCTAATCTTTTTCAACTAAAAAAATAGACTACGTGAATGTATCCATTTAAACAGTTAAAGTAAAAACGGGGCAATTAAAATGTATTGTTTGATTATCATTTTAGAAAGATGAAGTTATCTTTTCATTTGGAGAATAAAAAATATTATTTGATATTTCATAAAATACGAGAAATTAAAAACAAATTAATCATCTTACAAGAATCCTCTTCCATACAAATGCTTAAACTCTATTCAATGCGTCTTTGCTGCCAAAATCAGTATAAAACCAGACATAACTCCTAAGTATCACTACGCTTAGTTTGCCTAGATAGTTATGTTATGTATAAAACTTTAATAAGATGTATTTTAAATAATCATGTCCCTCCAAAAAATAAATCAAGTCTCGCGTATCCTTCAGGAGTGGCCCACCAGCAGCTCTTCCGAATCGTTACCATTGGCATAGCGTTCGAGGATGTCCGGGGTCGCTTCGTGCCTCTGAACTCAGCCAAATTTGGACGGATTCCTGCCTACGAGTTTCAGAGTACTCTTGGTGGAGTACCGATGGTGGAGAGAGAGTTTGTCGACTTTCGATGCAATCCATACAGGGGGTTTAATTTGGTACACACCAAAGCTTCCAAATCCAAGCTGGTTTGCCATCGCTTGGCACCACGAAGAGCAGGCACCCCCGAAGCTGAGAACATGCATTTAATTTTTTCTTTGGAAGAATTACCCATATTGCTGGCCGTAAACGAAATATATTTGTCCTTGGGAAGAAAACTGTGGGCGGGACTCGTTCACAATCACCCTGGCAACGCTTACACTGATAGCATTCTTGGGATGGAAAAATCATTGGATTGAATGGAGGTTTCAAAAGAAGAAGAAAACTTTTACTTCGAGCAGAGAATAATGAGGTGTTACACTAATCTTTTACCTTCTTCAGTTTATTCCGAAAAATCTCAAGGGCGATCCCAGAAGGGCTAAAATTTGAGCGCTTCTGTCAAACGGCATATTTATGAATATGAATATAATGCTTGAAATAACTTTTCCTGATAAGTATATCAACGGCTGCATACTCGTATTGTGGAAAGTAACTAAACGATTTTTCTTGTGTTTGCCTATAACAAAGGGCATTGTAGATATCGTCATGAAAAGATATAAAATATTTTTTAATTCCCCTGGAACACCTCTGACAACCAGCATCTATGAATGTGAGATATGCCTATGCCATGCTATTCTTGATTTTTGTAATACCATAGGATAGATAATACATGAGAAATTATTTCTTTCAGAGTTTTCAAGGGGATAACATTTCGCATATTTTTCCACAGTAAAAATATGCACGCGAGCTTAATTTGGAATATATTTACCAGATCGGCTATCTCTGTTCATTTTGTTTATACAAAGATAATGGTTGATTACCATTTCTTCATTGGATGTTTATTTGTGACGGTAGAGTTTTTTATGGCTCTGTTGAAAGCGCATGGTGTTTTTCGTATCTTGGCTCTAAAAAACCGAATGGCAACATTTACTAGAATAAACACTGGTATTTCAGGGGCATCTACTTATAAATACTATTCTATGTATTTCAATCCAATATAAAATATCGAGAAAAAAGACATAAACGTTTAATTAAACAAAGAATTAGATAATTATAGTCCTCGTGCGATTCCAAGTGCTTTTTTTTACAAAGATAAAATAAAGTATGCTGAAATTTACCACTTGCAGTTTATTTATCAGTTATTTCCATTTACAATTTGATTATTTATGAGTTTTCTCATTTCAGGTGCAAATTCCTTCAATAAAGATCATAAAAACACAAATGATTGTAGGCGCGTCTCACATATCTGTCAATTTCTGCCCCACTAACTGTCCTCCCGTCTGGAATTCTCCGGATTTCGTAAATGTTCGATGTTTTCCGGAAAGGTAACCGCAACCGCCCGAACCTAGCCAAAGAAGCCGCCACCGCCGCCGAAAGATCCAGCTCCGGCAGAAGCTTGGCTTCCGGAGAATCCACCGCCGAATCCACCACCCGGGAATCCACCTAATCCTCCACCGCCACCGAATGAAACAGAGCCGGCCTGGGCACCGCTGCCGCTGAACCCGCCGCCGAACTGTTTCCCGACCCTGTCACCGAGGATGGTGGAGCCAAGTAATGTCTCCGGGACTGATTTGAGGTTCATGACCACCTTGTCCTCCAGCATGAGGTTGACTGCCTTCTCGTTGGGGGTGAAATTGAACCCCTCTGTCCCGAACAGGAAGATCATCTTCTTCTGGAATGCTACGCCGCTGCAGAGAAGGGTCGCCTTGGATGGCACCTCGTCGGTAGCGTAGATGCCGTCCAGAGGCATGCAGCGGAAGCCCAGGAGACCTTCCATTGACTCAATTTCGTTGTCAGGCGATGTTCTGAAGACGAATGTGGGGATGTTGTCAACGGGTTCCATCCTTGGAACCAAGAATCCTCTGATGTTCATGTGGGTCACTCCGGCGCTCCCGATGCGAACCAGCTCCTCCTTGAATGGAACTAGATACCGAAATATTGAGGAAGCATTTTAACAAAACGTATAACTATATGCTGATCAATACATTATCGCCAACAAAAATGTCGCGCTCCGAATTCTATTTTCAAAAGATAAATATATGAAACAGTAATGAAAAATAATTGATAATATTTCCCAAATGTTAATAAAAACATAATAACCTAATTGTGGATGCCTTAACTTCATGCATTTTCCGTATAAATGTGGAAAAGTTAGTTAACGTGCGTCAGCGTGTGTCGTAACATTTAGCTGTGCTTATAGAGTGGCACGACATGGGTCAAGGCTTGAGCTTTACACTTGTACATTAACTTAAAATAATGAATCAGGTGTCGTGCTACCCAGTTAACATGCTACAAAGTTAGTAATATTAGAAAGTTGTAATATTATATTGTATACGTATGTTTGTCTAAATTACATAAAGGACAACAAACTATTACACATTTAAAGATTGATTCCAAAATGTTATTGAAAATTCCTTGGAAATGTGTTCGACTACAATTCGACTTCCACCCATTGGGTTAGATGCATTGATGTTTAGGCAAATTTTATGTAGTGATGAAAGATATAGGTAAAATCTGAAGCCTGTTTAGACAGAGGCTAAATAAAATGGTCAAGTGGACATCGGTTTTTCGCTGCAATATACAGGTCATGCACGGGTACAATTGAGATAATATACGAGAATAGTCTACCGTTTAATTTAGGTTTTGGATTTACGCAGGTTAAACGGCCCTATTACACCGCCAATCAAATTGCTCCGCATTTATGCCTCCTGTCTCCTTTTGATTTTAACCACCTATCCTCTCTACTCCTCCACCATTTATAGTACCTCTTTGTTTGTTTCCCTATCAATCCATTTTAGCTTTTCCATTCTCAACAGGTCTGAATCAGCGCTTGAAAACCAACTTGAAAATCAACTGCTTCGCTGCCTGGTCACACATAGCTGTCAGAAGCGAATCCCCAAGTAAACACACCATTTATAATCCCTTTTTCACTCAATTTATTTGCATCCATTTTATTGAAATGAGCGATGCGGATTCCAACATAAATTTAGATTATATTATAAAAATATGAAACAGGCAGAAGATTTCTGGAGCGCCTCGTATTATTAACTTCCATTTCCGGGATTAGGGTTGCGTTGATCACCGTTTGGCAGAAAACAGTTTCAGTTCAGAGGCACCTGAAGACGACTCATGAAATGAAGGTGAAACTATACTCTGCCAAATGCTGACAAACGCACCCGCAATCCTGAAAAGAGAAGCTAACAGTCATGGAAATTAATTGGAGAAAATGAAATAAGAAGAACGTAATCCAGAAAGATTTATTCAAACAAATATTCAATCTGAAAATAAATATTTATTGGAACTAATTTAATGCCTAAACTGATGATAATAATATTGAAATGTTCTATTAAAAACCGACACTAAAATTTTTGATTTATCAATTTCTCTAAAGTCACTAAATCTGCTGTCCCCATAATGACAATGACGGTTTACGTCGGAGGTGCGCCGGCAGTTTGTTTCGGCCGTCATTTTGTAGAGTGAAACGTCTTTTTACCATGTTCAAGTCCGATTATGATTACTGATTTAAAAATAATCATTGTTTAATCTATTTGGATGTATATTCTCACCATCGGCTTGAGCTGTCACGATGGTGGCGACGAGGCCAGCAAGAAGCAAACACCTCAGCATTCTGGAGACGTCTTCTTTGGGAGTCGTCCAGCTGAATCGGACTCACTTCTGTTTGGAATGGATTATATACCCATACATTTAGCGCGATGTATCGTGTTAAGGTACTTCTATGCGCGTTTTACGAAGAGCACAGTGATTTCTCTAACAAATGAAACTAATGGCTAAAAAAGGTTCATTAGTGAAACTTCGCTAATGAATATTCATTTTGCCTACCTTGATGAGTTAATAATGAGATTATGTATTACCTTTTATCTTTATCTTTCGTGAAAGATAAACAACTCTGAGAGTCCTCATCTTCACATTGCTTCAAAGTCACTGTTTTCCGTACTAGTTTTTCCTTGTTATGGACTCAATCCATCAGCGATGGGGTATTTCGGAAGACAATGCCGTCAATTTATCATAAGGTAAAATGAATTTAGCATAAGGTAAAATGATACCATTACTAGCAGAGTTCAGTATTCTTATTATTCGATGATATGAGAAGACAAGAGCAGTTTGTATCATTCCGTCAACTGATCGAAAAATTAACTGATTTTATGGAATCCTCATCTAATTTTACTCTAGCCTCCAATTCTTTCCATACTTGCTAACCATTTCATCCGCAGAAATACTGGAAAGACCCAGTGACATTATGAATAAGGGAACATGTTTCCAGACCAATATCCTATTGCTGTTTAACCATTCGGAGTTGCTTATTGTTAGCACAGTATCACAATAAACTCATAACCATTAGTTCATAAAAGTAAAATTGTACCAGTTTTCTATTTTCTACATAGTACCATTCAAGCCACCATTTGGGGGTGTGGCAGGGTGTGATTATATCCCAGGATTCAACATCATAAATTACGTTTTTAAAAAGCTGAGGCTTTATCGAAAATACAGCAACCGAATATACGTAGATGTAACATTCCTAAACTCTAGCTGCCATAATGGATAAAATCCAATATCTCAGCGTAAGAGATTCCTTAGATATCAGCGAACTTTCATTCATTTTTTCTTTCTGAATTTCTTGTCGACCCATATTATTCAAGGATTATTTGACAGATTAGTAAAATATGACTCAGCTCTTGCAAACGAGTGAAGTCATCCATTTCAGAAATGTCATTGCTTTAGCCTGTGCCCTGCGCCTGTAACAATCACTGAGTATTCTTATTGTTAAAATATCAGTATTTCCTTGATGAATTTACATGATAATCGATTTATTATTTTAAAAATTTGCCTAAAACATTGGTGCGTTCTTATTTACGCATTCGCAAGCATTATACCAAAATATCTTTGCCATCCATCTGACTGAAAAGTTCACGCTGCAACTCGGTCCCTGTTTCAACCCTCCCGTCTCGCCTAGTTCATGTTTTTACCATCGAAAAGTCTTATTAATTATGATGTATGTAACCTGATAGAATCGCATATATAGTTGGTAAACAGAAAGACCTGCAGTCAACTTTGAATACCGTACTATCGACAGTAGTATCAACAGTGAATGATGTACTTCAACGATATAACATTAATATCAACGGGGAGGAAAATAAAAATTTGGCAAACTATGCATATAACTTACATATCACGGAGACGGTGGAATATTTTAGCTACTTTGAACGGAACAGAATCTGGAAGAAGTTTTTTGGAATATAAATAATCCCACCTTTGAAACCCGTATTTGCATTCTGATGATCAAATTGATGGAAGGGATGAAAAAATAGGAATTATGCCGAGTAGTAAAAGGGGAAGGAGACGTGCGGGTTACAGGGAGAAAATATTAACGAGATTTTTTCGGTGCGTTTTGCTGAGCAATTAGGAACACAATGGGAATAGTGAATTTTTATCAGTTGTAATTAATGTCAAACGAACATTCTAATTACTCTTACTGTTCATTACCTAAAACTATATAAATATGCATTTACATACTTTACACTTTATAGCTGCTTTTGAATTTTTGCAAATATGCGTGTACCATTTTAGCACCATATATTTACAGGTTGTTAATAGTATATACTTCAACCTATTATTAATAATTCATTTTTTGACTGTTTACGTGTTTCCCTGAAAAGAATGTATCCTCTAATTCAGCGGACATTTTCAGATATTAGACGCAATTTTAAGAAAAAATTACGTGAGAATCATTGAGTATACCAAGAATTTAAAATCACCAGTTAACATGTCCTCTAACAATGGTACATTACATGGCAACAATTTTAGAGGCCTCGGTAGCTTAACTGGTTTAAGCACTCGGTCGAATATTGAGGGATCCGGGTTCGAATCCCAGTCAAGGCGAATGATTTTTACACTCTGAAATTGACAAAGGTAAAACACCCACAAAGTTTGCCGAAACCTCGTGGAATGTAGCAGAGCGCACGACTACGAATGCCTGTGATATTGCATGTATAGTATTTCGCCACCATTTTTTTCTTTTAAGGTCCCAAAATTTCGAAATGTAAGAGAACGCCTCGGTAGCTTAACTGACCAAAGTACTCTACCAGGCATCGACGGAACCGAATTCGAATCCCGTCAAGCCGAATGATTTTTACGCTCGAATTGTTGTCTTGTAATGCAAATTAAGCAGGTGGCTCCGTTAATAAAGATACTGTTGCGGCATCTACCGCAGTTTCTTGCAACGGTTCATTGCCATACGGAGTACAAAATCGTCCCAGCAGAAGCCCTGCTCTCTTTCGTTAAAAGTTATAGGTAATACTCTCTTTTGCTCCCAGACGAAATTTATTTTAGGGTTAACTGTGCACTTATTTTACAACATCTAACTCTTTCAGATTCGTCGGGTAGAAAGTTTCCGGAAATTACGATTCTGAATGAGATATTCTAATGATTTAAAACCCCTTAACTCATGTATAATTTTATTCTATTTAAACACAAACGGACTGAAAACAGAAAGTACATGAAGTAGTTTTGAAGATAATGTTATTCTTCGGTGTTCATGATTGGATTGCTCCAGCAGACGATGCTGTAATCACTTGTGCACAATATTTCAGCAGCGATTCCTCCTGTGTAGTAAGCGGATCCCGGGGCTTTCGAGTTGGTGAAAATAAAATCACTTCCTTTGTTGGCAAGGCCCTCTGGCGTCAAAAACTCGACGACGTATGATTTCTGTCGGATGGAACGAGGTATGGGCAATATCACTTTGGCCAGTACCCCAGGTTCATGCTCTTCTGCAGGAGAAACAAGAGTTTTGTTCAGTTACATCTAAGAAAACATCAAATTCAGAACATCTAAGAAAATGATATACTTTTGATTACATAGGTTATATTCACTTCTAAAAATAAATATGTTCTCTACAGTTTTTTGCATAGTGGACGGAAACATTTCGTTCAGAAATTGTTCACTTCCCCCCACTAGTGTAGTAATACTAATCCCAAGGGTTTTACTGCTTTTTCTAATGAATACGTAAATCATGAAGTCACCAAGTATACTGAAAATTAATCAAGCATACAAAAACTATTTTAAGATTACAACGTTTAAAGAGCATGCACCAAAGCAGAGAAATCATTAAAATCACTTAAAAATTTTCAAATATAAAATTTATCAACACTGTCATTCTCTGGCATTATCCTGCCCATATCAAGCGTAAAAAAAGTTATTTCTTCGATGATAGATTTGACATTATTTAATATGCCAATTTTGCCACGCATGCCAAGACAAAAACACATACGTACATATGTATGTGCGTAATAAACTATACTGAATCAAAATAACAAATTGAAACCGAGTCAAGTAATTGTGTAACAGTCATTTCCATTTTTACCATTTAAATTAACCCATCAATTTTGATAGTGGTAAAATTTGGCCAAATTTGCAGTCGGGCACCAATTGTAACATCATCGTCTTGCAGCTTAATGTGTATTAGTAGTAAGTTATGAACTTCATTAATATTAATAGTAATAAGTAATATTATTTATATAATACATATACATATGTGTGTGTATGTCGTTATACGAGATACATCTCGAATAGTTGATAATTCAAAATTAAGTTTTTCAATCCGAGAGCCGATATTTGGTGTGTCTTTTTGTATTCCTGGTGAAATGCGCTTCAGTCAAGTGAGTTTCTTAGCAAAATAACTATGAAACAATTTTGTTGATTTCTACCAAATCGCTAGGATAATTTTTATTTATTATAAGGTATTATACCGGTTAAGGTAGGTTTTTGGATGGACACAGCTACCAAATAAATAATTTGTGACTCCTAACAAAACACAATCCAGCGGCCTACTCTGAAACAAACCCCTCTTCATCTCTGCGTACTTTCTTACTCCCTTTGTCCCGTCCGACATCCCTATCCTGTTCCTCTCCTTTCCTCATTTGCCTAACATTCTCCCCTCTATTACCTTCTTCAACATCCCACTGCCGCTCAATACGCCTTTCATTCATTTTTCCTGCTTTCATTGGATTTCTCCCGACAAACCTCTCTCCTCGCCCACCATTCCTATAGGATAAAAGATGCCTTTCATAGCTAGGGTAAAAGATAGATAAAATGTATTTAGAAATAAATGCATCAGATAGAGCGCAGTGCTTTAGAAACTACCTCCGTATTGCATCGAAAATTATCTTATTTGAATGCAAAAGATTTTTTTGATAAAGAGGGAGAGCCGAAAATAAAATTGATTGGGCAGTTTCAAGCAAAAATAGTCCCGAAAATATGTTGTTGAGTGATAGATGCTGGGTAAAATAAGAGGGAAGACCAATTAAGAAATACGTATATTACCAAAGATCAATAAGAGATATTGTTCCTTCAATTTTTTTGGTTAACAAAAATGAGTAATAGAGTAAATAAATATAAGCCTGAAGATCTAGTAATAAGAAATGATCATAATCATTTAGCAGTCAAAAATTGAAAACACTCACTTATTTCGTGTTGGCTGATCATCGAAGGGAGGACCGATTTTGAGGAAACAGTCCGAGTTGCTACGCATACCACAACGAGAAATGCAATTTCCGCAAACCTTGAACTTGTCCGAATCCCCATTCCAATTAAGTAAGCGCCACTTGTTTTCCTGAGATGGCAATGATTGCACTGTGTCAAGCGGGCGGTAAACACGGTCACAAAAGAGATTTTTGGAAATAACCAACTCACCCGGACCAAAGTAAGCAAACAAGTGTGGTTCTAATGGAGTAGCCTAACGCTTTGACGCCGAGCTCCGTCTAACGACAAAAAAATCAAGCATCCTCCAAAAACCCATAATGAATATGAGATATCGACGTCGTTAAACAGAGATAGCACAGTTTATGGGCACCTATTTTCCGGGAGAAATGATCCAATGAGGAATACTTTATTTTCTATTTCGTTTCTCAGTCACACCTACTCACGGAGGGATTGTTGGAGCTATAAAGCCAAGAAAGCTCAGGAAGTATATCCAAAGATTTTAGCGCTATTCAGGAGACTGACAGAAAGGATGGTGGGTCGTCTTGCTGGGGCTTTGGCGTTCGCCGCCGTCCTTTCAATGGTATCTGCCGCTCCTGTCAACGGTGAGTTCACTACCTTCATCAACGTCGACGTTTGGTACGATATCCGGAACAAACGGACAATTTCATAGCTTATAGATGAACACTTTTTTATGTCAAACTAATAATTTTTGTTTAATACCGTTCATTAAACGGAACTAAATCTTTCAAGAAACTGCGGGAGATGCCGCAACAGTAACTTTTAACGGAGTCGTCCGCTATATGTGCATTCTAATGCAACAATTTCAGAGAGTAAAAATCATTCGCCTTGACCAGGATTCGAACCCGGATCCCTCGATATCCGGCCGAGTGCTTTAACCAATTAAGCTACCGAGACGTCCTTTTACACTCTGAAATTTTGGGGGCTTTAAAGGAACAAGATGTTGTGACGAAATACCGTACAAACAATGTCACAGGCATTCGTAGTCGTGCGCGAGGCGTCACAGTCCACGAGGTTAAAGCCAATTTCAAACAAACACGCAACGAACATTTTCTGGGCGAATCAAATTTTAATCAGCAAAATTACCGTGTCTCTTTTTATACAGCATCTATTAATAGCACCATCAAAACAAAATTAGACGCATAAAATATTTTTATTTAAATTAATAAAAATACTCATAAATTGCCATTTTATTTTTCCTGCTAAAGGTCTTTAGAAGTGAGTTATTAGCTTTGGTCTTCAACCATCATGCAAATAAAGAATAAAATATAATAATTCCATCTAATATTTTATCTATATAGAAAGAAATGTTTATAAAGCTTAATTCATCTGCGGATTTTCTGTGTTTTTGTCCTTAATAATAACGCGGCCATCGCAAGAGATCCATATATACTTTGTTTGCCTCGGGCATTATCTTTGATAACATAATGCTTAAACCATTCTTTCAAAAAAGAAAATAAAGTTCTAAAAGAAATACCTGCTCAAAGATAAACCTCAAATGTCGATAATGCTAAGACTTTTTCCATATTTCTCCTTGCCGAGAGACGGGTGAAAACTTTGAATAAACCTGAGAAATGAGCGACCTTTCATGCGTGCTATATCCTCATATTTGCTCATAAAAAGAAAACTGTGTGGAGTTGGTCATGTACTAACCACATCAAATTTTGTCTGTAAAGCGCAATTTGTAATAGAATTTCAAAGAATGACTCACATAAAGAAACC
Source organism: Hetaerina titia (assembly GCA_037158775.1). NCBI lineage: Eukaryota > Metazoa > Arthropoda > Insecta > Odonata > Calopterygidae > Hetaerina > Hetaerina titia. The sequence continues at coordinate 71,614,907 of CM073770.1, forward strand.
TAATAACTACTGCGAACACTGCTGCTCAGAATTTTAATGAACAATATTCAGCCATAAAGAGTTGGCTATTAAAAGATAGGTTATATGCTATAAAAAATAGATTCTATGATCTCTTAACAACAAGAGATCATACTGTAGAATACCACATGATTGTAAGCTGAGGAAATCATCGAAGCGCTGTTCGTTGCACACCTGCAAAACTGTGTGCATTTATTGCGGAGATTTCACTGAAATATTGCCTGTGGAAACTTAAGGTGGCGTTTGCTAATAATTAAAATGCCATCTCCCGATTTATCTCTCTGATTTCTTTGGCCTAATTTACCAAGCATACTCTTAACCTTTAGCAGTATAGAACTAATAAGAATTAAGCAAAGTTTATTTCAAATTAATCTTCCGTTTTACGATTTTCAGTCCCAATTGTGATTAAAAAACCACCAGTTTTGGTTGTACCCCCGGCTCCAATCAACACGGATACCACCGGACCAGTGCCAGTCATCCCACCACTCGACCGCGTCTACATAAATCCAATTCGACCGCCCGTCAGGACTGCGAGAGCTCAGTTCCAACCTCCCAGCTTCGGTGGTTCCGTATCGGGATCTGAAGCGTTCAACTTCGGCGGCAATGTCCACATCCCGGGTGTCGGAGGATTTGATTACAATCAGTCGGCAGCTTTTGGCGGAGGTTTTGGATTCGGTACACCAGGGAGCGGCTAAGTCATGGAATTTACCCCGAAGAACAGTGGAAATGAATGGATGTAGAAAATGTTGATGACCTTTTCTCCTTGTTAAACCGGACAAAAGAAAATTATATACAATAATCCAGTCGAAGTTTGTTTTCTTCCGTTCAAAACTAATTCCATCCTATAAACATCTCAAACCATTCCATTTTTACTAATTGATAAGCTGTATCAAGTTTGTAAGCGATCTCGATCGATGAATTTGACCTTTGTGACCAAAAAACAAATGCTATCAAACTAGAGTTAACCATTAGCCCACAACGATGTTATTTACTGCCGTAATCAATGTCTAATTGCAACAATGAACTTGAAAAAACGAGCATAAAAGCATATATTAATCTTGAAATCAGAAAAATGTAAGTAATTATTCTGCTGTAATTGTTTACTGCCGCTAACGATTTGTTAGCAATAAAAACAATATCTGACCTCCCAAATTTTGATTCATTAGTTCTAAAAACTTTCAGGAAAAGTTTTGACTTAAGAAATTATAAAATAAATACCAATCAAGATTCTAGCCTTTTATCATCAAAGAGTAGAGATTCAGTTTAATTCTACTGAATATAGAATTATGAATTATGTTTCATTTCCGTGAACTCATCACCTAATACTAATTGATGCATGGACACATAGTAATTCCACTCGGTAGTCCTTTTAGTCTATAAGTGAGCAAAAAGCAGTGTGCTTGATAATTTTAGACAAAATGTCAAAGATTGTATCAATTTTTCCGAACATCCCTCATCATATTTACCGCTTCATTTTTCCTACCCTAAAACAATTAATCAGAATTATAAGCTATGCAGATGGAATTCGGCACTTTCACACATTTTTTCATTGTAGGAACTTATTTTTTGGCGTTTATGATACAAGATTTTTGGGATTAAAATATAACTTAATAGCTCTTTCTTCTCTCATGTCAAAACATTTTACTCTTCGCTGGATCCTTTTCATGCATCTGACCTTATTTACAGACGGTCTATACACAGAAACACCAAAAAAGAAACCAAAATAAGAAATTTTACTTTTGCATGTAAAAAACTTAATACCAGCATCATACATTTATGACACTGTTTTAGCCATTTGTTGGTGGAATTACTACGTTGTATAGATAACTGAAACCTAGATTTCCACTATAAAAACTTATTGATGGCCATGATTGCACCGCTGCTTGGCATCATCAGATGGTACCACCTGTTCGATGCATAATACGAAGCAATTAATACAGTGATGAATGCTGTACGAATGAATTCTCGTACAGGCTAAAAATGTACTGAATTTATATGCCAAAAACATAAACGTCAAACTCTTTGAAATTCAACTGTATTTAATGTGCATTTTTTTCTAGTCAATTTTATAAGCTTCTAAAATATCTTAATTGAATATGAGGGTGAGGTTACACAAACACTCATGTGGGGAAACAAACTCATGTTTCGTTCACTTTACTTATATCAATTTTTGAAAGACGGAGGAATTTGTGTCAAATTTGACTACTTGAAAAATGAAGAATCAGGCGTGATATTGTGGAATCGAGACATAATGAAAACTTTGTTGCAATTTTCCACTGTTAAAATTGAAAAAAAAATTGAAATTATTTTATCTCGTGAAAAGTATCATGAACAATAAATTCAAGAATATGGCTCAGAAAATGGATTTTTAGGAAATCATTTTATTTTAGATAGCCAAATTTGCTATTCTATCCCTGTATCTTCATAGATAAATTAAAGGGTCCTAGGTATCTTAGGTGATAACGGGAATGTGCTATTGACATTCAGTCTTATGGAGTTAAATGTTGAATTCTATCATATTACTTGAACAAAATGCCATAATTTACCCAAACAAAAGAAATTTCATAAATATTCTAGAGGAAATAAATTTTTAAAATGATAAATCATTGGAAATAAATGATACAATTTAAAGATAGGTATCAATGACGATAGACAATCCTTGGCGTTGTATCTTTCTCAAATAACATTTCCTCGTATTTATAATGACTTTCCTCACAGGCAGGCACAATACCTGCACGACCGGCACTTCAGCTGATAAAAAAATTGATAGGGTCCTAATACCATAATAATAATGTTACGAGTGAAATAATTTTGTAACTAGCGAAATTAAATGAGTAGGTTTTTATATTGGGAACACCTTTACAGGTTAAACGAAATATCACACGTTGGATACATGTTTCAAGACTGCTCAAAGTGATCGAATATGCTGAAAAATCGTTCTATTTACTGATATATATCAAAGAATTGATCAATCTCCGGCCATCGTGAAATCTCATGAGTTTCATTTCGGCAAAGAAGAATTAACAATGGAAACATAAATGATATGTTCTTATTTTTATTATTTCTTGTAAATCTTACAACAAACTAATTCAAATCACACTGGCCGCTCTTGTACGCAACGTGTTAACCGAAGAATCCGCCGCCACCACCAAAAGATCCCGCCCCAGCCGAAGCCTGACTCCCGGAGATTCCACCGCCGAATCCTCCCCCGGGGAATCCACCAAATCCTCCACCACCGCCGAACGAGGAGGCGCCGGCCTGAGCACCGCTGCCGCTGAACCCGCCGCCGAACTGTCTCTTGGTCCTCTCGACAGGGATGTCGTAGGTGAGTAAGGTCTCGAACGGGTGAGAGGACCTGACAATATTCAGGTCATCGCGCGTGTACAGGGCTCGAGCAGTTCCGGGGACGTAGATGGGGACAACGGAGGGCACCAGTGAGAAAATCCCGGCCTGAAGCTCGACAATTTTCTGCCACAACGAACTGCCGAGGGAAAGATATAAATCGTAGATATTACCGGGGATGCCTAAATCACCGGCGGTCAAGATGATGCTTCCGACGGGAACTCCAGCCCTCTCTAAGGCCTCCCTGCGGCACATGAGAACCGGCTCGGGATTGTCACTGGTTAGGCCCCCGATCCTGCTGCACCGAAATCTCACGTTCGACTTTTCCTCGACCGGTACTCCGTCCCTGGTGTTCTTCAAATGGAAGGAAGGGATCCCTTTGATAGTGGTGACTGGTTCAACGACTCCCTTGACGTCAATGGGCGACGTTCCAATGCCTCCGATGCGGACGACGCGTTCGGTGACGTCCTCTGCGTGTGGGGAAGAGGGAGAGAGAACTTATTGCTTCATAAGCCATCCGTAGTTAATGATAATGATCAATAGTGACATACCAATTGAAATCAATTTTGTACTTTTATTAAGATTGATAGCAATTGATTTGAGCCATTAATAATGCCTAAAGGCCAAATTGGTACAAAGGTACAAGGATATTAATTAGATGGAATGAACAGTGTTTGACTAAAGTTATGTGAATTCAATTTCAAAATTATTTTTCCATGAAAACCGGTAAATTTACAATGGTGATGAAATGAGACCCCAAATAAAAATCAGAATGATATAAAATACTCATGGCTAATTGATGGCTCAGTTACTCTAAAAGTAATCCCCCGTTTGTTTTAATAAAATATTAGCTTAAACTGTTTTTTTATAAATTAGAAAGTACTTTCCCATTTTTTCACATTTATGAGCACTCTTTCATTATATTTTCTCTTTTTTTAACGCTAAATTCATCACCAATACTGAATTTTCCTTCATTAAATGGTAAAATTACTAAAATTAAAATGTTCATTAGGGAATCAATTTTTTGTTTATGATCGGATCGGGTTCAACCGAATCTTCACTGAAACAGATTTCATAAAAAAAATTCAGTTTCTTTGTAAAAGCACTTTTTTGTGGATAAAAATGAGTAACTATGTATTGACTCATTAGGTTATTTAAAATGAACAAGAATAACTCCAAGTCTTACCGTCAGGTCGAAGTTTGGCCGCCATCGCCGTCGTGGCGAGGCTGAGAATGAATACGACTCTCAACATCCTTGTTGACCTCTTACAACGACGGAAGTGCCCCAGACGCTTGGGTCGCAAGTATTTATACCTATCTCATTAACAGCAGCAGAAGTGTCAGGGGAAGTTCCCCAGAGGCCAAAGAGCAGTAGGAATTTGCCTTCGTTCCACCGCTTCAATAATCTCTGATGATGCATAGGGTTATTTCCCTGAAATTATGTGAGATGGTTTTATTTTCTTGATATTTGTCGCGTTTATGGCTAAAATAAAATGTAACTGAAATTTAAGGGCATTATATAGTTGGATAAGGCTTATTGAGTTTTAATATTTTAACTTGGTTATAAAATTATAAATGACTATAGGTTCTGATTTGATGCAAATAAGACCTGATCAAGTTTCCCCCTTCATTGTTTTTTATCTTGGGCGGGGGCCAGAGAAATTCCTGAATTTCATTTACGTTAGTGATTACAAAGACTTGAGAGAACTAAATCAATTTAAGCCCTCTTATGATTTTTACATTAACGAAAATATTTTACCATGGAATTCACCAGTTTCAAAGGTGAAGAAGCAAGGAGTAATTTAATATTTTCTTTGTTTTCGTAATATAGATAATATAATGAACTTATATATTTACATAATATATGGCACAAATTCACTGTAAACTGAATGAGCTGGTATTTTTGTAGTTTCAAGGGCATTTTTAAGACTCAGCATGACATTCGTGTGAATAATTTTTAATATTCTATGGTTTTTGAGGATATTTGTTCTCACAAATTGTTTCAAAAATGGTTTCCATGCACAAGCACAAATGGTAATCATTTTTAACGAACGTAATCATGAAACGAACATGAAAGAAAACGTTCTTTTGCTATTATGCAGCTATAACGATTTAAGCATCTTCAAATTAACGCACATCAAGAATATATCAATACAAAAATATTTTTAGAATGTGCCGTCTCCAAATTTGAAGCTTAAAATCGACATTATAAAATCAATATTTTTAAATACATTCTAGTTTACGAATTTCATATAATTTATATATTGCACATACTTTTGACAAAATTGCGGTTGAATGACTTCGCATTGCCGTACGAAATTCTCATTGGTATTCAGGTATCTGTCTCTAATTTGAAGTGAAATATTTGCTTCATTGGTTTTTTTAGGACACCCGAAAATCTAAAGTATAAAAAGTCTTTCCTTTTTCTTTATCACCGGAACAGTTCACCTGGGGAATATTTCACTTAAGAGACTTTCGCGTCTCTTTTCCAAGGAAACTGTGATCATAATTAAGAACTATGGTTCCTTGGGGATATTACAACTCTTTTTTTTTGGAGCAACAAATGCTGCCACTTTCACAGGAATTATTACCACACTAACAGTTAAAAGATGTTGGCAGTACCAAACATTTTTTTCACTTTTCATTTATATTTTTAATATCCACTCCACCTTAAATGAAATAGGGCTGTTGCATTCTATCTCTCCTATTGATTGTTTGTTAAGGTATCCTCTCACTATGCTAGAACAACTTTAAATACTTAAGTATTTGTTTTAATGGGCCGGTGTATCTTCGGGATATTTCGGAAAAATTAGCGTTAAAAGAATAATTTAACTGTTTTGCCTTTGCGAAAAAGAAAGAACGAATATCCAGCTGCTTAACTGTTGGCGGATCATTCTAACTCTTCAGATTCATTGAACCGGGTACTATTGGAGACAAGTATTAGCGAAAGTAATGATTTCGTTGATTTAGTAAGCTCACTTCCGCTGATTACAAAGAGATGTGGGAGCAATTTAGTTTAAGTGAAAGATGGAAAATTAGGATAGAGGGTTGAATGAGAACTAGCACAAGAAAAATACTCCAACTCAGATTACGAGAACAGAGAGATGAGCATTTTGCTTATTAATTCCTCTTTATTAATCGCTGCTGGTACCGCATATCTCATAAGAGTCGCCACTGAATTACATTTGTTGACTTTGCGCGTACGTCAGCAAATTCCAAGCATTCCAACAATGATTGCTTAAAGATTATTAGGATAATACATTTTTTTCCTAAGCATTTAGCCTTTGGTGTAAGTAGTTTAAAACAAGTATTTTTTTCTGAATTTTCCCTTTTGGAAGTTTTGAGCATTTTGACGTTTGCTGATGTTTAAATAAATGTAAAAACAGGAAACTGACTTAACCTTGATCCTTAAAAAACGCATTTTTTTCTTATTTCAACTTACCATTTACTTTTTAATACTTATTAATTTATTTTTCATTTATGAGTTAATTTTACTCATCATCACCATTTCATCATCGCTAATGAAAAGAAATGTAGATGTACTTGAGGGTTTTAGGATTTTAATTCTCAGACGAGTGAAATATTAAGAATTATCAATTCGGACACAATACATACAGAAATTGAGTTTTATGAAGGTTTTTAAATCCAGGTGAAATATGTATTTCTCATTACATGAGTAGGGCAACAATAAATGACCCAAATAGTTCGAAATCATAATTTTATTCAAGGAAAATATGGCATTGTTTATTTCAATTCTTAAATTATGCTTGATAGAGGCCTTCAAATAATAGGATTAAAACATTAGGCTATTTTTAAGTTATAGAAGGTTAAAAAAAAATCAATTGCATGGTTCAGTAATTACGAATCTTTTATTTCAAGGATATATTCTTCAATATTTATGTGAAAATAGGAGTTACAATTTGTTAACAAGTACTTCTTTATTTTTATGCTTTGCAAAGAAATATAACTTATAAATTACTAATTTAAAATAGTTGCAGAAAATATTTCAGCCCGAAAGAAAAAGACAGCCAATGCAATGAAATGTAGCTGAACTCAGGAATTTTCTGTTCATTATTTTATTAATAACTAGCAGGATAATATTAAAGTTATTTTATTTTTAAGGAACAGTGAGACTTTGCAGTTGAAAGACAGCAAGTAGTGAAATGTTTTCAAAAAACTTAAAAACCACGCTTTTTTTAAACAAATAAAAATATCAAAATCAGACTAAATGGGTCAAATGATGTGGCTGATACCATGGTGTGCCCATTTACTAATATTTTCCTTGATATAAAACCTGGCTGGCTTTCATGCTGACACCATCTTCGATTCACCGACTTCAGCGGACAATTCGGCCTTCCTGGAACCTTTGGGCCACAATTAGTGTAATTGACGACACAAGAGTCTGGTGTAAATGAAAATAATATTCCCGGAAAGCCAACTTTGAAACATAATTGAGACTAATAGGATGCTAATAGAGCATTTAAAAAGCTGTCAACAATCCCAAGCCAAGGGTCATATGATGTCAAGGTAATTTTTTTCCACAACATCGGAATAACAACAAACTGAGTTGGTTGATGAAATGAACCAAGTACTCTGTACAAGGTGGTCCCAGGAGTATCCAACCCAACAAAGAAAACACAAACATTTTTGAAAAAAATGTATTTATTTTTCAACATAATCTACTTTCACCTCTAAACACTTCCCAGCGATGTTCAACAAGTGCGACACACTTTTTATATTAAGAACTGTCTTGCTTCTCAAAATAGCCATTGACTGCCGACATCACTTCTTCACGGTTGGAAAATCTTTGACCAACGAGTCATGTTTTCCAGTTTGCGAATAGAAAATAAACCGAAGGGGCTAAATCTGACGAATAGGGTGCATCATGTAGCAATGCTAACTTTAATTCATGAATTTTAGCCGTTGCAATAATGGATTTGTAAGTTGGTACATTGTCATGACAAAACAACACTTTCTTTTTAGCCAAATGCGGCGGTTTTTTGCTTTATTTCTTTGCTCAAACGTTGGAATAATTTTGCATAATACTCGTACTTGATACTTTTTCCTTTTTCAAGATAGTCAATGAAAATTATCCCACGCGCATCCCAAGAACCCGATGCCATGACCTTGTCTGCAGATGAAACGGTCGTCGCCTTCTTTGGAGCCGGATCTCCCTTTTGAATCGGTTGTATTGATCGTTCTTTTGTTTTGGGTGTGGTTATTGACCCTTGTTTCATCCATGGTCATGAAACGGCGCAAGTATTTTACTTTGTTGCTGTGAAACTTTGATAAATATTCAATCGAAACATCTTCACGACACTCGTTTTGCTCGAGTGTGAGCAAACGCGGCACCCGTCTTGGACACGACTTTCTCATGTGCAAATTTTCTGATAATATGCGATGTACCGCACTTTTTGAAATGCCTACTATATCTGCTAGCTCGCGCCCTTTCAGTCGTCGATCATCCAGTATCAATTTGTGGATTTTCTTCACCTTTACTGGAGTCATCACCTCATTTGGTCGACCATTGCGTAGCTCGTGTTGCCAGCTCGTACGACCTCGTTTAAACTCTGCTACCCAATATTTTACGGTTGTAAACGAAGGAGCATACTTACCCAGAGTAGAATCCAGTTCAGGTTTTATATTGGTTTGGCTGAGACCTTTCAAATAAAAGTATTGTATCACATAACGATGACCAATTTTCTCCATTTTTACAAATTCACTGGTAACGTTCACTATTGATGGCTGCCAAACAAATAAAAATAGATATAAAGAAAGGGGATAGGAACACACATGAAGGACGAACACAGGAGAGGAGGGGAAGGCGGAATATATATATATATATATATGTATATATATATATATGTATATATATATATGTATATATATGTATATATATGTATATATATGTGTATATATATATATATATATATATATATATATATATATATATATATATATATATATATATATATATATAGAGAGAGAGAGAGAGAGAGAGAGAGAGAGAGAGAGAAAGAGAGAGACAGAGGAAGGGAGAGAGAGAGGGAGGGAAAGAGGGAATACTTCTTTTTGTCGTTCAAAAATAATGATTATTTTGAGTCGAAAATTAGGTACAACGATATTTCAAACAACTTTATAAAACATTGTATAGTTTCGCGTGGTCATCCGTTTCCTGGCGCTAGGTTAACAAACCTAATCTATAGGCTATTTAGTTTCCTCACATTAAGTTAACTATTGCTACTCGCCTCTTTTAGGTCACATTAGGACGTTTGAAAAAATGGAAACGATTAAATGGGAATTCATTAGTTCCGACTCATTTTTCATATTGTAATTCATGTTTCAAAGGAGATCAGTTTATTTTTCAAGTCAGCCAAAGAAGCTCCCGAACTCAGGGAAGCTGGCACGTAGGAGCTGGCTGGCTATAGCCTATTTCGAACTGCCTGCACTCGCGGAAGAGCTCATTGGTAGCCGCGGGGCGTATGGTGGTCATCCAGACGTAGCGGGTGACGATTTGGCCGATGTCGTAAAGGAGGATCTTCTAGTCCCTCTGGGAATGAGGGAAGGAGAAGCCGTCGAAGTCACGCAACGGGAGTATTAGTCGGTCTCCGCCAGCGGGGCTCCGTGCACAACGCGGGTGTACTCGTAGGCGAGGACATCTTCCGCCAAGGTTGAGGTCGTGGGCGTTATGACAAGTCGTCAAGTTGATTCCTACATATCCGTTGCGAATTGTCTGCTCGCCGACGCTGACTGCGGGATATAGGAGGAAGCTTAGTGATATTTACTCGTTCGAAGTCGTATAGCGAGAGACACGAAGTACTGAAGTCTTATGCGTGTAGAATGGAGATCAGATAAACGATAGCTAATGTGCAAAATAAAATACTTAAGCCTTTAAATTTAGTAAATTTGAATATATAATGTTGCAATGGCATTAGAATGTAGCAAAATAGGTATAACAATATAGCGAATGGCTAAGGAGCAGTGAGAAATGCAGGAGTGAAAATATTAGGAATAATACTCGTACATACGAGTATAATATATACTGCAGTATTTTTAAAATAAATAACCACCGTAAGGGTTGTCCTAATTATAAAGTTGATTGTTGTTACTTTAATATTTTTCTCATATTTTACCTTTTATTTGTCCTATATTTAAGAATCAGGTAATGTAAAATCAAAACCACTATTGAAGCGTAATATGTAGATCATTATCTTAAGAAATGATTAAAAACATACGGTATTATTTTAGCAAGGTACATTAATACTCAAAATACACACCTATTTGAAACCGCATAAAACATGAATGTAAGTTTGTTTTATTCCACTTATTTCGTTACTAATTAGAAAATTTCTAACAAATCGCTTTTATAAAATCTGCCACTTTTGAAAACTTTTAATTCATTATTTAATGTTAAAATTGTTTTCAGCTTTGCGGTTAATAAACCCATGGTATATAATAAGCGGGCAGCTTTTGCTATTTGCTAAGGGCATCAATTTGTCTGTAGTTCAGTTAGGTAAGATATTATATTTTCCCTAAGCAATATTCTGGTGAATTGTTCTGCGATTTTTCACCGAATCAAGGTGTCAGTTGCCGACGTTTTTATGGCCCCCTAATGAACCACTCGATGATATCATCGACCTCAGAGCGTTTATCACCTTATCCTGACCAGGTGAAAAGCCCAAAAAAGACTTAGCAAATTTTTTATAGTTCATTGGGGATTTTCTATCACTAATTTTAAAGATGGGTATTAAGGCACTTTTTCACTCTGATAGTACTGATATCTTGTCGATCAATTTTTAGGAACGACTTTAATAGTTTCCCCGCTTGGTTCTTTCCTTCACATATGATCACGATGTCATTTCTGTCAGGTACTTTCCCATAGTTCATTTTAGAATTGCTCCCACGTGAGTACAGTTAGAGTACAAACGTTTAGTTATAATATTGAATATTTAAATACAGGGTGCTGCATAATAACTTCCTTTTTTGAATGCGTTTAAAAAAAAGTCATGTTGCCACACCCTCTACTACATGAGGAAATCCACGGCATTGTAGAAGAGAGGAATTTTTTTATTCAGGTTAAACTCTTCCTGAAATACTTTGCTTTCCATGGCAAGAATTCAAGAACGTCGCTAACAGCTAGCCATAGAGACTTATTGGAAAGTGGAATGGAATGTAAAAAATAACGTGCATAAGAAGCATGGGGAGTGGTCGCCGATTGAATAAGAAACTAATAAATGTAGCACAAAAACTATTTATTGAAATCTACTCTGTTTCTTAGTTATATGTACTATGCCTCCTGGAATAATTCGGTGCAACACTGAAGAGCTACGCCTTTCATTCATTCCCTTTAAGGAAGAACAATCAACCGTAGAAGCCGCCGTCACCTTCAAAAGATCAGGCCCCAGCAGAAACTTGTGTCTCGAGGACTCCCACTCCAAATCCGCCAAATCCGACGCCTACACCGAAAGAAGAGGCGCTACTCAAGCTGAAGCCACCTCCGAAGTGTCTTTTTGTCTTTTCAACGGGAAAGAGCATTGAGTCCAACGTTTTGACGGAATCAACCCACCCAGAGCCAAATCCACTGCATTCAAGAGCTTTATGAGTGTGCAACACATTATGAAAGATAACATCGTTCTGCGATGAATGGTATAGTTTCTTAGCTGCAATATGAGTGTTTGCGTTGTAAACACTAGCATCTTTCACGATTATGCATACGGAGACAGAGGATTGCAATTTAATTATACTTGATAATGGTTTGTGTAGAAATAAAGGCGATAAAATGATTAGACCAGAGGTGATTTATTGATTTCATTTCCCTCGTTCCACGGTTCATGGTTTTAAACAGATGGACGGAAAGGATCCAGAGAGATCTCAAAACTCCATCCGTCCATCATTCATTTAGGGTGAGAGATCAACCGAAGAAACCGCCTCCACCGCCGAAAGATCCAGCACCGGCAGAAGCCTGGCTCCCGGAGAACCCGCCGCCGAATCCGCCTGGGAATCCGCCGAATCCGCCGCCGCCACCGAAAGAGGAGGCGCCGGCTTGGGCGCCGCTGCCGCTGAACCCGCCGCCGAATTGTCTCTTTCTCCTCTCGTACTGGACCTTCTTCACATTGTAAGTGAGCATAGAGTCGTACGGCTTGACGGAGTCCATCTTTCGGACGGTAACGGTATCAGCCCCCAAGACGGGAGTGGTGAACGCGGTCTCATGGGCTACTACGAAGTCATCCCACAGCTTCTTACCGACGCAGAGCTCGATGTCGTGAACTCCGTGGAGGTCGAGGTTCTCGGCTGAGAAGAGGAAAGCGATCCTGTCGGCCGATGTGTCCACGGATTTCTCAAAGGCCTCGTTGCGGCACAGCAGGACAGGCTTGGCGTCTTTAACGTGTGGGACGTAGAAGTCGCTGATGACGCTGCAGCGGAAGTTGTACCTTACGTCCTCGACAACAGGGACTCCGTCTACGATGCGGCTGAATAGGTAGCTGGGGATCCCCTTGGCGAGGACGGGCGTGATGGGGGTCAGGACGCCCACCAGGTCAGCGAATGTCGTTCCGACGGTCCCGAAGCGGACGATGCTCTCGGTGTAATCCTCTGAGGGAAGTGAAAAAATACGAAGATTTGATTTAGAGTTTTTGCGACAGTGGGATCGGGAAATCTCTTTCTTGCAGGTGGATTTAAATGATTTCCAAACGATAGATAGGAATTTCACTCCATATAAGGAGTTACATGGTTTGAAGTGAAATGTAAATTTCATTAAAGTACTCATCCCATTACATATCCCGAATCATGGTGACAAGAAAAGCGTCCAATCATGGAATCAGAGTTAATCTGTTCTTTGACCATCAACGGTATTCATTAAAATGGGTCAGTAAGTTGTTAGAAAAAGTACGATAAAACTCTTGTAAGTTGAAATTAGGTCATTTATATTTTTCGAAGTGTTATAGGTGTTCAATTACTTAATTAGACAATGCCATTACGGAGGTTATGCATTGCACTTATTATTTTTTCCATGTAGCACTCTTAATCGTCACATTTAAATGTCTACGAGCAAAAATGACCATTGACAAATTAAACTTGCACAACTTTAAAGTATATGCTCTCTCCTTCTCCAAATATTGTTTTAATTATTCATATAGATTCTATTTGAACTAATGATGAATGTTTAATCTTAGTTTATCTTAACCACACTTGGAATGAATTTTATTATAATATTTATAATTACGTAATTATTGTGCTATTATGTATAATATATTTGTTCATTATTTAATTCGCACGATATATTTTATACTTCTAAGTATTAAATCCACGTGTATTTTTAGTTATTCTTAGAAGTTACGATTAACTATACTGATTATCTATAATAACACAGCAATGAAAATGTATTATGTTTTATTGGCATAAAAAAATAAAATTTCAATTCAATTCGAAGAAAATCAATGAGCATATTTTGATATTAGCAGGTCCAAATCAAAATACCAATAAGAATCACTAACAGGTTACCGGATACAGTCCGTGTGTCACTTTTGACAATGTATTACTAATTCACATACTGATATGTAGAAGGATGAAAAATATTTGGTCTTATTTAGTATCTTGGGGTATTATTACGTAACATTTCTCCTCCTATTCGGGAAAGAACGCCAATTACCTCATTCACACAGTCGGCGATCAACATACCTTAAAGAGTTTATAATCTTTAGTAATTACACTTAAATATTTAGATACATGAACTGCAACTTCTTTCTAGGGACGTTCTGTACTCACTCTCATGTGGAACGGTGTACGCCATCGCCACTACGGCGAGGCTCAAAATTACGGTGACTCTCAGCATATCGGATTGTCCTGCACTCACGTCAGCTCTTCTTTTCCCCGTAAATCAGGCAGCTGAAGTGTCTTTCGAATCGTTACAGTCCGTATATATACCCTTGGTCATTAACTACCGTTGTCGTCTAGACGGCCTCACGGCGGATATCACTTAAATGCTCTCCTTAATTTTGTCGTGAATATGTCTTAATAGAACGCAGTTTAACAAAATTGTCTTGGGAGTCTCGACTGAAATCTCGCAGAATACGACCAATAGAGAATAAAAACATGTAATATTGTATGATGTGGGTAGAGTAAGTTGCTAGTGACTGGACGCCTACGAGTTTGAAACCTGTGTAATATTTTGGAAAGTAGTAGAACAACTTACAAAGGTAATCCCAGAAGTACCCGACCCAACAAATAAAACAAAAATTTTGGAAAAAAATATTTATTTTTCAAAATGATCTTCTTTCAACTCTATACACTTTTCCCAGCGATGTTCAACAAGTTCGATACACTTTCAAATTAAGAACAGTTTTGCTTCTCAAAATAGCCATTAACTGCCGACATCACTTCTTCACGGTTGGAAAATCTTTGACCACCGAGCCATGTTTTCCAGTTTGCGAATAGAAAATAAACCGAGGGGGCTAAATCTGGCGAATAGGGTGCCTGATGTAGCAATGAAAACTTTAATTTGCGAATTTTAGCCATTGCAATAACGCATTTGTGAGCTGTCATGCATTATCATGACAAAACAGCACTATCTTCTTAGCCAAATGCGGCCGCTTTTGTTTGATTTCTTCGCTCAAACGTTGGAATAAGTTCGCATAATACTCATCGTTGATAAGTTTTCCTTTTTCAAGATAGCCAATGAAAATTATTCCACGCGTATCCTAGAAAACGCCAGGACCTTGTTTGCAGATGAAACGGCGTTCGCCTTCTTCATAGCCGTTCGTAAAACTTTCTGTAGTCGTAATATAGGTTAAGGATACGTGCCTCTTCTTTGAATTACGGAATTTTTCATTTATAAGGAAGGCAAATTTGATCTTTATTCCACCCATTTAATTTAAACTTTCTAATAATTTTGTGTAGAAGGTTGAAAATTAGAAATTATAGACACGCATTTATAATAATTGCATCTATACCAGATCCTATATAAATAAATAAGTAAACATACATGCATGTCAGTGTATGCATTTCTTATATATATATAATTATATATACATAATTATAATTTATGCTAGTCCTGTAGATAGATTATAACAGTAATGAGCGAGGTGCAGGAACTTGAACACCGGGCTCCCTCCGCTTCAACCGAATTTTCGGGTATCACATCTTCCTGGGAAAACATAAGCAGCACAGGAAAGGAAACTGGGTCCATTACCGTGGAGGCGAGTTCTAGGTGAGGACTTCATAAGTACTATGTGAACTCTACCTCACCAAACGAAAGGTGAGCTATAGCCAAACCAAATTTTGTGTTAATAACTGTGGTTTTTATAAATAGTTTTACATATCTCACGTTATTATTATATTTTTTTCCTAATTGAGTTTTGTTTTGAATGGAAACATGATAAATCATGGTACAAAGATACATTTCCTTACCTCTTCTAATAAAACCCAACTTAAAATCCTTCATCCCATCATAAAATCCAACAAACCTATTCTTTGTCAACCACTAGCCTTCTCCTCTCTATCAGAGTCTTCAACAGATCATGTTTAAACGAAGCACTCTGTATCTGTCTTTCCTAGCTCCCTAGTGCTTTTCCAAATATTTCCCTTTCTTCCCCCATTTGTCTAGGATTTCCTCGTTTGCATCCTTTCTGTCAATCACACTTATACCATCTTTCTCACGTCTAAATTCCAAAAGTCCCCACTCTACAACTATTGTTTCGTTAAACGATTACGTTTCCGCATATAAAAAAACCACGCACCAAATCAAAGTTTTCACGATCCTGTTTTGAAACTCTTAACTCAATGTCTCTCTCATTAGTTTCCTCCATTTTACGAAAGCTCCTTTTCCTAATACATTTCTTTTTCTTAAGTCTGTGCTAGTCCAACGATTTTGGTCTAAAACACTTCTTAGATAGGAAAATTGCTCCGCATGTTCCAGATAATGATCTTCTATTTTAATATTCTCCTCCAATTTTTTTCTAAAGCATTAAGTAAGTCCGTTTTATTATCTACTCACACAGTCTTATTTGATTTCAATTCCCTTGATGCAATATCTATCTCACCATCAAGTTTGCTTGGACCAGAGCTAATTTTATCTACGTCATATCCTACTTCTCTAAATTTACTGGCCGAATGTATTCGTGATACAGTTCCTCTACATATTCCATTAATCTCTCTTGAACATTAAAATACTCAATTGATTAATTTCTTGATTTATCTTTGAATTTTTGAACGAATTTTCCTTTTTTACTTCCTGATAATGCTTTCGCAGTCCTATAAAATTTCACCCTCCCTCGTTTTCCATATTCTTGGAATGCGTCTTCCACCACGTCTGTTTTCCCTCTTATTTTTCCCCCTTAATTTATTATTTATTACTTAGTACTTCCTTCTACCTAAATCTGTGTGTATTTTATTCTATTTCTTTTCATATCTACCTTTGTGATCATCTTGTTTATTATCCTTGGTTTTCTTTTCCTTTTCCTATATACCCTTTATATTGTTAAAGATTCGGTACTCGAAATCCCTTGGATGATGCGTTCGCATTTTTCTTCTATTTAACCAGCCCATTGATTTCACTACTGCCTTTTGATGCTACTTTCTTATCTTTCCGGTTAATACATATACCATAAACACAGTATTTAACCCGAAAGTCGGTTGGGTAGGTGATGGTAGAATTCACCCAGTACTAAGCCCGACGGTGTGTGTAGATTCACACATCAGGGTAGGGGGGCCAGTTCCTTTCCCTGTGCCGGTTATGGTTTCCCAGAAAGAACTGGTACCCGAAAAATCACATAGCTTGGGTGGAGCTGCAGGTGCCCAGAGTTCCTTGCCCAGGAATTGAACCCGGGACCCTCCGGTCAGTAGTCCAACGCTCTACCCCCTGGACCACCGCAACCCACAATACATCTACATTACATTCATTTTTCCTAAACCGTCTACTCAATTTTATCTTCTTGAATATGACGTCAGACTTCAAGAATACTAAATTATAATCAGAACCTGCATCTTCTCCCAGGAAACTATTCGAATTAATCATGTTTTTTCTAGTATATTTTTGCCAAACCACAATGTAATATAACCCATTACCTTCCATAATTACACCACGAGCACCAAGCCTGCTGTGATGTGTGAGCAAAATGTTTATAATACTTAAGCCCTGTCTCCTGCAGAACTTTATTTCTTCATTTCTGAGGGAATTCCTTTAGTCTAAACCGTAATCCCCCAACCACCACCTAAACACCATTTCTTCCTTAACTAATCGTCGCGTATAATTCCCAATCACTTTTTAATGTTTCCCTCCAGGAACACACTTGATGGTGTCTCCTGACTGATCTTACACCCCATCGACTTCTTATTCCTCTTTATGATTGTTTGTTGGCATGGACAAGTATACACCTACCTAACCATGGCCAAGTTCGTTGGTTCAGCTTTTACTTTTATTAATTATCTTCAATTACTCGCTTGGTCTATGCTTACCACGTTTCTTCGAACTTACTTTTTTCATTATTACAAGCTTGTATTTCCACCGCTCGATGTCTATCTCGTTTCTCCTACTGTGAATTGCTGTATAATTAACGCGCCACTATTCCATGCCTGCCTTGCATGCCACCTTGCATAGCGGTTAAATACGTGACTTTCTCTCCCTATCTCATGCTCTTTGTTTTCTAATTTTCTTATCCTCAGCACCAGCCTTTAATTCTAAGTCCCTATTACGAGGTTTGTAATTTATATTTTCAGCCTAACAATCAAAAGAGAGTATTTTATTGCTGCAAATGACTTTATTGTTTTTCGAAATATTCACTACGATAATTAATACACTTTTGCATGCGCTCTAACCAATTTTCGTAACACTTTTCCACTCCGATTGAGGTACCTCCAAAACATGGTTTCCGAATGCATCCACGGCTTTTTCAGTCGCCGAAAAACTTTGGCCAAGTCAATTTTTTCTTGATAAACGGGAATAAAAAGAATCCATTTGGTGCTAAATCATGATTGTACGGAGAATGGCCCATCAATTTGACATTTTGGCCAGACAAAAAGGTAGTTGTTTAGGCCGATCTGTGAGAGCTTGCATTGTCATGATGAAGAATGATCCTTCGTTGCCGCTTCTTTTTGCGTATTATACCAAGCACTTCTGGAAAACAAATGATCGTGTACCATTCAGAATTCATGGTTCTATATTGCTTTAACTGCACGGTTGCCACATGTCTAGTCATTCCGAAGAAAAAGGCGATCATTTGCCTCGATGTGCTTCGTGCACGAATCACTTTTGTCGGATTTGTCTTGTCTTGGAAGTCCCATGCAGAGGATTGCCGTTTTGTTTCTGGCTCACACGCATAGATCCAATTCGTCACCTGTGTAGATGTTGTGTTGTGGCTTGTCTTGGAAGTCCCATGCAGAGGATTATTGCCGTTTTGTTTCTGGCTCTCACGCATAGACCCAATTCGTCACCTGTGTAGTTGTTATACACAGATTTTGATGCACCGCAATCGTATATATTGAGCATTTCTTGGCACCAGTTGACACGAACAACTTTTTGAGCCTTTGTAAAATTATACGGGATCCAACGCGAACATATGTTTTTCACAGCTTAATGCTCATGCAATATCTGATTCTCGTCATACTAATCCCCAAGAATGTCTCAATCTCATGGTAAGTCACATGAAGATCTTCCTATACTATTACTTGCACAGCATCAATGTTTTACTGGCACAACTGATTTTGGACCACTTTCACGACTTTTATCGCTGAAAGAACGGCGGCCATGATGGAATTATAATTAGCTCCATTTTTCCTGGATCCTACTCTTTGACTTACGAGTCATAAGTACATAAGTGACCTCCTCAGAAGCAATTATCATTGCTTCCTCAAACGCAGCTTTAGCGGTCATCAGAACTGACAAGCCCTTCCACCAAGTCAAGGTTGTAGTGCATGTGAAGGGTCATATAAATATATGATATATGTATTTACATATAATGTAAGTACATATAATGTATGTATATATTCTTATATATGCATATACATGTATATATATAATTATTTTTCGGTAATCTACCGGTTAAGGTAGGTTTTGGATGGACACAACCCATCATTCTACTGTCTAAAACCAGTTCCTCTTCATCTCTGTGTTTTTCCTTCCTCTCGTCATATCATCCAACATTTGTAACCTCTTCCTTTCCTTTCCCCTGAAATTCTCCTCTATTATAGTATTCAACATCCCACTGCCGATCAATATCTTCATCTATTTTTCCTGCCTCCTTGCGAATTATCCCAACAATCCTCTCTCCTCACCCACAATACCTTGCACTTCCTAATATGTTTTCTTTACCATGTATTTCACTTTCTCGATTCTTCTCCACACCCACATTTCAAAAACCTCCAAATGACTTATATCATCCTCCTTCAAGGACCATGTTTCCGCCCCGTACATAACTACGCTCCATATCAAAGTTTTGACGACTCTTTTCTTAACATGCTTACTCCACGTCCCTGTCATCAATTCCTTCCTCCTTGTGAAGGTCTCATTTCCTAGTGCAATTCTACTCCATACGTCCCTACTGCTATTACCATGTTTTGTCCAAAACACTTCCGGGATACATAACTGTTCCACCTACTCTAGTTTTTGCCCTACCTAGCCTCACTTTTTAACCTACTACAGCTAAAGCGGATAAAATAATACTTTGTAATTCCACAGATTTATTTCACAAACACACGACCCGGGTTTCGACGTACAACGTCATCTTCAGGTTGTATTATTTTATCCGCTTTAGCGCGATTATCCGCTATAAAGTATTATTTTATCCGCTTTAGAATGAACCGATTCCATAAAATAACGCCTGAAACCATCGATTAAACCTACTCCAGCTTAGCCTTTGTCTTTCTGGAGAATCGCGTAACTTTTGATTTATTTATATTGACTTTCATTCCATATCTGTCATTTCACATATCAAGTCCCCTATGCTTCACGCGATCCAATTCGGCAATCAATCCAACTTCTTGAGGGTCACATATACTTGCAGCATATTCTAAATGTGGGCTAAACAGCGAAAGATAACATTTCTCTTTGACCTTATCATCACGTTTACCCAAAACTCTTCTAATACATCCTAGTTTGCCTGCATATTCCCTGTATATACGTATCTCTCGTATTTCACCCAGGAGAGGTTGTGAGTGATATTAACGCCCAAGTCATCGAGTTTACTCTTTCAATTTCGGTTTTCCTGATACAGAAGTCGTTTGGGTGGGAATTACTCTTTTTCCAAAAATGTATCACTATTTATTTAGTTTAATTCTAATTACGTTGCACTGACGTTGCATAGCATTTAGCTCATCTGCTAGAGCTACAGTATCCTTAGAAATAGTTTAGGGCGACACTGTATCGTCGGAGAATAAACGCACCATGCGATTACCTATAGAGTTAATGTCGGTAAATTTTTTTAGAAATAAAAGAGGTCCGATAACACTTCCCTGTGGAACACCTGAGGTTATTTCTACTGCATTAGAGCGAAAACCTCTATGGTTACTTCTGACTTTGGCGAAGCGAGCAATGTATTATCCTCTCCCTTTCATTATGACTCTCAAGGGAGATGGATTTTTTTTGGCTGCCAAAAATACAAACAATATAATTCATTTAACTGTATATCGCAAGGGAAGAGGAAATCTGGCAGCACATCTGAGAAAACAATCGAATTTCAAAACCTGCGTTATTAATTGCGCCTTTTATTTTTTTCGGAAGAGAGAATAAATGATTTCTAAAGTAAACTAATTCATTTATGTTCCTTTGATTTCAATATATAATATCATCATCAAGCCTAATGATGGAAAACCTAGCGTAGAAGATGGTATTAGTTTGCATTGATTGAACCTTGTTGCAAAAATATCGGTATTGTGCATTTCATCGAAGAATTCTTTTGGTTTTATAAATGAAATGTGAAAGTTTGAGCCAAATGCTATGGATTCATTATCATCTTATTTTATTTTTACAATTTGTGAATATGAATTTTGATTTTTTAGAATTCCACTGATTAGAAAAATAAACCAAACATAATCAGAATGCCGTTTGTTAAGTTTTACTACTCATCGGCGGAATTCGGATGACTTAGTTTGGGAAAGGAGTATAGGGAGATAGAAAGTTTTCGGAATTGAAAAGCAGTTTACTCGTAATGTGCATATTCTGTAGAGTCAAGATCTTGGTTAGTAGAAAGGTATCTCTTCAGAAATATTTCATATCCCAGCAAAATACAGGTTAATGAATGTGAAGAAGACCACGATAGCCGGGGACTAAGGTAGGAGATATATCATTAAATTATAAATGATTAGGGTATGTTGAGAAAAAAATGAAAAAAATAACTGGAACACATGTGATTTTTTAAAATTTTATTTTCTTGATCAGCTACTATGTAGACTGGAATAATTCAGATCCACACTAAGGATCAGAACCTTTCATCCTCTCCTTTAAAGGAAGAGCAATCAACCGAAGAAGCCGCCGCCGCCACCGAAGGATCCGGCCCCAGCAGATGCTTGGCTCCCAGAGACTCCACCGCCGAATCCGCCGCCAGGATATCCGCCAAATCCACCGCCGCCACCGAAAGAGGAGGCACCGGCTTGGGCGCCGCTGCCGCTGAATCCGCCTCCAAACTGCCTCATCGTCCTTTCGACGGGGAAGAGCATCGAGTCGAATGGTTTAACGGAGTCCATCTTTCGGACGGTCCCTGTGACGGGGGTAGCAAACGCGGTCGCGTGGGCTACTACGAAGTCATCCCACAGCTTCTTACCGACGGAGAGCTCGATGTCGTGAACTCCGTGGAGGTCGAGGTTCTCGGCTGAGAAGAGGAAAGCGATCCTGTCGGCCGATGTGTCCACGGATTTCTCAAAGGCCTCGTTGCGGCACAGCAGGACAGGCTTGGCGTCTTTAACGTGCGGTACGTAGAAGTCGCTGATGACGCTGCAGCGGAAGTTGTACTTAACGTCCTCGACGACCGGGACTCCGTCTACAATGCGGCTGAATAGGTAGCTGGGGATTCCCTTGGCGAGGACGGGCGTGATGGGGGTCAGGACGCCCACCAGGTCAGCGAATGTCGTTCCGACGGTCCCGAAGCGGACGATGCTCTCGGTGTAATCCTCTGAGGGAAGTGAAAAAAAATACGACGATTTGATTTAGATCTTTGCCATCCTATCCATATATTGGGGTAATCTTGCACATTTTAAGTTAGGTTCTATGTGTGGGAAGTTTTTCTTTGAAATAATGTTTATCTTTCCATTGAAGGCGATCTCAGTAAATATAAAATATTCCCGGTCCCAAAGGAAAAATATTAATTTTTCATCCATTTAACAACTTATTAAAAAAATATAAAATTAGAGCGTTTATAGCCCAGAAAAGACGCTACAAGATTTGAAGTGAAAGGGTACATTCGCAAAATTACTCATTTTTCAATACAAAGTCATAGTGAGTGACGGAGTGATTAAAAATCGGGAACCAGAAAAAGTCCTCTGTTTGATATTAATCATTAAATTATGCAATACTTAAGATATAATTTGATCGTATCGCAGGAAATCTAGAGGGATTTGGTAAATGATTTCGAGATTCCTAATTATTCATCGATTTAATATTTTGCAAACGCAAGTGATTGATTTTGCTGATAGCATGGTATTTTTCAGTATACCCTGCCGAACGGTAACATTGAAATAAAAATGTAGCTCATGTAACGGAATTAATATAGATAACAAAAAAAGCTAATTTATAGGTGTTCAGTTTTGAAAGCGGCTCTCTTTCTTCATCATTAACTTCATTCAGCCATGCTTGCTTATTATGTTAACGTAATGATGGCTCGATTTAGGAACTCTTTAGCCACTTATTTGTCATCCTTTCGATTAAAGTAAGCATATATAGTATATTATCGAATATTTATCAAACGATAATGTATTCATTCTTGTTTTTGGGTAATTTTGTAGGGCGGACGGAAAATGTTCATGATAATTATGGATCATTATTCATTGCCATAATTTACGGGGAAAGTTGCTCATTAAATTAGGGAAAATGTATGATGCTACCGGATTCGACCATTAATAAATCAAATTTGAAATAAATATTCAGTCACACAAATGATATTACCGCCATATGTTTTTGCTCTTATTTCGTAAAATCGGTTTATCGATGATGAATACATTGATTGGTAATTAAAATGATAATTATTGGGGAATTTTCTGAGGAATTATTAGTAAAATATTGGTTTTCACGTCGCGAAATATGTCTTTGCGTGTGTACTATCATACCTGGCGGATGAACCTTACTAAAATAATAATCTTGAGAAATTGTATTTAAATATTTAGAGATATTACTTGTAATTTAATGCCTCACGCATTTTTAGAGACGGTGTGTACTCACTCTCATGTGGAACGGTGTACGCCATCGCCACAACGGCGAGGCTCAAAATTACGGCGACTCTCAGCATGTCGGAGTGTTCTGCACCCAGGTCAGCTCTTCTTTTCCCCGTGAATCAGGCAGCTGAAGTGTCTTTCAAATCGTTACAGTCGGTATATATACCCTTGGTCATTAGCTACCGTTGTCGTCTAGACGGCCTCACGGCGGACAGCGCGTTAAAGCTTCTCTTAATTTCCTCGTGAATATGTCTTAATAATGATGTGAAGTGTATTAACATTGTTTCTTATCTTAAGCTATGTTTTTAGGCATCTTCATTGCCACAGTTCAAAACTAAATATTAGAATGAGCACATTTTGTATCTGTTCTCTTCGTCACTTCGTAAATTAATGAAATACCATAGCCACTGCGGTAATAATTCATCTGAGGGTTAGCGACAGGCCACAATTAAACTTCAACTAGTGCTTTTATATAGGGAGACCTTCTGGGAATGAGATAAATTAAGAATCATAAATTTAGGTTCATAACAAGTGTTTAAGTTTATCATTCCACAGCTATATCTTCAAGGTAGTATTGTTATTAAGGTGAAGTAATATTTGGAATATTTATATTCTACAAAAGGATCAGTTGCAAAATCTTCAGACCTAATCCTTCAACTAATATTCTGGGGTCGTGGTTTGGTGAATCTTACATCAGAATAATGTCAGTTGAGATATTAGATAATGATACAATTTGAAAACGAAGATCAACAATGCGGACGCTGTGTAATACTGTAGTTTGCCCCTCTTAAATCATTTTTGAGTCGGAGATAGCATTCTAATTTGACCGGTGGTGACCTGTCCGAACGCTGGGTGATGCATTTGGAAGTGCCAACGGTACATTCTATGTATATCAGAATCTTTTGGAAAGCTGAATAATACCACAGGAAACAAACACAGTTTCAATGTGTGAATTTAGCACAAGCTAACATCTACCCTGCAGATCTATTCTAAATACTAATTTTACCTCATTTGTTTTTAAATTCAATGTTTTGAGTATTAAATTAGGCCAAAAAATTTATTTCACGTACTTTTTATTTATTGTGTTCATTACTCATTTATAAATTAATTCAGTATCGCTATTTGTAACAGAAATAAGAGGATTCTATGTGTATTTGCAAACGATACTGCGTAGAAAATTTTTCTGGAAATACAAATGGATATAATTATCGAATAAAAATTATGTGTACACCAGAATGTATTGTTATGTCTTGGTTGAGAGTTTACGGGATGGTATATTTTGGGATTGATTGATATCAAAGGGGAATTTATAAGATATGAATGTGTTCCTACGAAGATTATACTTTACACTTTCAGGCTTTACTTCGTGGAATTGTTTGATGTCTATATTGACAAAGTTTGTAATTTTTGACAGACTTTATTTAACAATACACGGGTTTTACCAACTTGTGGCATCTACATACGCCGCAAGTCGGTGAAACCCGTGTTCTGTGAAATAAAGTCTGTGGAAAATTACTAATTCTTTTAATATTAGACGATTATGTTAAGTTAGGAAAACAAACTAACGATAAGGAGGAGTTTCAATGAGATCATCAAGAGAAAAGCAGTGTTCTGACGGTTGTCACTTGAATTTTATAGATTTATATGGATAATTTTAAATCGCCAAATCACTAAAATTGATTTTTTCTTGAAACATGCTCGTTAAAAAAATATTTGGAAGACCAATGTCTTCGCATTACTACCATAAATACAGCAATCAACCCGAAGGTCGGTTTGATAGGTGATGGTAGATTTCACCTTGTACTAAGCCCGACGGCGTGTATCATTCACACATTAGGATAGTTGGGCCAGTTCCTTTCCCTATTATTGTTTCCCAAGAAAATCTGGTAACTGTAAATTCATACAGCGTGGGTGGGCATAAGGAAGGCCTGCTCGAGAATTCATCCCGCAGCCTCATAGGCAGTAGCACAACGCTCTACTCCTGGACTACTGCGATGCATACATTTCTAAAAATGCCCTTTCTTCTTAACTAATTTTCCTCAATGATTTATATTTAAAGGTTTATTTTCCCCTAATTTGTTAAAATATTTTACTCTAACGAATCTAAAATATGAAAAACAAAAACTCATGACTGTAGACAAAATTTCTGTTCATTTAGCGTCCGTTAGTAACCTTAGTGATTTTAGTAAATTGGTTCTGAGGTCGTTTACATTTTAATTACCAACCTAACATCAAACGCAGAATTCAGTGGGCGCCAGGTGTTCTAATAATGGGCGAGTTACAGTTCACTATGTTACACCCTCTCTCAGCACGAAAATCTCTTTCGGTAGAAGTTCGTCGAACAAATTAACAAATAGGAGAGTGGCAAATATTTAGAAGAAACAAATAGACAGAAAATATTGTCGTTTAACAATATATGTTTCATTATAATAAAAAAACAAAACGGTAATATCCAACATGTAAATAATTTGCAATGATAGCACTTCAGGTGATACAAATAACTAGTCTAGCCCAAAAAATCTTTTTCCATTAATTTTTTATTTTATCATTTAAAACAATTTTAGAACTGAAAATACTGGCAGTATTAGCAACCTTTATGGAATTTATTTTCCATTGGGTGTCCGAATAATAGACAGTGTACATGGAACACGTATTGAAGTACCAGACAAATTTATCTATATATATTTTTTATTAGGTAATCCACCAGTTAAGGCAGGTTTTTTTTGGATGGACACAAGTATGAAATAAATATTTTGTAACTCCAAACAAAACCCAATCCAGAAACCTAATCTACATCAGGTCCCTCTTCATCTCTGTGTACTTCTTTCCTCCCTTCATCCCGTCCAACATCCCTATCCTGTTCTTGCCTGAACCTCGCTTGCCCAACATTCGCCCCTCTATTACCTTCTTCAAAATTCCACTACCGCTCAATAGCCTTTCATACATTTTTCCTGCATCCATAGGATTTCTCTCAATAAACCCCTCTCCTCACCCACCATCTCCAGTACTTCCTCATTTGTTTTCCTTTCGGTCCACTTCACCTCCATTTTTCTCCACACCAATATTTCAAAAGTCTCCATTCTACGTCTATCCTCCTGCTTCAGCGACCACGTTTCCGCGCCGTACATAGCTACGCTCCATATTAGAGTTTTTACGAGTCTTGTCTTAACATCCCTACTCAACGTCCCCGTCATCAACTCCCTCCTCCTTAAGAAAGACTCCTTGTCTAGCGCATTTCTTTTCCTTACATCACTACTACTTTGACCGTATTGGACCAAAACAGCATGTAAACTGTTCTACCTGCTCTATTTTTTCCCCGCCTATTTTAATATTTAGCTTAGCCTTTTCTTCCTGAAAAATCGCATAACCTTTGTTTTATTAATATTGATTCTCATCCCATATTTATCTCACTGAATTTCTATATCACTCAGCAACACTTGCAACCCCTTGTCTGACTGAGCAACTAATGTTTGGTCATCAGCAAATATAAGCGATTTTACGAATTCCCCTTTGACTTTCATTCCCACCTTCAATTCTTCCCATGCCTCTTTAATCATTTCCTCCACATACCTGCATACGTTGAACAGCACTGGTGACAATGGGCAACCCTGCATTACACTTTTTCCTAACACTGCCCACCCGGACTCTCCGTTCCCCACTCGCACCAGAGCAGTCTGAGACATGTACAGATTGCGGATCAGTCTCCTGTTCCTCCAATCCATTCCTATTTTCTGCAATACAGGCATTAATTTTTCCCAATTCACTCTATCAAATGCTTTTTTGAAATCTACAAAACAGGCAAACACGTCCTGATTGTATTCTATATTCCTCTCGATTAGTGATGTCATTGCTGCAGTGGCATCACGCGTACCTCTTCCTTGTCTAAAACCAAACTGATCATCCCCTAAGTAATCATTTGCCTTACTCTCAATCCTTTTGTTGATGATCCTGAGAATGACTTTAGTTGCGTGGGATATCAAACTTATTGTTCTGTAATCCTCACACGATATAGCCTTTGCCTTTTTTGGAATAGGAACTAATACCAATCTCACAAAATCTTCCGGCCAGATTCCTTCTTCATAGATACTACGAATCAGTCCATATAGTGCCTTCTTCCCACATTTTCCTAAACATTTCAACAGTTCTACATGTATGTTGTCTACCCCCACAGCCTTATTTACTTTCATCTCCTTTAATGCCCTTTCTATTTCATCGTCGAGTATGCCTGGGCCTAAGCTATCTTCTTCTACGTCATGTTCCTTTTCTATGTGTAACTTTGTCGGCCTAAGTTCTTTACCATACAGTGTTTCTATATATTCCTTCCATCTCTTTTGGATTTTTCCTGGTTCAACTATTATCTTACCCCATTTATCTTTAACTGTTAGCACAGATCTTGCGTTCTTACTTCTCGATAATAACTTAACCTTGCTGTATAGAGCACCAATTTCACCCTTCTTCTGTACACTTTCCATATCCTCGCATTGCGTTTTCCACCATTCTTCCTTTGCTTTATTTGTGGCCCTTCTCAATTCATTGTTTAACTCTTTGTACTTCATTTTGCCTAACTCTGTGCTTACATTCTTCCATCTTCTTCTCTCATCCATCTTTGCAATCATCTCATCCGTTACACATGGTTTCCTTAACCTTTTCCCGTTAACGGTTCCTATAGTGTCTTTAGCGGCTTCCGATATCCCTTGCTTAATACATTCCTATTGTTTTTCTATCGTACTCAGTTCTTTACCGTCATCCATCATTTTCTCTATTGCCTGCTGATACTCCTTCCTCGTTAATCCATTTAATGCTTCTACGTTCCATTTCCTAGCCCGCCGCCCTTGCCTTATCTTCTTGAAACGGACGTAACATTTCATAACAACTAAATTGTGGTCAGAGTCCGCATCCGCTCCTGGGAAAATTTGCGAATTTATCACACTGTTCCTAAACCTGTGCCTAACCATAATATAATCTAACTGATACCTTTCTGAGTCACCTGGCATTTTCCATGTATACCTTCGCCTTTTGTGGTGTCTAAACCATGTGTTGGTGAGTACTAACTCCTGTCTCCTGCAGAATTCAATCGCTCTGTCCCCGTGTTCATTCCTCGTGCCTAACCCATAGTTCCCCACCTCACCACCCTCTCTTCCGCCGCCTACCGTCGCCTTCCAATCCCACATCACTATCAAATGTTTCCCTGCAGGAACACACGCGATCTAACTCATCATACATCCTATCGGCCTCTTCCTCCTATTGGTTGCTCGGTGGTATGTATACCTGAACAATGACCAAGTTCTTCGGCTCTGCTTTAATATCTACGAGTAAAATTCCATCAGAGTCTTGCTCTATATTGACTACGCTTCTTCCTACCCCTTTATTTAATATTACGGCAACCCCTCGTTGGCTCTCGACCCCGCCACTGTGTATCACTCTATAATTGTCCCTCCAGTAATCCCCGCTATCCTTCCATCTCACCTCGCAGAGACCTAAAACATCTATATTACCTCTTTCCATCTTTCGCTTAATATTTTCTAATTGGCTTGTCCTCAACATTGTCCTGACGTTCCATGTTCCTATTCTAACTACTTTCGTCTTCTTCTGCATCTTCTGTCCTGTTGCTGTTATTTCTCCCCTGCAAGGGTTTCGTGGGATGACGACCGCGGAAGCCTTGCCTCCCCCACTGCCGGGCATGACACACGACCGCTTGGGCCGAGTCCCGTAGTTGCCAGGACTCATATTCTCTATAGTGCCCATCATTACATTCTTGGGAATGATA
This sequence comes from Hetaerina titia, assembly GCA_037158775.1. Classification (NCBI taxonomy): domain Eukaryota; kingdom Metazoa; phylum Arthropoda; class Insecta; order Odonata; family Calopterygidae; genus Hetaerina; species Hetaerina titia. The sequence continues at coordinate 71,644,386 of CM073770.1, forward strand.
ATTGAGGTGGTTTCCCGTTGCCTTCCTCAATAGTGTTTTTAACGTGACACCATTACTTAATAGCCGGCCCACTGGGGTCGGACGCCTTTGCAGCCGCATCATTGTGGAACAGACGCTGCGTGGACTACCTTTCGTCTGGCTCCTAACCTTCGACCTATCAGATCATGGGTGACCCTACCAGGAGCAATTACACAGGCCAACAGTGTTTTTGGTGCCGGAGCTTTTAATGTTGATTTAAAGAACAATTGGGGTGCTGAATTCAATTATGACACTAGTTTTTTCCTATCAGCTATAGTTTTCAGGATATAGATATGTTGTTACTTACGTAAAAAAATCTTCTGCATGATGATATGGGAATATTATATTAATAACACCAGCCAACAGTAGTTTTGGTGCCGTAGCTTTTAATGCTGATTTAAAGAACAATTGGGGTGCTGAATCCAATTATGAAACTAGTTTTTTCCTATCAGCTATAGTTTTCAAGATATAGATATGTTGTTAATTTTGAATTTTTTTATTGTGTCGATTTTTGTTTTTTAATCTCATTGGCCTACAATATAGAAATATACATGAAACTTATTGACAGTTTATTGAAAATAAAAGGAACACCGCAGAGTGGTTATAAATTAGTATACTTATAGATTTATTTAACTTTGAAAATTATTTTCCGGAATATATCAAATATTAAAACAACTAATCGTAAGATGTTCCATATCTAAAAAAGTAGAGCTGTTAAATAAAAACGGATTTCATATTTGGATTCAGCTCTACAAACATAGTTAAAATCATCACAAAGATTCCCGGCACCAAAAAAAAAATTATTTTGTAGGCCTGTGTTATTATTACTCCCGCCAGCACAGCTCTAGGGGTCAATGGAGGTCATAGATTGTAGCCCATATATATATATATATATATATATATATATATATATATAGTATATTCATTCAAATTGAAATAGAGATAAGGAAAATGGTAAAGGAACACATATAAAGGACAAACACAAAAGAGGTGGGGATGGCGGACGTGAGCAGATCACGAATGCAAAAATATTTTCCTCGACCGGGGCATTCGTGATCTGCTCACGTCCGCCATCCCCACCTCTTTTGTGTTTGTCCTTTATATGTGTTCCTTTACCATTTTCCTTATCTCTATTTCAATTTGAATGAATATTTATTCGCCATATGGCGGTATTTCGTGTTTGAATGTATATATATAGTATAGATGTACGGATCTCCGTGCTCTCCCGTGAGGTCCAATAGGCTGGTAAGCACCCTCTTCTGTTAATCACCAGCAGTTCCTCTTATGATTATAACTTGTTTCTCTATGATTTTTAGCTACCCGCTGACACTTCCCTTTTCTCTTCGTTCGAGGTCGTGATACCCCGTCAGATTTAAACTAGAGACTTCTTTTTATTCGCCGGAAAACATTTATGCACTCTCTCTTCATCCTATGTCTATCGCACTGATTCTGCAATTGGCTAAGCCATAACCATAAACCTTTGCCTCGCTGGCTAAATAGATCTTATTTATCCGTAAATTTAACTGGTTTTAGTTCCTCACTTACTTTCACTACTGCCAAGTCCAAGTACTTCCTTCTATCATACCCCATCCTAAGGGTGAAAGACTACCAGTTCCTATTAACCATTTAAATCTCTTTCACATGCATGCTGCAGCTGAATATATTTCAATTTAATTTTTCAATTTCTCTATAGTTAAAACTGGGGAACTACGATCAAATAATCGTCAGCTTTCAACATTTATTCCAGTATTCCAACCAATTCATCTATATTTTGGACTACGACGTGGCATATCTAACCATCCGTTAGTAATTTATCTACACGTTGGTTTGCTTGAAAATGCAACGAATGTAATAATGTCTGTACCTTTACAACTTTTCCGTTGAATACTTTCCTCGTACTGTTTACAAATATGTTTCATATTTTCATCAAAGTTTGAATTTTTAAATTGATAATACGTTTTATTCATTTGTAAAGAATGGTGATAAAAATGCTGTACCAGGCAAAAGAGAGCAAGATTCCGGAGCAAGAACATTCCAGTACCAATAAAACAATTTCTTTTGGCATACAGTGATGTTGGGTAAGGAACTGCTTGAATTTTCCATGTCCTGGAGTAAAAGCCATGAATCAAGACCTTGACTCAATGTAACGATCCTTCAATGCTGCCAATGATGATTCTTCACCTGTAATTCCATTTTTTAGGCTTTTTAAGTGACCTTGGACTTCCTTGGATATCCTTCGTCTAGAGAAAATAGGTATTTAATCCAGTTCATAAATGCTCTTTCCAGACGTTTAGAAGAAACTGATTATGAAGGCAAACGCTCCTGGGACGATTTTGAATTTGATTTCATTTCAACGATTGTGAAAATGATAGCCTTTAACTGACAGAAACGAAATTATTCTAAACTTTTAAAAATAAGAAGCGCATTTTTGGAGAGTGTTAATGTTGGAAGAGGCAAAGCACAATTTTCAGCAATCCTTTTCTCTATACATTTGCTTGGACATTAACAAAGCGATATATATCGATATATTTGGCATTTACTGGTCATCGGCTACGGGATAATTAATAACAGGAGTTTGGAAATAACTTTGCAGCTTCCACATAAAATAACTTATTTATTTTCTACTAGTTTCGCTACACTGTAGCATCTTCAGGAACGTACGTTCCTGAAGATGCTACAGTGTAGCGAAACTAGTAGAAAATAAATAAGTTATTTTATGTGGAAGCTGCAAAGTTATTTCCAAACTCCTGTTCGCAATGGATTTCCACAAAGTCTCGGCCTCAACCATCAGTCGGATAATTAATAATTCTGTACTACTATCTTTGAATTTTACAGTAGTCACAGATCAACACATTTAAAATTGGAATGACCAGCATATTAAATCAGCTTTTATAATAATGGTAACTTATTTTTATGTTTCTCTTAAATTTCGGAAAATATCTCATTCAAAATGTGAACTTTGGATGATTTTCATTCACCTTTTTCATTGATTTTGGTCTCTATAATTATGGATTGTTTCGTATACGTAGCCAACTAGCCCATAACAGACAACGCTTTCTTCCCAACCCACTGAATTTAAGGGTTTTAGGAAAAGTGCAACCCATTATGAAAGACAACATTGTTCTGCGATGAATGATATAGCTTCATCGCCGCAATATGAGTGTTTTCGTTGGAAACACTAGCATCTTTCACGAATATGCCTGCGGAGATGAAGAATTGCATTTCAATTATACTTAATAATTCCTTGTGTAGAAATAAAGATAATAAAATTATTAGAACAGAGGTGATTTATTGATTTCATTTCCCTCGTTTTACGGTCCATGGTTTTAGACAGATGTACGGAAAGGATTCAGAGAGATCTCAAAACTCCATCCATCATTCATTTAGGATGAGGGATCAACCGAAGAAACCGCCTCCACCGCCGAAAGATCCAGCACCGGCAGAAGCCTGGCTCCCGGAGAATCCGCCGCCGAATCCGCCGCCGGGGAATCCGCCGAATCCGCCGCCACCACCGAAAGAGGAGGCGCCAGCTTGGGCACCGCTGCCGCTGAACCCGCCGCCGAACTGTCTCTTCCTTCTCTCACCCTGGATTTTCTTCTCACCGTAAGTAAGCATAGTGTCGTACGGGTTGACGGAGGCGACCACCTTGTATCCATCGTAGAGCCCCTCGTCCATGCGGAGAGTCCTGACGGTCTCCTTGTTGAAGGTGCGAACGTTCGAGGTGACCAGAGTCTTCCACATTCCCCTGCCGAGCACCAATTCGATGTCGGTAACGTGCGAGGGTATGTTTAAGTCTTCAGCGCTGAAGAGGAACGCCATCTTTTCGGCTGCGGGGTTCGTGACGGTTGACTTCTCAAAAGCGTCGTTGCGGCACAATAGGACGGGCTTGGGGTTCTCGGCGTGTGGGACGTAGAAGTCGTTCATCCTGCTGCAGTGGAAGAAGATCTTGTCGGTCTCAACGGCGGGGACTCCATTCACGATGTTCTTGAACTCGTATGCGTAATACTCCTTGCGGAGGGTCGGTGTTGTGGGGGTCAGGACTCCCTTGACTTGGGTGAAGGTGGTGCCGACGCTCCCAATTCTGACAATCTGCTCATGGGTAGGTACTGGAAGAAGGCAAGGGCATTTTTAACAGCGGATCGAGCACATTTAGGATCAGGTATACGATATGTCAAGTGAGTTCGCAGAAATGCGGGCAACCATCCATTTTTATGAAACGGAAGATCAAAGCTTTAGAAACGGTAGGAAGAAGCTTACGAACGGAAAAACTAGTGTATACCATGATTCGTCGAGAGACGCAATGAATATAGGTATAGACGGAAAATTAGGAATGATTAAGGGACATGAAAAAGGGAGAAATATAAGTGCCTTAGCTCTGAAAGTTATTGCCTGAGCGGAAGTGTATATTTGTTAAAATTCGAATCGTATTCTAATGAAGATGACGGTTGAGTTGTCTTATTCTATGGTATTTGCAAAATCAAATAATTTGAATAATTTGCAAATATATTTGAATTTTAGTATTAAAAGAACAACATTTTAAGATTCACAGTTCACACAGACTTGAAGATTTTCATAATGAAGACTGAAAACATGTTAAAAATTTTCTAGTTAATTGAATATGTATTGCACTCAACAGCTTTCGACTCATTAAAACATCAATAGGAATTAGATGCACAAGACTACTCTCAAGACCGATGACCGTAAGATGTTACTTGTTAAAGGTTAAATGAGCCAAAATTCACGTCAGCAGTAAAGTTTTCTTTTAGTGAGAAAATGCAATTAGTTTCCAAACTAAATATAATATTTTGACAACATAAAAACTAAGTTTTAATTATTCTCACTTGCAAAATCTTTAAAGGAATTAGTTACATTCATGAATCATTTTGAACTTTCCCTTTACTCAAAATTCTATCTGAATAAAATATTTAGCATTTTTGAAGATATAATTAAAAAATACCTCATATTTACTGTAATTGATAATTATAATTGCGAAATTGAACTTATAGTTTATATGTGTTATGTAATTGTAAAAGTACTTTCTCATAAAAGCAGCTACTTTTATTTTTTGATATCATTCAATGAGAATTAACGATTGGCCATAGATGCTAATCAGAATAAATCTCAAAATATTCTTCTTGGGTAGAGATTTAATTTTAAATTTATTTTATGCGAGCAATCTAGGAATATTTTATGCTTAGCGAAGAGACAGACAGAAATATCAACGTGATTCTGTTACCGTGGTTTGCCATCGCCACCGCGGCGATGCTGAGAATGAAGATAGCCCTCAGCATGTTGGACGTCCTCTTCTTCCCGCTTCTTGACGACTCGACAACTAAAGGTGCTCTTCTTTCGTGCATGCTGTGTATTTATACCAATGAAGAGACAAGTCTCGATGTGAGAAAAACATGCTCGGTCAGTCACATCAATGCTCTCCTTCATAATACGCCTAAAGTAACGAATTTCCAAAGACCTAAAACACCTCCCGGCAGCGTAATGGTGAAAACTGAAGTCCTCAGAAGGCAATTAGGAGATTATTTATTTTTTCCTCATGGTCTGGACCGATTTCCGTTTAAGCAACTGAACAAAAAAGCATTGTCTTCGAAAACATGAAACATGAGAAGAGAAATAGTCTTTTTCGACTGATTTTGTAACTTTTTACTGTATAGATAAAGAACACACACATATATGTAAAAATATATTTTTATGCAAAAACATGCAGATATATGTGCATTGAGATATATACATATATTTACATATTGTATACATACAATTTCAAACAAACATAAAAAATTTATATATATATATATATATATATATATATGTATGTGTGTATGTATGCATGATTTGTGTGTGTGTGTGTGTGTGTGTGTGTGTGTGTGTGTGTGTGTGGGTCGCGGTAGTCCAGGGGTAGATCGTTGGGCTACTGAACGCAGGGTCCAGCGTTCAATACCCGGGCAAGGCACTCTGGGCACCTGTTCCCAAGCAGTGTGATTTTTCGGGTACCAGATCTTCCTGGGAAACGATAGCCGGCACAGGGAAAGGAACTGCTCCCCCTACCATTATGTGTGAATATTCACACGCCGTCGGGCTTAGTACTGGGTGAACTCTACCGTCTCCTACTAAACCGACCTTCGGGTTGATTACTGTGCTTATGGTTATATATATATATATATATATATATATATATATATATATATATATATATTTCGCTATATGAACTAGCTAAACGTAGCTATATACGTCGTTTAAGTTTTCACGAGTCTTTTCTTTACATCCCTATACAACGTCACCCTCATCAGCTCCCTCCTAGTGAAAACCTCTTTGCCTAGCGCAATTCTTCTCCTGATGTCCCTACTACTTTGACCGTGTTGATCCAAAACACTTCCTAGATACGTAAACTGTTCTACCTGCTCTATTTTTTCCCCATCTATTTTAATATTTAACTTAGCCTTTTTCTTTCTAGAAAATCGCATAACCTTTGTTTTATTAACATTGATTCTCATCCCATATATATTGCACTGAATCTCCAATTCACTCAGCATTGCTTTTAACCCCTTGGCTGATTGAGCAACTAATGCTTGGTCATCAGCAAACCGAACCGATTTTACGAATTCCCCTCCGACTTTCATTCCTACCTCCAGTTCTTCCCATGCCTCTTTAATCATTTCCTCCACATATACGTTGAACAGCACCGGTGACAATGGGCAACCCTGCCTCACACCTCTTCCTAACACTGCCCATCCGGTCTCTCCGTTCCCCACTCGCACCTGAGCAGTCTGAGACATGTACAGGTTGCGGATCAGTCTCCTGTCCCTCCAATCCATTCCTATTTTCTGCAATACACGCATTAATTTTTCCCAATTCACTCTATAAAACGCTCTTTCGAAATCTACGAAACACGCAAATTGTATTCTACGCACACGTCCTGATTGTATTCTATGGTCCTCTCGATTAGTGATCTCATTACTGCAATGGCATCACGCGTACCTCTCCCCGTCCTAAACCCAAACTGATCATCCCCTAAGTAATCATTTGCCTTACTCTCTATCCTTTTGTTGATGATCCTATAATATTGATCCTGTTGATAATATTTGTTATAGAACCCTACCCATACAGATATGCTACAACTATGACTGGGTAGCACAGTTTGCGTCCCCCTATGACCCGACGTAGCATCGTTACAGAGCAATAAATAGTCGAAATTGGTAGACAAAAGATGAGAAACTCATCGTAATAAATAGGAAATTGGGTAAATGTGTTATGACATGTAGTATGGGTATTGGATGTATATTTGAATGACAAAACATGATTACTATAAATAGAGAAAACCCTGTCAACCTAGTCATAGGCCAGGTGTACGTACATGCCGACAAGGGATCAGGGAGGAAAGTGTAGGCAGTGCAATTTCATTGCAAATTCATCTGGAAGAAATCTATTAACAATGATGTGAGACTGGAATATGGTGATCGATAAAGGGAGAACTGGAAGGGAGGTAGGTGAGTATGGTTTAGAAAAATAAATTACAGCGGGGTGAAAACTACACCTTTGCAGGAGATATAGCTTCATTATATATAACGCATGGCTTCGATACCATATTAATCTCAAATAAACAAATAAAATGTCAAGAAATATAAGGAGATATCTTTTAGAATGTAGTGGTCAGACATGGATTAAAAATAGCATGATCATTTGAAAAAATTACTTGGAAACAGATATGCATTCGGATGACAACCTACCACTCATGAAATACAGTGTTAAGTTTTAAAGAATATAGAGGGGCCGGGGTAATTGATAATGTAAGGTTGAATACTTAATTAGGGGGAAGAGAAAAAGGTACGAGAAGGAAGTTCATAAAGTACTGAACGAGAATAGGGTTATGGGGACTGGGAACAACAAATAGAAATAAACAGATGAAAATGTACCAAGCGAGGGATATAGAAAATTGGCAAATGAAACAATGCGATTTGTAATAAGAAATAAAGGTTAGTAGGCTCTAGATATCAGTAGATATGATTACGATAATGAATGGGAGAAGACATTGAAATTATGTGAAGCCAGTATAGGGACAAGAGATAAACAGTGAACATGGGTGAGAAATGTACAGAGCAAAATAAAACTGGTTCAAAGAGCACTATCAAAATATGGGTAGTTTACAGCAAATAAATGGTATTCAGACCTATGCTAAAGAATGGTATGGTAGCCTCTACAATACATGCAGAGCTAAAGAATTAGTTATTGCAGTTACTTCCTGCGGGTTAGTGCTATTTTGTGCCGGGTCATTTAGGGCTTACAATTACTGAAGTGGGTAGCGCCAGAGTCCATCCAAAATTTACACTGAGCCGTTTGACCGTTATTAATAGCAATAAAATTTCATCTCTATTCTACACATTTCTGCTCAGTTTGAAAGAAATATTAATGAATTTAGATCACAGAGAATGATATACCATAAAAAGGCTATTTATGATTTCTCACTGTTACTTTCAGGATTTGAAAAAAGTGTGTTACAAGCATGCCATTTCTCTTCGCACCGTGGGAAGACATGGCGATTGGTAAATGATGGAGACCAAGGCCTCATTCTCTCTCTCTCTCTCGAGGCTTCAGGTTCAATTTAACGACGGTGATTCCAGACTTTTAAGCAATTGGTCAATTATTTAGGCATTTTCAACAGTCGATTTTTCCACCAACCCCTATAAATATTTTTCCTTCAGCTAAAAAGAAAAAAATGTTCGAAAAAATTCGAGCAATTTTTGGGATTACGAAATAGCCCTGAGTTGAAACTTGAAAAACGTAGATCAACAGCACGCAGTCTAATGCACCCGCAAAGGAATTCAAAATAATGATATAATTTTCTCTGAATTTTTAGTAAACAGCAGTCTCATTAAAATTATGACTAGTTTGGGTGCATTCGTTTTCCTTTTGTCATAATCACTGAGAGGATACAAAATTTTTCTCTCTGTCAACTGTTTGCTAATTTTTTGTTATTTTCAGTATTTATCTATGCTATTATTATTTTTGGTTTTAGTATGATGACCGCTATTATGAATTTCTAAACATTTGTTTGATAGAATGAACGCCTAATGCGTCATTGAGAAGCTTCTCTTCTGGGGAATAGATTGGTCACTCTGCTCCAGTGGCTCAAAGGAGATCATTTAACTTTATTTAGGCATGCCAATGATTTTTTAAACGTATAATTGGACTGATATACTTCCATGAATGTAATGATTGAAGGAAAAAATATTTTTTGAATATCGATCCCTTTTGAGATCATGCATTCATAATGAGCGAATATATCAATTTTTCATCGTTGCAATCAAGTTATTTTTAGAATACTAACGATCAAATTAAATTGTGCAATTAATTGACATCTTTATTACCCTCCTAGTGCGCTCCGAATAAATTCTAAGATATTCAAATAAAATGCTATCACATTCTTTTCAAATGTAATTGGATAGACGATTCGATTCTACTTAAATCAAATTCATTCCAATTGCTTTAAAGAATAATTTTGTCCAATGTTATAATAAAGCTAATTATTTCAATTTAGAAGGATAATAATGTTTGAAAAAAAGGCTGTCATAAAATCTGCCTCTATGGCATGAAATTCAATCTTGAATTCGTGCGTTTACCTGCCGCTAAAACAGTCAATATTCTTTTTACGGCAGATAGACACTTGATCAATTTGATTAACTATTTAACCAATAAAGAATGGAATAACTTTCAGTTTATGAAATCATTTATGAACTAATTTTTTCGTGCATCTTAGCCATTATCTTACAGGATGAATTACTTAATCTTCTTCTGAAACTGAAATATTTGATAAAGTGCTTAACGATATTTTTCTCTAAATGTTGATAATGAGAAAATTACGTAGTTTCAGGAATTATACGGTGGAATTCGTGTATTACAAAGTACTGATTTATTACGACCGGTTTCAATGTGCCACATTATTTTCAGATAGACCTGAAAATGATGATCAATACCTAGTGAAAAGTCTTCGTATTTGTTCATTATTATCTCTAATGAGAACGACAAAATGCTTGCCTTCTCAAGGAGTTTTGGGTAAAATCCACTTGATGTAAGTCATCCCTGGAAGTAAATTCTTTTTTGAATGAAGAGAATTATTTTGTCACACTTGCCATAAAGCTTTTTGGGTTTTTCCCTATTAATCGAAATTTCTATATGAATACTATTTATCAATAAATTAGATAGTAGTAAGAATCGTAAAATATATTGTATCGGCGGATTAATGACTAACTAGACGAGATTCTGTTAGGATTGAAAAGGGGAAAAGATCATATTCGAAGTATCGAATCATTCCTTTAGGTATTTTTATTTATCTTTTTTTTTGTGTTTTTGATTATACTCTTACACATACAAAAACCGTTTTTTGCAATCAATGATTTCTTAACAAAAAAGGAAATTTCAAGAAACTGTAAAAGTAACTTTAACGGAGTCACCCGCTATGTGTGCATTATAATGCAACCATTTCAGAGAGTAAAAATCATTCGCCTTGGTCAAGGCGAATGATTTTTACTCTCTGAAAATGGTTGCATTATAAGAAAGGAAATTATTATAGATTTGGATTGATGGATTAAAATTTTACACTTATTAATTTTCACTACACTTTATTCTTCCAAAGTAATACGGCACAAATAAAAATACATCAGTTTTCTTCTCCAAGCGGAGCCGAAGCATCTAAATTGCATTCAGATCATAACCTTGCAAGAGGCGGACGATGGTATAGGGATGCTTCTTCACTGGTTTCTTTCCCCCATCGACTCGGAGCCGGCAGTGCACTCGTTGAAGATCGAAGCTAAACCTCTTTTGTCGCAGGAGGAACTTCTACTAGATCCAGCTTAAGCATGGTCCCCGAGGATTGTGGTGCCCACCATAGTCTCTGGCAGGGAGACAAGACTGTTGAAGACGTCTCTCTCTAGCATCAGGTCCACCATGCCCTCATTCGCCGCGGGCTCGAGACCCTCCGTCGTGAACAGGAAGGATGCTCTCTCTATGATGCCACCCCTCTCGAAAGTATCGCCCCTGCAGAACAATGCCGTCGTTTCGGCCTTGATCACAAATGACTCATCCAGCACATTACAGCGGAAGGACAGGAAATCTCCGGGAAGGTCGGTGCCCTGCGAGGGCCTCGTCCGGAAGACGATGACGGGAGAGCCAGTCCTGGTGAAGGTCGGAATCAAGGCACCTCGCAGGTCGACGTGCGTGATCCCAACGCTACCGAAACTGGCCGTCACCACTGGGTAGTTGCCTACGTAGAAGATTGTTGGGACAGGGGTGGGACAGATAAACGTTTTTATAGTGACAAGGATTCATAGTTCCACACAACATCGGCAGCTCAGATCACCCGGGTTGATTTAAAAAAAGACCGACTCTAAAGATCCTCCATTCTTTCCATTCTCTCTAAAATCTAATATCCAGAATGAAAACAAATTTAAGTGCCCCGGATTAATGAACGTGGAGTGCTATGTTACTCGAATCCCTCTTCACGAGCAGATTCGTTTGAAATAAAAAAAAAATTATTATCCTCATGTTACTTGCCACATCTTCGGTGGCTGATCATGTGGTAAACCTAAGATGTAGATATTGATACCTGATGAGGGTTGAATTTTACAGCTTCGTTTCTATACGTGCCAGGTATACAAGATCTTGTGTCACTTGTTAGACCGAACTGTGGCAGCCATATTGTGGTCAGAGATGGCTTTTTTCAATACTTTGGTATTTTACAGTACATTTTTCTTACAATAATCCCCTATTTGGATGATTCTATATATGTAAATGTAAAACACCACAAAAGTTAAAAAATTGAAATTTTAGTATCAGAACGAGTGTTGTGATTTTCAGGTTATACTTTCAAAACTTTTCTGTGAAAGGTTAGATCGTCATTTGCGAAAAACCTTCCTCATTTCAATTTTGACAGTGTACTATAAAAAAATCATTTCATATTTCATTGAAACTTAAAATTTGATTCCTTTTCGGCCCAAACAATGAATATTTTACCTTCGGTGACACGATAATGAAATTTTGATTCCCTACGTTTGATCCTAGTTGAGTATCCATACACACACACACTCACATCTACACACACGCACTCGTTGGGAGACCTAGTACTGCGTGGTCCAATGTTCTGGCTCCATGCCATAGTAATGAAAGGACAAAATATTCGGATTGGCATTTAGCAAAAGGATACCCTTATTACATGCAGTTAGCTGAGCAATACATTTAATTGAAGGTACAATCTGCCGCGATGCTCTATTGAGATTCATATTACGGTTCGACACACATGACATAAATTGGTTATGTCACAAAAATAGATAAAATAAGATGTTTTATGGACCAAAATTGTCTTCAAAGAAGACTAATTTCAAAACATCCTAAATAGAACATTTTATAACCAGTAACGTTCTGCACCGCATCCCTGGAATTCAATGGTACACCAAATTTTAGTCTTTCCGCTTGATTTAGAGCATACCAGCTACTAAATAAAAAAGGTGTCATATGCACACTGTTGAACACTAAACTTAAGCATTTTAAAGTTATTTTAGATTTTGAGAAGTTGATAAAAATGGTCTTAACAGTTTTTATGCCTAATTTATGAACGTCTACCGATGATTAGTGTAGAACGGATGTCCTCAATTATTCGAAAAGTATTAAACATTCAATTAGCTCATTTCATTTTCTACATGTGGAAACGTTCAATTTATAGATTATCAATTAAATAAATAATTATTTTAATTATTAGGCAGTTATTTTAAAAAATAAGGGCATTTCTTCTTATTCTGGGCGAAGCCGAAATAGGTAAATGTACATGTGCATTCATTCAGTATAGTAATGCATAATGGGTTCATCTTAAGGTACAACTGAGGCTTACTCACTTTCCAGGCATAATGCTGCACCAGCACATCCGAGAATCAGAATTTCTCTCCACATCTTAGCGATCGCGTTGAAAGTCCGACTAACGAGCACTGCTTCACAATGACTAGTAACCTGTCTTCGGTTTATCTCATATATATATGCTGCCACTTGGGAAAAACCTGCCGGAGCAAGTGTATTCTGCGTAAAATACCATTTTTAGCTATTAAGAATTGATCAATGGAATAGAGATAACTCTGTCAAATACAAGTTCGTCAATTAGTGTTTCCTCATACAGATAAAATTCAAATTATTTCACTTCCATGTGTGTCGCATGAAATTTGTCTTTCCCTTAATAACCGTAGCAATTAACGTAGAGGTGAAGCCGTTGACCCATCTCTAAGCTTTTCTCGTTACGAGTGACTTGAATAATCTTAGAGCGTGAACATTGCACAATGTAAATGATTCACTCTTCGTTTCATTCACATCATTTTATAATTTTTCAATTGCTGTTTAGGGATTTAATAAAAACCTGCATTCTTGGTGAACATATTAAAAATCGAAAACTTTATTGTATAGGACACAAATCATATTTTGTAGCCAAATTGAATATCTCACTTTGATGATGATTTATTGATTATTTGAATTCAATTCTAAAAATTTTTACGAATATATTATTCCCTTATTTCATTATATCATTATACAAAACTGTTGGTTCACTAGTATCATGTAATGCCCTCCCATAAATGTATGTATTTATTCATTTATCGTCTTTATTGGGGCGAGATTGTAACTTTATAATCCATTTTTCCCCCTGTCCCCTGGACATGATATTGAAGACAATAATAATGACAATTTTTAGCAAATAATAAAAATAAATGCACTCGCATGACATAAAATTATTATAATAAGTTATTTCCGACAATAAAAATCAGTAAATAATTATATCTGACCAGATAGTTGCTACGCTAGAATGGCGATCGTAACGCTAATTTTTAGTTAATCATAATAATATTTACAATAATTGCATTGAACTATTGCGACAATTTACCGGAAAGAAAGAAAAAAATAAGACTACGCTCTATGCATGAATATTGAAGTATTTGTGTTAGAAAGAACGCCTAAGTACTCACGTGCACAATTGATTAGACATATGGCGTGGAGACAGTTTCAAAACAGTTGGTAGTTTATTGTGATCGCTTTCTCTCATAGTGTTGCAGGATTCAATGACTTCTTGATGGTAACAACATAACTCTTATCTGTTTATGTAATTTGATATGCATATTTTTGTTAGACTTCCTTTGCCATATGAGGCGATTTTTTAAGAACAATGTCAACAATGGCCAAAAAGACAGAAATGTTTTAACTTCTGTAAAATTGAGTTGTTTGTCCAAAACGGCTACTTCAATTTCGTTATACTTGGTGAGATAAAAAGGGAATTATCATTGTTTGCTCTCATCGTAGCTTGTCATTAATTTTCAACTGATGGTTAGTTACAATTCAATGCTCTGAAGAATCAATCGAGGTCTTAAGTATTGATAATTATTTTTAATTTTTGGAGACTTTAGATGTGGAAACAGGGAAGTGTATGAGCACATCATAAAATAGTCACTTATAAACTGAGACTGTTGTGGATCTCTTGCTGATTTAGCTATCTACGTATGTTAAATTTGAAATCCAAACAAAATTCAGAGATGCCAATTTTATTTCACTTCTTTATATTTATTTGTTATTTGTGAAGAACGCCATTAAGTATCATCATCATCTGGTTCTCTGCTGCACGACTGGTCCTGTACTCCAATTTTGTCTCCATTTGTCCCTGTCCTTTTGTTATTTATAATTCATTCCATCCCTGATGTCATCCAACATTTAAAGTCTCCTTCTGCCTCTTCCCTTTTTCCTTTCCCCTATTTCCTCATTTGCTTTTTCTAAAATTCCTTCTTTTTTCATTTCTCTTCTGAATCACATTGATGAGATTTCTCTCTTCTCCAATCTTTTGCAGCGCCATATCGTCCTTCAACCTGTCCACCCATCTTATTCTTTTAAATCCACTCCAAGTTTACATCTTATTAGTCTCAATTCTGCCTCACTGTTCGCGTTGCACATTCACGCATCATTTCACTCCACACGTTGTACTTCACTATTTCCTATATTTTCCCCTGTTCAAGACTGCTGCAGAGGAACCTTTTCATTTGATTGAAAGCTTTCTTTACTATAGCTATTCTCGTTCTACTTTCTACGTAAGTCTTCTAGTTTTCAGTATTTTTCCAGATATCTGTACTTTTCAACTTGCTCAATCCTGGCTGCAATAATTGTTATGTCCAAATATTCTCCAAACATTGTTACATCCATCATTCACTCTATTCAATTAATCTATCTAATACTCATTCTCAAACCATGGCCTTCCATTCCTTTTTCTAGTATCTGAATATAATGAATACTGTTTTCATATTGGACAGTTTATTTCAGTATATTTTTTATATGAAATGGAAATTCAACAGCTCAAATAATTTTCAAAATATTATGATATACAGTCAAATCTCACAGTTGATTTGGCCATTAAGTACTTTAATATTATCTGCTTAATACCTTCATGTGCACAAGTTATATTGATGCCTCACGTGAAAATGTCGCCAAATCTTTGATTTGATTCGAATAATATCACATGAGGCAAGGATTCGTACTGGCTCGATGAACAAACTGTTACATTTTTAAACTCATTCGAATAACTAAGTTCAAAGAGAGATTATGTTCTGATCCTTTGCAGTGACCTCATTGGATCAGGTCATTCGACTGAAAGATTCCAACGTAAATTACGTGAAAAACAAAGGGGTCCTCCACTACAGAGATGACCACGATACCAGCCTACCTATATTCGTCTTCAGAACTTACTTCAAGTTATCGGTGGTTCAGATGGATCCCTTGGGCTTGCCTCTATAGGATGCCTACGTCTGTAATCAGAAGACCTCGAGGGTCGCTCTTAACTATATTGGAGGTTTCGAAGGGATGAATATGGTCTTCCTGTTCACGGTGGAGCGTCTCACTTTCGCTCCCCATAAGAAGTCGGTCAACCTCATGCTGGAAAGTGATAAAGGAACCTCTTGAACTTACCATCGACCCACAGGCGACACCGGAGGTAACCTGTGTAGACGGACGGCATGGAGAGGCAGTGCGGCGGCAGATTTAGTGGCAGCGGTGACCCAGCCGGCACGAACTCATTTGGCGGCGGCAGGCGATTCGGTGGTGGAGTCTCCAGAAACCAGGCGTTCGCCATCGCGGGATCTTTCAGCGGCTTCTTCGGCCGGTTTTCATTCATTTTTTCTCCATATCTGTGAAGATTTGTTATTTTTGCTCAAATTTAAATTTGTACAAGCAAAAATTTAACATAAAAAAATTATTCATCCCAACTTTTTACTCTCTCCCGCCCTTCCCCCACTCCTCATGCACTTCTCAGAATGTAGTCTAACTTCTGACACACAAACTCTGCCCAGCATTTTACATAGGCCAGTACTCCACACCCCTGAACCTCCACCATAAAACAATCATGCCTCATGTAATCCTTCTTCCCCGTCCACGGGTCTTCCCATCCCAAAATATGCCTCCCACCACAACAACCCCCTTCAACCAGTGTTATAGTGTTTCCGTTCGAGCATCCCTTCCCCCATCCGATAACCTATAAAATAAAAAAACGATGGAAATGGTATTTATATAGCTGTGTAAAGCCTATTTACACCCGGTTCTCAATGTCGTTCACTGATTATTGAGGGTTGAAAGGGATAGCTTTGACATTGTTTCATATGGGATAGTAAGATATTGTGTTCATCCGCATGTATTTTGATATTCTTGGCCTGAGTTTTGACTAGTTAAGTCCGTATGATGACTTTGCAAGTTGACACCTGGGTCGTGGATGTTGTAATATCTGTGGATGAACTAAGTGTTTTCTTTGCCGTTTTGGAATTATATCCACATCCTCCCTCTCATTCCTATCCCATCTCTGCTCCCCTCTCGCCTCCCTTCTCCCTTTCCCCTTCCACAACCCTTTCTTTCATCCCTCCCCACCACACTTTCTTCCATTACCCCGTCCCTTTCTCTCTCTCTCTCTCACATACCTTCCCTTCCTTCGTTCAGTAGTCAGTCCTAACAAATCTTCTGAGGAAGACAGAGCTCAATTCCGTCGAAATGAACAAGAAATATGGTATGAGTGTTCTTTTATGTGTTCTCATATTGTGTGCTGCTGTTAAAGTTAAAAAAAATACATATATATTATAAAGACATGCATATATATATTTTATACACATTGATGTTTGAACGTATATATAATGGTTAGGCACAGGTTTAGGAACAGTGTGTTAAATTCACACAGTTTCCCAGGAGCGGATGCGGACTCTGACCACAATTTAGTTGTTATGAAATGTAATGTTAGTTTAAAGAAGATAAGGCAAGGGCGGCGGGTTAGGAAATGTAATTTAGAAGCAGTAAATGGATTAACGAGGAAGGAGTATCAGCAGGCTGTAGAGAAAATGATGGATGACGGTAAAGAACTAAGTACTATCGAAGAAAAATGGGAATGTATCAAGAAAAGGATATCGGAAGCCGCTAAAGACACTATAGGAACCGTTAACGGGAAAAGTATAAGGAAACCATGGGTAACGGAAGAGATGATTGCAAAGATGGATGAGAGAAGAAGATGGAAAAATGTAAACACAGAGTTAGGCAAAATGAAGTACAAAGAGTTAAACAATAAATTGAGAAGGGCCACAAATAAAGCAAAGGAAGAATGGTGGAAAACGCAATGCGAGGATATGGAAAGTTTACAGAAGAAGGGTGAAATTGGTGCTCTATACAGCAAGGTTAAGTTATTATCGGGAAGTAAGAAGGCAAGATCTGTGCTAACAGTTAAAGATAAGTGGGGTAAGATAATAATTGAGCCAGGAAAAATCCAAGAGAGATGGAAGGAATATATAGAAACACTTTATGGTAAAGAACTTAGGCCGACAAGGTTACGCATAGAAAAGGGACATGATGTAGAAGAGGATAGCTTAGGTCCAGGCATACTCGACGATGAAATAGAAAGGGCATTAAAGGGGATGAAAGCAAATAAGGCCGTGGGGGTGGACAACATTCCTGTAGAAATGTTGAAATGATTAGGAATAGGTGGGAAGAAGGCCATATATGGACTGATTCGTAGTATCTATGAGGAAGGAATCTGACCGGAAGATTTCGTGAAATCGGTGTTAGTTCCTATTCCAAAAAAGGCAAAGGCTATATCATGTGAGGATTACAGAACAATAAGTTTGATATCCCACGCAGCTAAAGTTATTCTCAAGATCATGAACAAAAGCATAGAGAGTAAGGCAAATGATTACTTAGCGGATGATCAGTTTGATTTTAGGAAGGGTAGAGGTACGCGTGATGCCATTGCAGTAATGAGATCACTAATCGAGAGGAATATAGAATACAATCAGGACGTTTTTGCCTGTTTTGTAGATTTCGAAAAAGCGTTTGATAGAGTGAATTGGGAAAAATTAATGCGTGTATTGCGGAAAATAGGAATGGATTGGAGGGACAGGAGACTGATCCGCAACCTGTACATTTCTCAGAATGCTCAGGTGCGAGTGGGGAACGGAGAGTCCGGATGGGCAGTGTTAGGAAGAAGTGTAAGGCAGGGTTGCCCATTGTCGCCGGTACTGTTCAACGTATATGTAGAGGAAATGATTAAAGAGGCATGGGAAGAACTGGAGGTTGGAATGAAAGTCGGAGGGGAATTCGTAAAATCGGTTAGGTTTGCTGATGACCAAGCATTAGTGGCTCAGTCAGCCAAGGGGTTGAAAGCATTGCTGAGTGAATTGGAGGTTCAGTGCGATAAATATGGGATGAGAATCAATATTAATAGAACAATGGTTATTCGATTTTCCAGAAAGAAAAAGGCTAAGCTAAATATTAAAATAGGCGGGGAAAAAATAGAGCAGGTAGAACAGTTTACATGTTGTTTTGGACCAATACGGTCAAAGTAGTAGTGATGTAAGGAAAAGAAATGCGCTAGACAAGGAGTCTTTCTTAAGGAGGAGGGAGTTGATGACGGGGACGTTGAGTAGGGATGTTAAGACAAGACTCGTAAAAACTCGGATATGGAGCGTATCGCGCGGAAACGTGGTCACTGAAGCAGGAGGATAGGCGTAGAATGGAGGCTTTTGAAATATTGGTGTGGAGAAAAATGGAGAAGGTGAAGTGGACCGAAAGGAAAACAAATGAGGAAGTACTGAAGATGGTTGGTGAGGAGAGGGGTTTATTGAGAGAAATCCTATGGATGCAGGAAAAATGTATGAAAGGCGTATTGAGCGGTAGTGGAATGTTTAAGAAGGTAATAGAGGGGAGAATGTTGGGCAAGCGAGGAAATGGTAGGAACAGGATTGGGATGCTGGATGGGATGAAGGGAGGAAAGAAGTACACAGAGATGAAGAGGGACCTGATGTAGTTTAGGTTGCTGGATTGGGTTTTGTTTGGAGTTACAAAATATTTATTTGATAGTTGTGACCATCCAAAAACCTACCTTAACCGGTAGATTACCTAATAATAATATATATATATATATATTTATATATATGTATATATATGTATGTGTGTGTGTGTGTATTATTGAATTGAAATATTGAAATAGATATAAGGAAATGGGATAGGAACAGGAAGGATAGGATAAAGGATTTCAATGTAAATGAATATATATAAATATATTTTATACATACACACACACAAATATAAAAATATAAATGTTTGTAACTTAGAAACACAATTTCGTTTTTGAATACATATGGTGCCCAACCACCTTTCTCAATGGAAGTAAATTTAAGTATTCTCCCCTGCGCTGAGAAAGGTGGCGGGGCCACCGAAATTTTAAACAACCACAGCTATGAGTGTGTCTTTATTTTGTGTTTCTAAGCTTTATATATCATCGCCAGGCTTATGACTGACATCATATTCACTTTTGTGAATATTTTTCGTGAATATATGTAATACACCCATATATATTCATGTGTAGCAAACATATATTCATTGCAGTGAATATAGATACAAATAAAATGAATAGGATCACCTGTGTAAGACGAACACGGGGTTGTATAGACCCCCACAGATTTTAGTGTAATTTACGTTTCTCTATAGCTCAAGCGGTTAAGAGCGTCGGCCTGGCATGTCAAAAATCCGTTGTTCTACTCCTGATCGAGAAAAATTTTGATTAGTCACAGGCGTGATGAAAGCATACGACATTTAAAAGAAAGGACAGTAAC
Source organism: Hetaerina titia (assembly GCA_037158775.1). Taxonomy (NCBI): domain Eukaryota; kingdom Metazoa; phylum Arthropoda; class Insecta; order Odonata; family Calopterygidae; genus Hetaerina; species Hetaerina titia. The sequence goes on from CM073770.1 coordinate 71,664,554, forward strand.
GATAATTTTAACATCTTGGTGGTGCAACTTTCTTTTCCAATGGACGGAAAAAGACTGATCACGAGTGATGGGTAGGAGGGGAGATCATGAGTGGGTAGCGAAGAAATGAAACAATATCCGTGAATATATACATATATAACTGTAAGTAAATGTTTCGTACTGGCTCATAGATCAATGAATATTGGCTATATACAACGACATGCCAAGTTTCACGATGTGAGTGTTATATTCCATGTTTAGTTTTTCCTTTTGCATTCTTAGGAAAATTAATATTATTTAAAAAATATCAAATGCAAAAAGGTTTAATTGATAGCCGGGGAAAGATAAAAATATGCTTTTACAAAAACTATTAAGCATTAGGAATTTTATAGAAGGGTAACTTTTATTAGAAAGAATTAAAATGAAAATTCAGCTCTCAAATAATTCTGAACAATTATTTTATTTCCTTAATAGCTTGGAACAAGGAATCTTTGTTTTCAATGCAAGGTTTTACCTTAAATTGTATTGTAATGTTTGTCACTTTTTTCATCATTATAGCATAGAATGCATCTTATAATAATCAGATAAGTACCGGCGGTTTTAAGAAATACTATGCCTTCACAGATATTGCAGATAATTATGAATCAAGCATACCCCATTTGTTCAAATCACTTAGATCGTTTCAATGCATAGTCAATAGCATAATGGAAATTATGAGCAAATGCATTTGTTTGTACTCCATATTTTCATTATCATTTTATCTTGTGTAAGCATAGCAGGTACAAATATGTGTTATTTCTGAATATTTTGTAACCGATTCATTTCTGTTGTTAGTATTCACATAATGGACATTAGTGATAATACACCTATGTCTGTAGGTGTATGTGTTACACAGAGTCCATAGCTAATATAACATTCAAAGATTGGAGGAAGAAGCACCTATGAATAACACCAAAATAAACAAGGGGAAAATATAAGACTCTCTTTTCGGCAGAAGCAGAAGTAGATAAGGATAAAAGCCTATACGAAGGTCATCTAACAATTTGGAAGTAAAAATGAGAAAAATAAAGAAGTGAAGATTTTATCTAATTTGCAGAAATGGGTGGGATGGTTTGTGGAATTAATTTCAACACTGCCAATCATTCAATGCAAAATTTAACAGGATAAATGGAGATCACATAGATGACGATTAAAGGCATACAAATCAATAAACCCCGGTAAGAAGTACAATGCAACAATTTCAGAGTGTAAAAATCATTCGTATTGATCGAAATTTTTCCAAAATCTAATATTTTACCAAAATTTTGGAGTATAAGAGGACTCCTCGATAGCTTAACTGAATAAAGCCTTCGGCTGGACAACGAGGGATCTGGATTCGCATACCGGTCAAGGTGAATGATTTTTACACTCTGAAATTGTAGTATTATAATGGATATTAGCGCATGACTCCGTCAAAAAGTAACTGTCACGGAATCTCCCCTAGTTTCCTGGAATTCGGTAACAATATCTATTTAATATGGAATAACTACTAAAATAACTAATGTTTAGATTCTTCAGTCTCAAAAAAAAAATAACAGAAATTACTATTTCAACTAGGCCTTTAATTAAGACGAATCATAGTGGCCTCCGTTTTCCCTTAAAAAATTCATAATCTGTTTAAAAATCGTAATTTACGAAGGAAGTTTAAGCGTAGGCTCTCCTTTTATTTTTTCGACTGATGCCAATGCTAGTCAATTTGTTTGGGAAATAATATTCTTCGTAAGTATTAACCACAAGCACACTTGTAATAACAGAGATCGTCAATTGAGCAGCATATGATCCACTCTGCTGCTTTGTACATCCTAGAAGCGGTGGTGAGTTGGATCCGCCTTCGTGGAGACCTTCAGCAGCACTTGTTCTTCGGGATGCCCTCCTTGGGGGTTATGGTTTAGGTACCACGGGGATCGGAGGAATCCTTATTATCTGCGAATCTATGGTCACGTGACTCGGCACCTTGATGGGCAGGATGGGTCCTGTTTGGCCAAGGTTGAGCGGGGCCGGAGGAGATATTTGAAGAGGCTCTTTAGTATTTACTTGGGTGTAGTGACCGGTGATCACATGACCGTCGCTGTTTCCTGATGAAAAGGAACTCATCTGAACGGACTGCCCGATTCCGCGATCGTCTGTAAGCAAAACGGAATAGATCATTATGAGATGGAAAAAAAGTGATTGTTTTATGATGAAATTGGGAACTAGATGATGTACACTCGCACTTGTTAATATCAAGATCGCCTACGAAGGAGGTTTTTGTAATAAATACTCCTTTTTGAGGATATTATATACTTCCAATTTATATTAATAATTCATTCCACACCAATAATGAGAAGGTGTATTGCGTGATATGATTCCACACCAATAATGAGAAGATGCGGTGCATGCCTATTTATTAGAAATAGTGTATAGACAGCCAAGTTATTGTAGGAACGTCGTTCAATTATAAAGGTTACTTTCATTTCATCAAATTGATTAGCATGAGAGCATAATAATTATACGTAAACCATGTATAAATGACTTTTCAATCATTGGGCGAACTTACTTGCGACAGCAGCATTAGCAATAAAAAGCAATGCAAGTGCAGATAATACTATTGGCCAGCGAAACTCCATGACTGTTTCTCTGAAGTCCAAAAATCGAAAAGGATACACTCAGCAGTCACTATATATGCATCATTCAGCCTATCCAGAGAGTTTTAGAAGAAATTCAATGATAACCCCTGAGTTGAAAGATAGCTTGTCACAAAGTACTTAGAGTTAAGTACACGGGATGAGTGATTCTTTATACAATCATGAGCACATTTGAGGCAAACCGTCATTAACTTATCATTTATTGCCTCTGGCCACTTGGGAGGGCTTCCATTTGCGAAGAACATAATATGTTCGTGACAATACGTTCGTGACCGAGTTACCTGACTAAAAGATAGTGTGGGAGGTGCCGTAGCAGTCGGTATTTAAATCCATACTCACTCTCTCGACAGTCGTCAATTCAGAATAAAAGTGACTAGTGGGAGTGCCGTTGCTTCAATATCGGTAGAGACATTGTTTGGAAATACTCTAAGAAAATTAACTCAAACTTGGAAAAAAATGAAAAAGCTTATGGCACCATGGCTAACCACGCCAGTGGCAATACTCTTCGTAGCTGTCTCGGCATATGCTGCCACCTCAATTGACATAAATAAACTCACAATAAAGAAAGGATACGAAACAGGTGAGTATTATTTCAAATGTCAACTGTTAACTTCATCTATTATTAAAAAATTACCTATAAATATCTCATGACGAACATAGTGACAATATTCGGAATTTAATCCTGTGACTTGTTTAAACGCGTGCACGTCAAAGTAGAATTATTTTTGATTAATGTGAATTAATAATTGATGAATGCCAGTATTGAATTCATTCATGAAAGTTGGTGGGTAATTGGTATTATTGGTGCCAATAAAAACGAGGAATTCATGATCAATAGATTCAACAGCGCAGAAATTTAACCCTTCGTATACCTTCTGATTTGGCCAAAAGGTTCATCTAATGCCATAGGGTGTGTTGAGAATGGATTTTTAAAAGTGAATATAATTCTTACCTGAAGGGAGAATCACATAAATGCTAGGGAATAGTTTCCCGGCAAAGATATATTAGTAATATTTTTATAAATAATACCCTACTTTCTCTTTGTCAAGTCTATTTCTTTAAATTCGAGTTTTGCTAGAATCTTTAAAATTTCTCCTCGTATGCTTGGTTTCGATCGAATGGAAATCGTAGTAAAATGAGCAATTACTTACCTTAAGGAGCGCTTTTACCTATGCTGGGTTTAATTATAGCTTCAATTCATATGCGCTCAGTTGAGAGTTTTCCTTTCACGCCTCTTATTTGATCTTAAAGTGGAGCTTGAAAGGGAAAATTTGGTTTACGTGTACACGTACTTCGATCTTCGAAAGAATATTAAAATGTGAACATATTTAATCAATGGAGAAAAAAACACTGGATTGGTAAGCTGTTACCAATATTAGGCATAGATTGAGTTCGCTACATGTATTTTCTATTTATTAAATTTCCGGTGCTCAAAATTACGGTTCAGAATTACACTATCCAAAGACTAAGTGGTAATAACTAATCTCTTACGTGTGTCCGAATAAGCAGCTGAATTTGAATATAAAATATTTTACACTTATTTCAAGATATTTTCTGAAATTCTTGCACTTTTAATGATACTTATCCTTACACAATTATTCTGTAATACAGGTATTAAGCTTTACATTGCTGATGATTTGGAGATGACTCGGTAAACTTAAAAGATAACCACTGTTAGTATTATTGAAAAAAAAATTTGAGAAATATTTTATATTCTCGTGCTTTCATTGACTTGAAAAAAAGCAAATTATATTGTTTCAAAACAAATATATATTTTCATATACATTGTAATATTTATATTAATTTCTGTGGCTGTGACTTATTGAAAAATTATAAGAATGTTCTCTACTAAATGAGAATACTATAAGCATTTAAAAAATTACAATTGCATCAACAACGATTTCTAATTAGAGTCAATATGTGTGTTCATTTTAAATTCCACCCTTAAATTTTAACCGACATATTATATATATACCAAATAAAACTTGTAACATCATTGGAAAGCCTTACAGTCTCAACTTCATCTAGGAGCAGAGGGAAAACTCGTATATTGCTTCGCCTAATTGCAATTCATATTTATACAACTTACACAAAGCCACAGCCACTCCTAGCTGCGGCTCACTTCGACACCTAACATAAGTTAATGAAAATATCATTCATCTTTTATATGTTATTGAATTGAACAGAATGTTATCACGATTGCTACAAAATCATATCCAGGTACTCCTAAACTTATTCAAGAAACCCGCAATGTATCTATCTAATCTTCGAAAATATTTGGTCATTTCTTAATCAAAAATAAGTTACTAATTTCACTAGAGCATACTAAAACATAATTTTGTAAAACCCTTGTGTTTACAGTCATGTATTTTTGAAAAAAGAAGAATCTGAGCAATTATACTAAATACTTATACAAAAAGCTGTTTGACCGATTGTCAAAAAAAATTTAATTCATTTATTTCACCGTAAATCTTGTTGTCCGTGACTGGTCCCAAAATACCGAAGCAAAAAAAAGAATATACAGAAAATTTTTCCTCCAATTATAATGTGAGAGCACTGAAAATTTATAATAATAATGATATTGAATTAAAAATCTCCAGTAATCTCTTATGAAATGGAGATATTATAATGCATTTCGCGGAAAGCTTTGACCTAGAATGGAACAAGTATTTGAGATAATTAATAAAAGATATAGTAAGATATATTTTGAATGCCTTGAACACTGCAAATCTTTGTCATCACGCTTTTCAGGAAAAGGATTAGCGGATGTGGCATCTTTTATAACTGCTCCCGCTGCATTGTCTGCTCACCTGGCGGGGAATGCAGCATCTCTTGGCTCGGCTATAATAGGATCTACGCTAGCTGGTGGTGCAGCTGGCGCATTGGCTGGCCTCGGAGCAGGTCTTGGTGGTATACCAACTGGATATGGGGGCAGTCTTTCGGGATCATCCGCTGGAGCTTCCTCCGGTTCATCTGCTGGGGGATACGGAGGATCTGGAGGATATGGAGGAAGTCTCTCTGGGTCTTCCGCCGGAGCGTCAGCTGGTTCCACTTCCGGAGGTTATGGTGGATCCGGTGTAGGAGGAAGCTTGTCTGGCTCTTCTGCCGGAGCTCAATCTGGATCCCTGTCGGGTGGCTACGGTGGATCTGGAGGATACGGAGGAGGGGCTTCAGGCTCCTCTGCGGGGGCATCATCAGGCTCTACAGCAGGGGGTTACGGTGGATCTGGAGGCTACGGCGGAAGCTTGTCCAGTTCTAGTGCCGGGGCTCAGTCTGGATCCCTATCTGGTGGATACGGTGGATCTGGAGGATACGGAGGAGGGGCTTCAGGGTCCTCTGCAGGGGCATCAGCAGGCTCTACAGCAGGGGGTTACGGTGGATCTGGAGGCTATGGCGGTAGCTTGTCCGGTTCTAGTGCCGGGGCTCAGTCTGGATCCCTATCTGGTGGATACGGTGGATCTGGAGGATACGGTGGAGGGGCTTCAGGGTCCTCTGCAGGGGCATCAGCAGGCTCTACAGCAGGGGGTTACGGTGGATCTGGAGGCTATGGCGGAAGCTTGTCCGGTTCTAGTGCCGGAGCTCAATCTGGATCCCTGTCGGGTGGCTACGGTGGATCTGGAGGATACGGAGGAGGGGCTTCAGGGTCATCTGCAGGGGCATCATCAGGCTCTACAGCTGGGGGTTACGGTGGATCTGGAGGCTATGGCGGAAGCTTGTCCGGTTCTAGTGCCGGGGCTCAGTCTGGATCCCTATCTGGTGGATACGGTGGATCTGGAGGATACGGAGGAGGGGCTTCAGGGTCCTCTGCAGGGGCATCAGCAGGCTCTACAACAGGGGGTTACGGTGGATCTGGAGGCTACGGCGGAAGCTTGTCCGGTTCTAGTGCCGGGGCTCAGTCTGGATCCCTATCTGGTGGTTACGGTGGATCTGGTGGGTACGGAGGAGGCGCTTCAGGTTCCTCAGCTGGAGCAGCCGCCGGGTCAGCATCTGGAGGATATGGTGGATCTGGAGGGTACGGAGGAGGCGCTTCAGGGTCTTCTGCTGGAGCAGCCGCCGGGTCAGCATCTGGAGGATATGGTGGATCTGGAGGGTACGGAGGAGGCGCTTCAGGGTCGTCAGCAGGAGCATCAGCAGGCTCTGCAGCCGGAGGTTACGGCGGGTCTGGTGGGTATGGTGGTACCGGTGGATACGGAGGTTCTGGATCAACTGCAGGGGCATCAGCCGGATCTGCATCCGGGGGATACGGTGGATCAGGAGGATATGGTGGAGGTCTTTCCGGATCATCTGCAGGCGCTCAAGCAGGATCGCTTTCTGGAGGTTATGGTGGTCTAGGAGGCTTTGGCGGCAGCACATCAGGATCATTGGCGAGTGCGCAGTCGAGTTCATTATCAGGTGGGTATGGAGGAGGTCCAGGCGCTCTAGGCGGAAGCTTGTCAGGATCGTCTGCAGGAGCACAGTCAGGGTCTCTTTCTGGGGGAACTTGGGGTTAGACTCTCAGTATTTTATGTGGTTGAATTATTTTAAATTTAAAATAATAATTTGGGTTTCAAATAAACTTTTTGCGATAAAATAAGGATAAAAATTCGGTAAACTTCATTCATAAATATCTTTGCGAAAAATATGTGATGCATTCTTTATGATTTGGGGGTATTTCTGTATTTATGGTGCAATGACTTCACTGATATGTGAAAATGTAATGTTTACAATGTAATAATAATAAACTATATGAAATTTTCTTTTCATAAATCTAAATGGAAACTTGCAGCTTTAATTCTTTATTTTTTGTGAGCTGTAATTAATGACCTATTTTTAACCCTAGAAGAGTCGTGCCTAGACCATTCCAAAATCATGGCTACTCGTAATTCTAGATATAATTAAGTTATAATTGCAGGTATAAGATTTAAATGCTTTATTTCGGCATTTAAAAATTCTAAATCTCAAATTTATTCGAAACAATAGATAAACAATAAAAAATCATGTTCAAAATAAGTTGCATCAAATCAAATTGAAAATAATCTGAACAATACTGCAAAATTAGGTTTTAGCGGCTTTCATAATACTAATTATTTATTCGCACCCCTCACCTTTTAATTAACTGAGAAATATGTTAGCTGCTGTACTTATACTCGTATAGCTGAATAGGTAAATTGTAACAGTAAATATTTGCTTTCCAATTAATAGAGAGTAATTTATTTATAAATGTCGAACACAGATAAGCCTACTTGTTGTAACCTTATCCAAAAGAATGAATTCTTTTGCTGCGAATGTTTAACTGTTATATTATTTTGATAGAAGGCATAGCTAATGCTACAGCGGAAGTATTTTTAAAGTTTTTTTAGAAAAATTAAATTTATATAACTTTTATAATATATTATACACGCACGCACACACGCAATACACACACGCATACACATATATCCTAACTATGCGATTTTTTGGGTACCAGATCTTCCTACGAAACCATAACCGGCACAGGGAAAGGGACTGGCCCCTTACCCTGATGTGTGAATATTCACACGCCACCGGGTTTAGTACTGGCTGAACTCTACCATTACCTACTAAACCAACCTTCGGGTTGATTACTGTGTTCATGGTTTATTTACATATACGCGTATATATGAGTCAGTGCTAACTACTCTTCCGAGGAAGACGGAGCCCGATTCAGGCGTAATTATCAGGAAATAACGTGTGAGTGTTCCTTTTATGTGTTCTCATGCAGTGTGCTGCTATCTAAGTTTTTTATTTTACACTGCCGTGTTACTTGGAATAAATCATCTCTCTCTCTCTTTCTCAATATATATATATATATATATATATATATATATATATATATATATATATATATAAGAATTGGGTCACTTGATTGCATAATCCCCGCAGATTTCAGTGCAAATTACCCGTCCCGGGTCTTTCGACTTGCCAGGTTGTTGCTCTAACTATGTACTTGAGCTATCGATGAAACGTAATTTATTGAGATCTGCGGGAGCTTTATGCAGTCGAAAGATCCGGTGTTACTCTTCTTTTTCCTAATATCTATTTCCATGCATTAATATTTGTTCACCATATGACCGGTTTTCGTTTTTAAATGTGTGTATATACACACACATATAACTTTAAAAGATACAATTTTTCTATTGTCCCGGTAAAGGACAATACGGGTAGTATCATTGGTAAGTCAACCACCTAACGTATAGAATATATACGCTCCTTTTCCTTGGTAATTAATCACACACTTTTGCTAAAATATGCAAGAAAAAAATCCCCATTCAGCTGGATTAATTTTATTGTCACCTCAATGCTCCATTAAAACTTGATTGAGGCAGCGAACGGTGCACAAATTGGTTCAAAATGCTGGTAAAAATTGACGAACGCATTTTATATTTGTGTATAGTTATTTCTCTAAAAGATTGATTTAGGATTGTAAATAACAATGTTCTATTTGAAGAAACGTAGTTTTACAATAGTTATTTGTAAGTATTAATAAATATACCTAAATAATACAATAGCGATGGGTTTGTCATAGCACTATTTCGACCTAACAAGAGATAATTATCTAATCTATCTTTGAAGGAGAAAGGTAGCGAAATACACTTCATTTTGTTAAAGTAACACCCCTCGCATTTTCATGAATCTTATGGGAACAACATTGCCCTTCACAAATTTTCGATACGAAATCTTACAATTTAATGCATAAATCCAGTCGTCTATGATCAACTCAAGTCATAAAAAAATACACTCAAATTTTCTAAAAATAAAACAATGTTGCTAATGATATATTTATTGATACTAATCATACAATTAAGAACATTTGCACATTAAAGATAGTAGCCTATCTTTTGAAAACAAAGCTCACTCTCAAAATGAAAAATATAATTTGGAAAGCACACTTTGCATATTATGATAACAGATGTAATCTCAAAATCATCTATCCCCAGTACGACATGTCATATATTCACATTTTCTGCCCACATTCACAAGTGAAAAGAGGTAGAAGATTAATAATTCCGACTTGTGAGTAATACTCCACCAAATACGCTCCCTTCCGCTAACTATTATTTCATCATAGCTACAAGTAAACACACCTCATCGGTTTGTCAGTCGTCACCTCTTATCAGTCCATCTTGAGACGCGACAGCAATGTACTCTTCTCGATCGACCTGCCCTCCTTCCAACCAGCCATCATCCTCGGTCGTTGAAATCACCTGCCGGCCGGCCGGCTTCCGGAGAGCTTCCTTTGCTTTCCCGAGAAGACCGTCGCCCTTTGCCATCGCCCTCACAACCCCACCATTCCCTCCACCCCCTCCAGCAGGGGGTACCAACACGGGAGTGAGGTCAAAGACGTAGAACAGCCTCGTCCCGTCCGGTGCAGGAATTAGGTTTGATATCCTCCGACCCCTCGCGGGCTGATCAGACCATGAAGGCGAATGGAAGGTCTCCCGTAATTCTACTGGCGCCATTTCGGGGTCGTCCTTGTCCTCCAGGGGTGCAGCCGTGGTCGTTCCGGAAACGAGGAGAAGGGACAGGAGGACGATGGTGGAGGATGCCTTGGCCATGTCGCGGGGTCCGCTGATGTGGCGGGTTTGGGGAACGGGGTGTGGTCTCCTCGACGATCGAACGATGAATCTCTTCGATCCACTCCAGGACGGTATATGCGTTGGAGTGGCGACCGAAGGAATGGAGTGGCCTCCGGGGCGGTCGAGAGCACGGATCCGTAGGACGTAGCTAGGTGTGGGTTTCAAGGAAGCGAAGTGGGGTTGAGGAGAGGGGAAAGCTGAGAGTGGAAGAGGAGAGTGAGAGAGAGAGAAAGAGGCAGTACGCGGGGTAAAGCGAAAAAGGGGGCAGAAGGATAGGGAGAGAGAGAAAGAGAAAGGATGGCGGTTGAAAATCCCCTTTGGATCGGAGAAGCAAGCGAGAGGTTCGCTCCTTAACGTTCTCCTTCTCCTTTTATGCCCTCTCCCGTGCATCCTTTCGATTTTTATAACCACCACTTTTTTACTTTGCTCTTTTTTGTCCGCAATCCTTGAGAATTGTAATCGGCAGGAACTGAACCAAAATAAAAAAAAGATTGAAGAGGCATCTCTTTTTCTTTTTTCAAAACGATTATTTTTTTCCTCACCAACTCTCGCAGGTTGCATAAAGATAGGCTTTTTCTTACTTCCGTCGGATTTTTGACGTGAAACGGGCAAAGAGCTCTTTTCCCACATCCCTCGCTCACTCATTATGGCTGCCTCAGATTGACCAGTGGGTTGAAAGAAATACAAAGGTGATGGACCGTTTGTATTTCCACGCCGAGCAAGTTAGTAGGATTTATTGTACATTGTTTGTACATAATAATGCATGTTACTTAATTTTTGGTTTACCTATTCCATTTTTGGTAGTTTAAATTTCTTTTAGAAAGCTTGAGAAGAGGTTATTTGACCTTATAATTTCTTCGTTTAACTCCTTATGTATAGTAAGGTTTACTTGTCCTTGAGAAAACGTAATCATGGGGTAGAGGATGTGATATTATATTTTTTGGGAATTAATTCTGTTTAAAAACAATGAATAATCGTACACGGCATTAAGTTTTTCAAGCTTAAGAACTATAGGATTACTATGAAGATTTACTAAATAATGACGCAACTATAAACTCTTTCGTAATACGCATTGTTGGCTTAATGTAAAACTTCCCCAAACCCCTCATTTTAATGGATATACGGCTCGACTGAATCTCACTTAATAAATGCATTAATCTTCAGATAAATTCTGTGTTTGGCTTTCACAATCACTTATTATTTCCAAGGTGAATGTGGATTTCAAAGTTACAAACTGTATAGAGAGATTGCCAAGTCTTAATGAAGTTCTCTCTTAAGTTACAGTTATAAATTCAGACTTTGATGCTATATTTCTGAAAAATGAAAGGTCAATATCAATTACTTATTGAATATAGGAAAAAAAGTAGATAAATTCTACTATTAAAATAAAAATTGAAATTTCTGAATGAAGAATTGATTTTGTCTGCCATTGATCACACGGATTAAATTAATAATAATAAATAATAAAAAATAATAATAAATTGTTTTCATCAAATATCTCATTACCTTTGGGTATTGCTAAAGGTAATTTACGTAGCCAATAATAAATAAGAATGGAATAAAATAGTTTCAACACAAACTGTACACATGACATTTTTACTTTTAATGTGCAGCCGAGCTCTGCATGTAAACATTTTCCTTATTTCGCACCGTGAGTCCCTCGTTCACAATCTTTAAAGCTCTTAGTCAAACACCATGTAATTGGCCTCTAAGAGCCTTGTGATTCTTGACGCGTGAAAAATCCATCTTCCTTACTTCCTTCCCCCATCTTTCTCTTCAAAATCCCGCCAACTTTTTCTCCATTGTCCTTCGTTATACTTCGCTTCCTGTCTTGAATTTAAACATGCTTTTATCACATAAGAAATACGAAAATTTGTATCTTACTAGCAAATGCAATTTTTTAATCCCTGTTACAATTTTAAACAAACATACAGCTATTTAAGGTCATATTATAACAACAAAATGGTTTGCTATACGTAAATTATGCGGTTCTCGGGATGGTGCGGTACTTGATTTCGACCTCTAAAGCCTGGGTTCGAATCTCGGAGGTGGTTGGATTGTTAGGTGGTGTCCATACTCCTGATTTGGGTATTTTGTGGAGATCCTTAGCGAGTTCACCACCCATAGTATGCTTCAAGAGACACAGACCACTTGGTGACCTTCATTAAAAGTAGCCCGACGTAGATTTTCTCTCCACCCTCCCTTCATTCCTGACCTTCCTCCCCCTACCAAATTACCCACCTAATTGCGCAAATTACCTTAGCTGTCGTTTGTCTCCCATACAAGCTAATTAACTAGTCATTATATTTCACTTATTTGATCAAATATTGGATGTGCATTCGTATTTGAAGATTTAATTAGTACCCAAGATGTCACTAACAACAGTATCAAATTAACCAAACTATTTCAATATATTCTTTTGTATCCCTAAATTATATAAAATATTATATAAATATCCCTCCGAGGGGTATCCACGAATGGTTGAAGTAATTGCTTTCTCTCTAATATACGAAATACATCACCATATTATCTGGACATTTTTACAATTTTTTTCAGTGAATATCATTGCAAGAAAGATTGTTCTGTTACCAAAGATCTATACTCACTATTATATTCAACTTCTAATGCACAAATATATTTTTATAAGGATACAACCCTAGCTTATTCAAGTAATTCCAAGGTTTCTCTGATAATCGATTCTACAGTTATTGATGTTTCTTACTGCTATCAGTCAATTCCATAAAATGGGTATATTTATTTCTGAAAAATTTTGCATAGTAAATATCTTGATTCAAGCAGGAATTTCTGGGGACGAAATATTTTCAAACAGCATTAAGCTTTTTCAAAAAATATCTGACTCTAATAATCATTTTCTTTTATGTCTAGGAAATTCATGAAAATATGCCGGTTTGAGAGCGGAAAGGAAAATCCGACTCCCGAAAACAACAGCTTAAATTCGTGGCCTATAGTTTTAAGTTCCTCGAACTGAGGCACTAATTAAGGCCAAAGTTTTCTCCGCGTAGCATCAAAGGGACAGGAATGCTTATGAAAAATCCTCCAAACCTGGAAAGCGAGCCTGGATCGTGGACGGGAAAAGTCAATGTATCAGCCCCCCCACTTATCTGATCTGTAATCAACTTTGTTCCCCAGGGATCAAGAACAATGAAGGTGAAGAAGTAGGAGAGAAAAAAAATCAAGGTTGAAATGTGAAATAAAATCCCTGGGATAATGGGGAAACTCCAATACACTCTTGAGTGACAAGGTGAAGGATGGTGGGTTGAGGGTGAAATAGATCCAGTTCCACGGTCAAATCCGATAGGAAACTGTTACAAAGAATGGGGAAGTTGTTCAGCCGTGGAACGAGGAAAACAAGGCCTTTGAAATTGCAAGTGAAAATCAAGTTGTAAAAATTAAAGCTTGCGAACGTTATGCATTGAAACTATTGTAAGAAGTGGAATCGGGAAAGAAGGGCACACTTGCATACAGATGATAGATTCAGGAAAAATGGCAGTTATGCTTATGCTAATATTCACTCATAAATATTAAAATTGATGGTGTTTAAATTTTATTCTTAAGCTGCATATTTTTATCGTACCAATGATGTAATATCGCTCATAGGCTAGTAAATACATTTAGTTCCTTAACTTTTTATTCCGTCATAGGCTAATATTGAAGCGCACTATGACATAATATAAAAAGTGAAATTTGAAAATTCATAGCTGTAAATAAAAATTTGATGCAAACAACTGTGGAAGGAATTAGTGAAATGACACGATTAGAGCAGAAATCAGGAGATAACGTGAGGGATAAGGAGAACGTGGTCTCAGAAAGTTGTTGAAGTCACGTTTAGGCTGCTTATAAATATGACCCGTCGGAATTTTTCAACCATATTCATAACTTTCTATTCTTCTTGATGATATTTTATCAGGAATTGAAGAGGTTACTTAAAAAATATATAATAATTACTACAACGAAGTCATTAGATATTTAAGCGTACTCTCTATTCAGATCAGTATTGGAAAACTCTATCTGAGAATTTCACTACCAGAAGAGTTGAGTGAAAGTTTAAAAAGTTTAAATTATTGTGATTCATAGTTTACAACTTCATTTGGTGCAGTTGAAGATTTAAAAAATAATTTACCAAGGCTAATAAAGTTTATTAAAATTTTTATTTCGTGGGGAAGTGCTGAATTCTTTTTAATTTTGAATTGTATTGGAACAAGTTATAATATTTTCATAGGTCTTGGTAGTCCTGTGTGTAGAGCGTTAGACTACTGACCGGAGGGTTCGAATTCAATTTGTCAGGCACGCCTCTGGGCACCCTCAGTATAACCCTTGTTGTGATTTTTCGGGTACCGGTTAGGAATTGAAGAGTTCCTATACTCTTACATAGGGTACACTATTTCAGTAATACAGTAGAGTTAAAGGTTCAATTTAATTTTTCGTGAATCAATGTCTACTGAGAAACCATAGGTGGCGTAGGGAAAGTAACTAGCCCCTGAGATGTGAATTTCTCATGCCGTTGTGCTTAGTATTAGATAAACTTTACCATCACTGATCCAACCGCGCTCCGGGAGGATAATTGTGTTAATTTTTTATGATATTGTTATACAACTCCGAAGAAATTTGAATAACTATAGTGATGTTGTGAGAAAGAAAATTTGTACAGTCTTCATGGAAGAAGGTTTTCTTCTCTGAATTCCATTCTCTGAATCCATTATTCTCTGAAGAGGCCTGCTTTGCAGGCGAAACACCTGGTGTCAGGTTTTCTCAGGCACTTACCTACCCACAATTTTAGTTCTTTAATTTTGTTTGCGTGACTGATGGGTCCCTGCAATAGGAGGAATCCTTGTAAACCCTGAATGAGTGAGTGCGTGTGTTTCACAAAGGTCGGATAAACCTGAGTGATTGAGTGAATGCGTTTTTACCGAAGTCCTTTATTTTTCGTTTATTATTTTCGTGTGATTGGCGGGTACCTGGCCTAGGAGGAATCCTGGTAAACCCTGAATGGGTGAGTGCGTGCGTTTCACAAAGGTCCGATACACCTGAGTGATTGAGTGACTGCGTTTATACCGAAGTCCCTTATTTTCCGTTTAGTTATTTTCGTGTGATTGGCGGGTCCCTGGCCTAGGAGGAATCCTGGTAAACCCTGAACGTGTGAGTACATGTGAATCACAAAGGTCAATGTTTTCGAGCATACCTGAGTGATTGAGTGACTGTGTATTCACGTAAGTTGTTTTGTTTCTTTACATCCTTTAATAATCTTCATTTATTTGTGTGATTGACGGGTCACTGACACAGGAGGGATCCTTGCAAACCCTGAGTGTGTGTGTGAATGTTATTCACGAGAGTGAAAGTTATTTCGTAACTCACCCTAGTGATCGAGTTGTAAATTTGTTTTATTATTTATTTTATTATTATTATTTTATTTCTTTAATTATTTGTTTCGAATTTGTGTGTGTGTGTATGTGGTGTTTTTTAATTTATTTTTTAATTATTTTTTTAATTATAAATTTCATTATTATTATTTATTTATTATTATTCCATTTATTTATTTTTATATATTATTATTATTATTTGGTGTATTTCTAGTTTACGGTCCCGGCATTTTTTGTTGACATCAAACCATATCTTCATTCAAATTCACCTCTTTTGCCTTTTACCAAATTCCCTCAATAACTTTCTTCCTACTGAAGCCACTTCATTGCATCACCCATTTTCACCATGTCAACCTCTATTTAGCTTATTTTTATTCCAACATCCAACACCATACCATCATCTGAAAAGTCTCAAAATGTACATCCTTTATGTTTTCACAAAGATTAGACTCTTTCTCTTGCAGTGATAAATTCAAAATCAAAGGCTTAACTAACCCTGTCTTTACGTCTTCAGCTAATGCTACCTATTGTTAATTATCTCCTAATAAATGCTGTTTTAGTTTGTCCTCACAACTATGGCGGTATTTGTCAAGAATGGGGATATATCCAAACACCTTTGAAGGGTTTTATCCGCAATATCTAATATTCCACCTCTTAAATGACAATCTACAGTTTCCAACTTCTTGAGAGAGCAATTTATTTTTTTATGTGATATTTATCGTCACCCCAAGATTAGTTAATCCGTTCACAGTGTCATCATAATTCCATGCAGAGGTGATTTAGCAGGCGTTTCCCTCATTTCCTCGATGTTGACTTTATTGCGATACTGTCATTTTAGTTGGAATAATAAAGAGAAAAGTCTTTTGAGGGACTTTATAGAGTTACTGATTCTGCATTTCATCTCTCCGGCATGTGTGGAACAGAAATCACTAATACAAGTACGAGTCATCGGAAGGCGTAAGCCTTAGTTTTAATTCTCATTTAAAGTTCGTGGGGTAGGGACCGACTTTAGTGTTGATAATTTTCGTAGATTTAAAAGTTGAAATATGAAAGAGTTGAAATATGTAGCCATAATGCATTGCTGTTTAGTCAGAGACGTCAGAAAATCCACAGAAGTACCAATCGGCTAGGAGGTCGCAAATTAATAGAGTGAAAATGAACTACGGCAAATAGATATTAATAATGGAAAAATTGTGGAAAGACACATTGTACTTGATGGAAAAAGTTGCAACTTTACATAGATGACTTAAAATTGTATTTGGGATATAACTCTTAAGTTAGCTCTGGAGCTAAAAGCTCACCCTAAGTTGAACCTAATCCAAATTAGTCGAAAAACAACAGCTGATACTACAATTTCAGTGGTTTTTGAGTCAACCTTGGCAAAAAAACAATACATTGCAACAATTTTAGAGTGTAAAAATCATTCACCTTGACCGGGATTCAAACCCAGATCCCTCGATTCCCGCCCGAGTGCTTTAGCCAGGTAAGCTGTGATGCAATTGATTCTTCTTCGGTCCAGTTCATACGTTACACAGCATGTGTTTACATTGTGCATAATATCAGTTTATAGATTTTGGTTACAGAATATTTTTTCCCATATAAATATATGTATAAATATATCCATACACATATATACACATAAACATAAAAAAGCCTATACACACATACACATTTTTCTGCATATACAATTGTGACCATATGTAATACTGTTGAAGGAAATAATGAGGCAAGGTTCACAAGATATCGAGACATCCTGTTAGACTCTGAAAATGTTGGGCTTTTTTTAAAGGAACAAGGTGTTGTGATGAAATACCGTACATACAATGTCACAGGCATTCCTAGTCGTGTGCAATTGAGTGCGTAGTCGTGTGAAATTGTTGCAATGAAATGCATGTTAGCGGATAACTCCATTAAAAGTTAATGCCTTATAATCTTGAAATAAAAACAATACACAGGTTAAGACAATTAATTTACCGAAATAAAATTTCTATTGTACCGTATAACGAGTACCTACTGCGCCAACCATCATTTAAACTTGATATGCAATATCCAAAGATTTCTAGATACGTCTAATGCCCATCTTCTCTCGTCAAAAATATTCTTTGCAGATACACAGACTAGTCATCACTGCGGTGTCCTTCACCCCGTCACCTATTGTTTTTGGGTCTCGGTCCCTCGGGCAATCTGTTTCGACCAGAACGAGGCCCATACTTTCTGTTGACTTGGAGTGAGGAGGACGTGACCTCGAGGGACGAGTAGGAACAATCCACCCAAGATACGGGCGCTTTCCGAACAAAATAAAATAGGAGGTTAGCAAGTTCTTTCGCCTTCTGAATGGAATCTTTTCTAAGTGTTCGGTGAAGTTATACTGTGGAATTTCAGGACACGGAAAGTCAATCTCACAGTCAAGAGATTTATAGTTAAACATACAAAGTGAATTACATGGTTTAAATTAGATTTCGACAGTTTGATGTTTTAGCTTTTGTGTCTACTGATGGTGCGATCACGGATCTCATTATTGTTATGGTAGGGATGGCCGTGTGTACTCATGACGCAATTTACCTCAATAGCACAGTTGATCAAAGTTATGTCGATGATTTGTGATACTGCTATGACTATGCTCAGCTACATCAAAATATCACCCTGAATGTCACCTACTCAACAACCCTCGCCAACCTGCACGGGAGGCGGGGGTTGTTAAGCCACTAGTAATTTTAAAAAATTGTGTTTATTAGCATCGGGCATCATTTTAATATTGAGTCGTTTGACTTGTCGTATCTACTGCTTCCGAATGATGTGGTCTCAAAATGTGTAAGAAAAAACACGTGATATCTTTCTTTTCACCAGTCAACTTATCGTAACTTCCGCCGTCTTGTTAACTTAACTTCCATTGTTGGTCTCGTCTAGTTAGGTGTGTCGTATTTATGTTACTCTGTCACAGATTTGATTTCGTTTGATCGGTATTTATGTGTTAGTCAAAGTCTGGAGTGCTGCTAGTAGCCGCCAAACCATAAAAATCATTAATGTTGCCAGGTTTACTCCCAATTCAGAAGGATTTTTTCACCAAAACTGGCTGTTCCACTCTGACCTTTTTTAGTTATGAATTAGACACTTCTATTTCCGTGGTAGAGTAAAATCGGAATAGTAGCTATTACACGTCTGTGGATTAGCTAGTGCAAGCCCTTTCTTCAATAGTGATAATTTTCGCTTGGTAGCAATGGAGATCCTTGCATGCGCCCCAGGTGAGCATAATAGGCAACGCAGTCGATATGAAACCTAGTAAGTGGTGAGAGTTTGAACTTGCATCGTATAGAATGATTTATCGTATTAAATTTATTACATATCTTCTTACTGCACGGCCATATTTTCTAATGGGCGTTTTGGAATGGGCGTTTTGAAATTTATCTATCATAGGAATCGGAATCAAATAAAATAGTTATAATGGTATTAATAATAGGATACCGGTATTGACGACTCTTGACGACACTTAGACGACTCGATATGAAGTCGCAACGCACAGTTCGGGAACCCAGTACTCAATACCCATTAAACTTGATTTATACTACTGCTCCTGTAAATATTAACGCATTATTTTGCTGTCTGGTAGGTATTCTTTTATGTGGGCAATGTTCATACTCAAATTTATTAATTGCTGTTGACCCTCTTGCTTCAGCTCATTTGTCGATGGAATCGCGAGCTCCGTGAGGAAATTACGACCCCAAACTCACCTCTGAATGAATCTCTGATAGGGGTTGGCTCAAAAAATCCTTCCGACTAAGCCAAACCTATCGTTAAGGCGATGTATTCGTCCACTTCCGCAGGTTCCGGAGCGATGCCCGTCATCCAAAGGGAGAAAGAGAAAGTGATGAAGAGAGAGAACGGAAAAAGAAAGATGCGAAAGCACGTCTCAGACTCTTCCGCCGTCTTTAACCAGCAATCGGCATCGAAGATTGCTGAAGTGACCACCACTTCAAAAGGGCGAACGGAATGACTATTGCGACCTTGACGTTCCGCACGGAGACTCTGGCGTCGTCACTACTTTCACGGCGGATTTGGAACGGCTTCAGAAGAATAATCATACATATTTTTTTGTTGTTGTTTTGGTGGACATTTCATAGTACACAGCAGTGGAGTACGACTTGCATTTCTTTTGCCTTAACCTTATGCCTACTTGCGAATACCGACAGCAAATTCTGATATAAATTCCATCGCGCTTTCGTCACTTCATAAAACGTCGAGGGTGGCACCACGATTCCACTTCGAAGCGTGGGCGTGTCGGCATGGCCACGATCCCATTCGGCGTCTGCTTCCGCCGGCCAATTCGGGCGGAAGAATGCACTTCGAGAGGCGGAAACGAAGCTGGAATACGAAAGCAATCTAGTTACATCCTCATCCCTTGGGGATTTCGTGGACACGCTTGAAATCCAAGACGAGATAAAATGAATGTCCCCATGGGATGACGTTAGGACAAGAGCGGTGATGTAAGGATAAGTGGTGCCATCACCCAACTAAATCCAACTGTCAATCGCCTCTTGATTTGCAATTCAATCATCGCGACACTCAACTGGGCTGTTTTTTCCAACCAACCGAAATGTCCAATCTTGTTGGAATGGGTTTTGGCCTAGGCTGTCTTCATTTAATATTTAGGGGGTATTTTCGAGTTGATCCAAATTATGAATTAGTTTAATAGTTCAGCAAACTCTTTTGTGTAGTTTTGTTTAAAAAAATGACATAATGGTAATTATAAAGAATAATTTAAGTGGTGATAATTTATTAAAATAAATTGAATCTTTGATTTGAAGAGGCATACAAAACTTTGGTTTGAATCAATAAATATGATTGGATAGATACATCAAAAGTTATAATTAAATAAATGATACATTTTATTACAAACAAAACTTATCTCGTCTTCAAAGTAGGGTGTAATGCTTTGTTTTTGAAAAATCTCAGTTTATTTTTCATTTGTGTTTACAAGTGGTAGCACCCGCCGCTCGTACATAATGGTTCGAACGGTGTACAATGGAGGTATTTGATTTTTAAATAAATATGATTTTAGTTGTCTTTTGTTTGTCATGCTGAATGCAACGCAATCGCAAAACAAATTAAATATATTGATTGTGTTGAACTACCGCTCGTATACACAGCTGACATGAAACATGTTGGTATTATTTAACAAACAAGGAATTCTTATGACACCCGCATCTATTTAATTCTTTCAAGGCACTGGTTTTCCTTTAAAGCAGAAATCTCACAACACTATTTTGAAGCCAATCACTCAAACTATTTGATCTAACATTATATGGATCCAAAAATATAGTAGAAAATTCTCTGAATATCATTTGTCTATTTCACCTCTTCCCAGACACAGGTACGGCCTTGGAGGCGGAAATGGTGGGAGATCGCAATGGATATGCCATCTTCCGGCCCAGCGTTGAAGTTTAAGGTGGCCAGTGTTGGATAATGACGTCATGAGGCGCTGGAACACGAGAGTCATTAGCATGGAAACTTTTGAAGAGCAGGCCATGGTCATCCTTCCTAATTGTGTTATTTCCTTGACCTTTTCAGATATTTATAATTTTCATTTAATGTAATTTCCGTTTAAGGATGACAATGAGAAGGTTGATTGCGGTTGGTAATTCGTTACTTATTATGAATCCACTGTATCGGGCAAACTTGAAATATCTGGTGATCATCAGGGTTCTCTTTATTGGATAAAAATTACTAACATGTTTTTGAAACTATGAATTTTTCGTTTAAATGGAACTTCATACATAGCTAATGTTTAAAAATGCATTCGCTGTTTTTTTCCTTAATATAAATATAAAATCATAAGAATAGGCGGTACCCAAATATTTAATAAATGTTCTTAGAGTAGACATTTGACTCACATACTGTGGAGTTTCTCTTTTTCAATACTTAATAGTTTGAGCTTCATTAATTTGCGAATCCTGCGAATAATTCACATTGTTTTCGAAAATTTCCTTATGAAAATCTTTTTAAAAATTGGGATTTAAGAATTTAGTTTTGTGTATCATAGATGAAACTTCAAGTTGCTGGGAAAGAGAAAATTTCTTTGGTTTCAATTTTATGATTGTAAAGTTTTACATTGTACTAGTTCTGGATATTTAATTGAACCATTTTCATACAACCCGGAATAAAATAAGCAGCCATAATAATTTATGAATATTTGTCTTCACACGGTGAATTAACGATTCTACTTATTTTGGAATTCATTTTTTCTGATGCAAAATAAATCATCATATTAATTTGTAATGATATTATTATTAGGTAATATACCGGGTAAGGTAGGTTTTTAGATGGACACAACTACCAAATAAATATTTTGTAACTCCAAACAAAACCAAATCCAGCAACCTACGCTACATCAGGTCCCTCTTCATCTCTGTGTACTTCTTCCCTCCCTTCATCCCGTCCAACATCCCTATCCTGTTCCTGCCCTTTCCTCGTTTGCCTAACATTCTCCCCTCTATTACCTTCTTCCTCATTCCACTACCGCTCAATATGCCTTTCATCCATTTTTCCTGCCTCCATAGGATTTCTCTCAACAAACTCCTCTCCTCACCCACCATCTCCAGCACTTCCTCATTTGTTTTCCTTTCGGTCCATTTCACCTTATCTATTCTTCTCCACTCCCACATTTCAAAAGCCTTCAATCTATGTCTATCCACCTGCTTCAGCGACCACGTTTCCGCACCGTACATAGCTACGCTCCATATCAGAGTTTTTACGAGTCCTTTCTTAACCTCCCTACTCAACGTCCCTGTCATCAACTCCCTACTCCTTGAGAAAGCCTCCTTGCCTAGCGCAATCCTTCTCCTTACGTCCCTACTACTTTGACCGTGTTGGTCCAAGACACTTACAAGATACGTTAACTGTTCTACATGCTCTATTTTTTCCCCTCCTATTTTAATGTTTAGCTTAGCCTTCTTTTTCCTGTAAAATCGCAAAAACTTTGTTTTAATATTAATTCTCATCCCATATCTATCGCACTGAACGTCCAATTCACTCAGCAATGCTTGCAGCCCATTGGCTGACTGAGCAACTAATGCTTGGTCGTCAGCGAACCTAACCGATTTTTCGAATTCCCCTCCGACTTTCTTGAAATGATATATAAAATCGAAATAGTGAATGACACAACAGCACTACTATGATAATTTTTCGTTTGGTTTATCTAATTATGTTTTATAAATTATTGAATTTTTACAATAATTAATATTAAATTTTATATTTTCTAGCCTATTGTTCCATCATCCTGTTTTCAATTATTTAAATAACCTAAGTTCAGTCACAAGTACTTAATAAATTGGTAAAAAGTGATGAAAAACTTGTAAATACCGGACTGAGAAACATACGAATACGTTCATGTATTGAATAACACAACAAGATTGTGGTGTGTGTTTTGTGGTATTTTAAAGACTGTCATAATAATTAATTCCATTAATCTTTTTTATTACACTAAATCGTCAAATTTTAAATCATCATTGGGTGAATTTTAAATCGCGGGAAAACACATACTTTACTAATTTGGCTTTTCATTCTTCATTACGCAAGCCAAGTTTCTTTGAATATGTATAATCGGAAAGGATGTGACCCATGAATAAGACTTAAGTATGCATTGGCCAAACAGTCAATTCATATTAATGTTTGTATCACTATTTTATCTTTAAAATGTTGGAAATAAAAGCATTTACAAATATACCGCGTAATTGTTGAGTTTTTGTTCTATTTTAATAGAGTATTGGTTTTAACGTTATAACATCGGCATTATTATTAAAATAAAAAATATAAGAACAACTGAATATGAGTTTTCCAGGTGGGGTTTACAAGACGCTATTTATATCTCGGATGGGCAGTTAAAATTAAGCTAAGTGTTTTTACTCCAGGGATGAGAGTTGACTATAATTATGAATCTGAATTTACTGTACCATGGTTCGCCACGCGTTAAAAAATATGTAGCCACTTATGTTGGTATCGTCTGAAGATAAAACTTTTCCACTTCTCGGGAAAACAATGGAAAATTCTGTAAGAAGCATTAACCCCAAGTTGGTGAAAGTCATTGAACCAGACTCAGCGGTAGACTCAATTTTGCGCAGAAGAATATTTTTTTCCGAGGGGCCATAAAATGTTATCTTCACTGATTAGGTCAATGCTACGGCAATTAATACAGAACTCAACATTTTATGTGGAAATGTGTCTCATTTCATGTTTAGATTAATATTATAAAGAAAATTAAAATGTTATAATATTATTTATATTACATACTATTATTACCATACCTTAATAATGTCCATATATTTGATCTATAATATGGATAGTTGAGACATGAAACTCTCTTTTAATTAAACAACATATCTGTGTGATTGACGTTAGACAGACGTATAATAAATGATCATTTTGAGGTAAATATCTGTTCTAAAATATAACTGAGACAAGATTAATATTTCGTTTAGTTCTTAGATATCAAAATAGGAAAGCACAATCATGAAGAAAAAGATTTAGTAGCGGGTCGTGGATGATTTTCCTTCCCAGGTTGTTAGTCAATGGTGTGGATACAATTGGTTCCAAGCATGTGACCACCTGTCCTTCCCTAGATACAATCTCAGAGGTAAACATATTATTCGTTGGTTTTTCCCACCGGAAGCGGGCCAAGCAAATACTTCTTTCTATCATGAAAAGGTTTCAAATCACTCGTCCATTGCCCTCTCACTGAGCAAACTTCAAATATGACTCAGACTTTAATAAGTAGATCAGGAATATTGCGCCATAAATATACGGTTTATTAGACGGGGGTTGGACGTTTTTCAAAGATAAAAATAATTTGGGGAAATATAAGCTATTAATCCTTAGAAATATTTCCCGCATGCCATGTGCATTGAGAGAAATCCATTCAAGTAATGCCCGAAAAAATGTTTGGGTCCACCCAGGTTGAATTCCTCTGTAGCTATTATCTTCATGTTAGAAATTATTTATAATATTAACGAAATTTTAAATTAAAATTAACTCAAAACAATGAATGCATGAATTACAAACTCAATATGCATGAATTACACTATCATTAGTTTCTACATGCAAATGTGCCAATATGTGTATACGGTGGTTCAGAATAGATATCTGAATATCAGTAAGTAGGTTTGCCAATTAAGAAAGGTTTTCATTTCGATTTTCATTTATCTAAATAAAGTAATAAACTAAGGGTTTAAATGCATCATTTTCGCTATGTTAAGGACACTGTTGCAACAAATGTGTCGATAATGATTTAACTTAGGAAATTTGAGGGTATTTTGAAACATGGCCTCACTGTGTTCAGTTACATAGGAATGAACTATCAAAAATGGATTAAGTTAACCACAATTTTACATAAAAAGTTATTTCAACTGTTTTATTGCAACTAGGGAGGCATCATTTATTGTTTCAAAGGGTAAAATATTCTACTCATATACATGTTTTTCAAGTATTTCAGAATTACTCACAACCATTTCAATATATGCATGTAGAAAAGTATTTCATAAAACCATATACTAATTAAGTTGAATAGATATGAAATATCATAATAATTTACTCAAAAGGGTTGCAGGTAATTAAGCGTTCTTGCCCCAAATTCATTGAAATATCAGAGAGATGATTTAAGTGACCTGAAATGTATGCTGAAAGTTAACAGAGACGGAATTGTTGTTGCAATGGCTGTATTAGCTTGAAAAACTCATTAATGACGATTTAAAAAAAATACGTACATCCTGACAAGAAAGCAAAGGGTTAAAAGGACCTATGATGATGTAACCTTGCCGTTAGTTTGTACATTTGTCGTTAAACGTTTATGTCTTTCTTACATTATTTTTCTTTTGTGCAATTAGATTGTATTTGAATATTATGAATGCTTACATTGTCATTTTAAACTTTTTTATTTGGAAAGATACGTGAGAGATAGTCTTATTAACTAAGAAAATGAAAATATTAATAATCACCACTCAGCAAAGTACGTCGTATGCGTGGTATCACCTGTACAGTGAGTCACTCCATATGAGTTTCATCCATGAGTGACAACTGAGTTTTTATTATAATTTTAATGTATTAAAAGACTTTACTTTTTGACGCATAATAAATTAAAATAATAAAAAACATTGTATGTATAAAGGATTATTCGTTATATTAAAATCGATTCGTAATTTCAATGTAATGGAGAAGATTCAGTACATGCAATATGTTTCTTAAGTTATGGAATGGAATGCAATGGAATCATCTAGATGATAAGACGTGGTGTAAAGAATAAGTTACTTCTTAATCATTAAGGGATGAGTTAACAATTTATAAGGAAATGAAAGAATTCATGGTTCACTGATTTTGAAATAAATTATTACGATTCTATTTTTAACAATCCACATCTTTATGTGCATGATGACTTCTTAGCGGAAATACTTTATAACATAACATTAAAAACGATGAGAACTAATTAGCAGAAAATGTGTGGTTCCCACGCATCGAGACCGACGAAATCTAACCTGTGGGAAAGAAACAGGTATTCTTTTAGTTCCCGAGGCTAACTCAGTCAAAATATGCGAGATGTTGACTAATCCCTATAAAACCGCCCGTAAATTAAAGGAGGATGATGAAGGGCCCAAATAATGAAATATTAATTATATTTCGCAGTGCTGTTGACATGCAGAGTCTTCTTTAACAGGGGTGGATACCTAGAGATGCAACACCCTAGTTACCGACGCACACAGTTCTAAATGATATTCGGATATGCTTCAGTATGGCCAGCAGTTTTGGTCGTAAATACTGGAATTTCCAAGAATGGAATGACCCAGAGAATGTATTGTATCGGGACTGACATTAGCGCTGAGGCCAGGGAAACATTCCGATATCATATGAAATGAATTTCAAAACAAATAATCGTAAATTATTATCAACTTTGCCTCCTTTTTCGAATACATTGATATTTAAAATATAAAAATGGCAGGTATCAATTGAAATTCATTGGACATTGCGTTTTATTCTTCTCTTTAAGGGGAAATGACGTTAAAGATAAAATCACCTCATATTTAATAATATCTATAATTTATATATCATTCAATCAACGCTATGTGAAATATATGTCGACAATTGTTACAAAATACACTTTAAGCAAAGTGTTTTTCACAAAAAATATTGTATACTGAACAAAGACTCAGTAAACTCATTGACTGCAATACACGAACTTTACAGTCCCTAAAACATATAGCCATTTTATTTTATCTCACATGTTAAAGGTATCACCCATGAAAATAAAAAAATGATAAAATAAGATTTTTGGTAAATGGCCATTGGAAAAAATATTTCCAAATATAGAATTTACAGTAAGTTACAAAGAGTGTTTCCGATGAATTTTGTATAAAGTAACTGAAAGGCCGGTAAAGATTTATTTTTACATCTGTTTGATTTTTAAACTTACCTAAACGTATTTTTATGAGCTTTTACCAGCAGGCGTATGGCGTAGCCATGGGATCTACGTTATCGCCAGCCATCGCAAATTTTTGTGTAGAAGACTTTGAGGAGCAGGCCCTTAAATTGGCTCCTCTGAGCCCGAAATGCTTCTATAGATACGTGGGCACAACGCTTATTGTTTTTAACTATGAAGTGCATACCGTTGACTTATTCCTAGGAAAACAGAACAATCAGCATGCTAACACATAATTTAGGACAAAGAGAGACAGAGAGAGATTTCCAACTATCGTTCCTGGATATACGGACTCATAGGAAAACAGATAGTACCCTGGAACAGGGTGTACGCTGAAAGCCAAATACCAAACTAACGTCACCACCATCCTTGCCAACTATTCATGCTGATGTCATCGCTAATATACAGAGCCCAATCCATAGCTCATAAGGGCGATATCCCGGGAGACATTAAACATCTCAGGAAGATCTTCCGTCGGAATGGGTACAGCTATTGGCAGATTTCACCAGTCCTAATAGGGTCCGTCGATCCAAGGAGAATTCTGATGGAAGATAAGAAGGAAGTAGATCGTCGGAGTCTGCATTCAGTGTATCTCAACCTCGGCAGGAAAAATGTCTAGGATTGTCCAAAGACACAATATCCGACGTATAAACCGTCTACAAAAATAAGGAGCCAGTTATTTACAATAATTACCCAATTGGAGTTTGGACACCGGGAGTCTATCAAATCAAAAATAAAGGCATTAATAAGGTTTCAGGCGTCATATGATGGAATATCATTTTCTTAATTGAATAAAAATATTTTTTTAATTAAATTTGATTAATTAAAAAAAAGCAATTTTCCACAAAATAAATTTTGATTTCAATGTTACTACATCATCATCAGGACAATGATGATGATGATGTAATGATATTGCAACCGGTCACATAAAAATTTGTTTTTTGGAAAATTGCTATTTTTATTTAGTCTATCAAATCCATTAAGAATGCGGAGAGACTTATGTAGGTCGTACTGTTGGAACAATAGAGTGAAGGAATATCGGTGGAACCTCAGAATCGGGAAATCAGTACAGGGTGCAACAAATTTCGTCGAAAGGGCAGTCTATCAAGAAACGAAAAAACGATGTACGATTTATAGACCAATCAGAAGGCGCTTGACCAATGGATAGAGGTTATACACATAGCTGACATTTTTAATATAAAGACTACGGAAGTTGTAAATGTAAATATGAAAAAAACTCCCATGTGGGTTGATCCAGGGGAATTTCTGAACCTGCCAAAAGCCCATCAGATTTATCTTTACTATCTGGGTACGTCCCGTCGTTGATATGTTGAAATGATTTATACCTCCGGTTCGTGATTGGTATTTTTGCTTTCACCATTTAAACTCTTTATATCCTCCAGGCCGTGCCACGCATAATCGTCGATCGCCATTTCCAGCCGATTGGACGCAGAGACCATCCCCGCGCCCACCTGCGCCCCTGATGCACATGCGCGGCAGAGCTCATATATGAAAGGAAACATCTCGCGCATAATACTACCGCATGCCCCTCTCGAGGTAGATCGTCTCGGAGATGACGACGGGGGTGGACCGGGGAGAGAGGAGCGAGAGATGAAGAGGGGGGACTCGCCTGGGAAGAACTCTCGCAAGGTCGAGGCGGGTCGGAGAGGAGGATGAACACACGCATCGGGGAGGTGTCGGAGGAGGAGCGGCGGGGAAGGGAAGAGAGGCAGGTCCGGCTATTCCGCGTGGATGTTCGTGACTGGCGGGGAGGCTGTTATGGAGACCGCTCCGGGAAGGCCGAGGTGGATGGGGGTTGAGAGAGGGTGGTTAGGGGCGTAGAGAGAGAGAGAAGATGCGAGACGAGAGAAGGGGAGGAGGGGACGGAGGTGAAAAAAGGGGAAGAAGGCGAGGAGGAAAGGGAGAGCTGATGATGGGAAAGGAAAATAAGAGAGAGAGGGAGAGGTATGGTGTGCAGAAACAAAAGAGGGGAGACGGTGGGAGGTTCCATTCGCGAGCTTGGAACAAAAGAATTAAAGCTCTCGAGCTGGTCGAACGTGCTCCTAGGTTCTCTTCCTCTCTTTCCCTTCTATTTCCCTCTCCCTACCTTACTTTGCTGCTTCAAGGAAATGGGAAATAAAAATAAAATCAATCCCCGTGGACGATGATGAGGTAGGCAGAAGATTAATGGGAGGAGATAATTTGAGAGGGAACAAGAGAAAAACCGGAATACAGATAGAGAGGAAAGGAAAAATGAAATGAGGGAGATTGAAGTGGTAAGGATGCATCTATGGTGGTGAGATGACTTAATAAGGGTTCTTTTAATAACCACCCTCCAAAACCAATAGAGGAGCAGGATTGGAACGTGGGAAGGTGAAAGAGAATGTCTCAGTCACGTTACTGTAGGCGTTCAGCGTGCATGCGGAAAAATTCGCGTCCTAGTCTGAGAAAAATCATCGATTTGCGGAGCAGAATAATGCCAAAAATATGACCAATAAAATGCTCATGATCGCATTCTGCAACATGTTTACCGCATCTGAGGTAATATATTTAAGTGAACTTCTTAAGGGAAAAGCGGTATTGGGAATTTTAACGCTAGATATCTTGAAGAGAAATAAGTCACCGAAGAGGAGATACCTTGTGGACACATAAAACAGACATGAGATAGAAATTTAATGGAAATAAGTTAACATTAATAATCCGATGTTTGTTGAAGAGCGGGCCAGGTAATTCAATGCAGTTTTATTTTTTTTGTCAGTGCTGTGGGATCGATCCTCGTTAGTAGATGAAATTGAATTATGAAAATAGGGTGACTCTGCCAAACAAAGTCATTAAGAAACTCTGCCATTACTTAAGGTGACACATAGTATCCCTATGTCCAGGGAGCGTGAATAAACATGTCGTGTTTACAGCCAGTAGAGCATCTATAAGATATCTATCTGAAGGTCACATTTGTATGCGTGAAAATTCGCAATTTGATAAGCGTTTTTAGGACTATGAAAATTAAAAATAATGTTAAATATGAAAGAACAACACTCTCAAACACACTCTGTTTATGATACTTTTACTACTGATAGGCATGTATTCAAAACGTGCATCGGGCGTATAAGAAATGTATATTGTAAATTTTATGAAAACCCAAAATATTCTCCAACGGACGGGGAGCTGTCCATCTCAGATCCTACCTCCGATCCGCTCTCATATATAATAATGAAGATGAGCCCTACCTTCTTCTTAATTGCAGAAGATCCTCCATCAGCGGATCGGACTAAATCAAGCAATTCGTCTTACAACCTAGAAGGAAGCCGGTTAATATGTTTCGTCTTAAAGAGATGAAGGAATATGAAATTATGAAAACGAGTTGTATTTGCGGAAAAGGCAAGTGCATATTTTCTAACTGAAAGTCAAGCTGAAGTCTATGATTCGGCCTCAAATATGAAACCCGTTGTAGGTGATAAACTTTTTGAGTTCTCCTCACCCTACCTTTTGTATATTACTGTGGGCAGAAGGCTATTTTCTTTCTCTCTCTCTAATATATATATATATATATATATATATATATATATATATATATATATATATATATTAGAGAGAGAGAAAGTTAATATACAACTATATATATATACACACAATTATATATATAAACCATAAACACAGTAATCAACCCGAAGATCGGTTTAGTAGGTGATGGTAGAGCTCACCCATGTACCAAGCCCTAAACGGCGTGTGAATATTCACACATCAGGGTAGGGGGGCCAGTTCCTTTCCCTGTGCCGGTTATGATTTCCCAGGAAGAACCTGGTACCCGAAAAATCAACTAGCTTGGGTGGAGCTGCAGGTGCCCAAAGTGCATTGCCCGGGAATCGAACCCGGGACAGCAGTCCAACGCTCTACCCGCTAGACCACCGCGACCCTATATATATATATATATATATATATATATATATATATATATATATATATATATATATATATATATAATTTTCCACCCTATTGAGTCGGTTTCAGTAGGATGGGAAATCTTAATCTGACTTGATGATTCATTTATTTCACCATAGAAACTCTTCCATCTACAAATTATTGGATAGGATTACTTCAAAAAAATATACAAAAGATCAGGGATTTTATTTTCACTATACTTATAGCTGCTATAAGAGAATGAATGAAACGGTGGACTTGCATTTCCGAGATGTGAATGTTTTTGACTTTATTTTGCCTTTCTTGTGGAGTTCTATCCTCGACATGGGAATAGCCTCCGGGAAGCTTTTACCTTTTAGAAGAATGTTGGTCACGGCAAGAGACGAATGGCAGCTCTGAATGCAGGAAGAGTGGAGAACAGAAGGCTGTTGTTCAGCAAACGCAGTAAATTACCTCAATTCGATTCTTCATGAAACAGGTGGAAGAGTAATGGACGGTGGAGGTAATGTAATGGATGGAATGGTATTGGTAATATAATGGTAATGGAAAGTTGGTATGTATATAAAACACACGTTGCACGTTGAAATTACTGGTAGAACGCATACTTTATCATTTTTCAGCCGTATAAATAGACAAAGGATCTCACTCTTTTGATCAACTCGTTTTATCAAGTTCTCAACTTTAAATGCCATTGCATCGATAGATTACATAACCAACAGTGATGGTTTCCCCAAAGTTTTACTACTATTATTCTAGCATATGGCATTAATGATGTCATATTTCGTAGATTGTGAAGATGTATTTAAAATTTTCTGCTTAAGGCCTTTCTTTCCTGCCAAATAAGAACATGATTCAAGCTCCTGAGGAACGTCACTGTAATTTATTTGTTTTTCTTGTTAAAGACATGTTTTATAAACATTTTTGGAAGAAATCAGTCGTTTTATTGTGAATGGTAAGTGTTGAAATGTTTGTAAGAAGACAAAATGACCCCTATACTTAACCCAACTAACAAATTTAAATGAAAATACTTCATTTTAAATTTAAATGGAATCCCTCCAATCAAAGAGGAAATAGAACTCAGAAGGGATTATTTGCAGTATTTTTTCGACATCATCATAATATGTTCTATAATTGATTTGAATCTGAAATTTGCAGGCTGCTTCAAAATTTTTCCTCATCACTTCATTACAAATCCCTTCAGGGTGTAGTGCGGTTTCGAAGAGGTGAAGGTCGATGACTTCAAGAGAGAAAGGCAAACATAACAGAATTTCGCACCACCGAACTACGTCTTCGAATTTGAGCCATGGGGACTCATATCGTTTTGGTCTCATACATTTATTGAGAGTAGTAGTGAATTGGCATACTATATGGTGGCTATTTGGAGAAATAAAAATTGATTCTCCTAAAACTTACACAGGATAAAGGTAAATGAAACAAGACTATTTTACCTCAATTTTTCTATGTACTCCCAGGCAAGATGTTGATTACTCTTTGTAAAAGCACCATATGCGAGAGTCCTTCATTTGGATTATTAAGTCAGTAAAAAAGCGGAATAATATTTTGTCTAAGGATCAAAACTGATCCATGAAGCTAAAAAAATAGGAGCTAGATGAAATGTTTATTGATACCAAGTACTGATGCTTAAACATAATTAAACAAGCTGTAACATTTTCATGGCGCTATTTAAATGTTTCCAATGTGTATGCAATAGTATGTACTTTGCTAAAACATATTTCTTATTAATGATTTCGCATTAACCAATGAAAACAACTGGAAGGGTGGTACTTTAATAATTCCGATTCAGAGAAAATTCATTTCCAAGCTTTATTCAAACCTAAGCCTGTATGAAACCAGACGTTTAAACATTTACGATTTATCTTCCTTCCTTTTTATACCATTATTTTAGCATTGACGTGTGACAATTTTACGATATCTTACTGCACGGATAAATACAAGTTATAATCACCTATGCAGAAGATGTCTCCACGTTGACTTCTAATGATTCTCCGTCTCTTAGTTCAGATCCCAGAAATTGTGGTGATATTATGAGCAAACATAAAAATATCAAGTAATCAGATGATCCGAGGATTAATCAATAAAATATTAAGAATAATGTGCTTATTTATGTCGGTGGAAATGCATATCTTTGAAAGAAAGAATCCCTCCGACTGCCAGAAAACTGACTTACGTGTGTGCATTAGGGTCGATGAAGAAAATCGACAGTTGAACACGAGACAACGCAATCCGGGGTGAGTTGGTTGATGGTTGGTGTTCGGTGGAGAAAGGAAGGAAGGGAGCGAGCAAAGAAGGTGGAGGGCGTATCGGGAGTGTGAGAACCGGTCTTGTGAGAGTACCAACTTTGCCGGTTGTGGTGAAGGGTCATGGACCGCCGGTCTGAGATCAGGTCGAATAAACGTATTCTCCCTGGTGTCCTCCGGGCATCGGGGAATCCGGGGGTGTGAATAATTCCGATTTTTGCATAAAAGTGAGTATTTAATTACCATGCGTATATGATAATTATTGGCCATTTTTTCTCAACACGACGGGAGAAATAAGAATTGATATAATTATAATCCCTGATGTTGTATCTATAGTGACGAAGAAACTAGTGGTCACTAAAATCTGGCAAAGCATTTCCAGACGAAGGTACACGACGATAACGTTGGAGGAAATATTTAACTTCAAACAACAAGCGGCGGGTTTATGGTAAGATCAAGAGACGATTAAACCTATGTTAATCCACCTGCTCCACTGATAACAATGTAAAATTGATTGTAGGTATAAATAATATAACTACACAATACCCCAAAAAATGCCGCAAGGGCCTGTTGCGGGGGACACAATTAATGAGTAGGCATATCACAAATATGAGTGAATACCTGCATTCATATATAATCGTAAATTAATAATACTAATATTAAAAGAATCTCTACCACATTTATACATCCATTATTACATATAGATATCATGTAATAATGGGTGTGCTTGACGAAATCATTACATTTTGGTTTTGGTACTTAAAAAATCCGTGATCTTGTGTTCGATTTTTCATTATTGCGTATCGTGAGAGGAAGCCCGCGTACTTGAATTTGTCGGTGATCTATCTCTCATATTTTATCACGGTGGTTGAATCTACTAGAATCATTTGGTGTCACAAAAATTTCCTCGTTGCTGCAGGTAAACTTGGATGCCTTTTACCACCAAAATTATATCGTGCCTGCTCTCTCCGCGAATCAAGAGGCATCATGCTTACTCTCTTTCCGTGACAATGCTTTACAAATATACCGGATTTTATCTGAACCTTTTCCAATTCTTTAATTGTTTTACCCATGGACCCCAAAATACTTGCCAAGCATTATTTAAAATGTGACCTAAGTCAGGCGGAGTAGCACTTCTCTCTTACATATATTTATATTTTCCTGCATCCTTCCATGGAAACCTAGCTTCTACAGTCTAAAATAAGGATAAAACTGGTTGAATTTTCAATCATAGACGGACAAAATAAACCAATCCTACAAATGCAAACATCATATAATTTTCCCCCGTAAGAGGAAATACAATAACAGGAAGAGGAATGAAAAATCATTTAATTTTTGTCTTCCTTAAGAGGCAATGTATTATGTTTACCAGTTTAAACCAGATTCAATTTATCAGTTTTCGTACATGTCTGCTGCAGTGTAAAATAATTCTATGAAGAAGAATATCACGTATTCCTCAGTCATCATCGAGCACACTGGTTTGACGGGTTTGAAGATTGAGAGACTAAATATCTACTAAATCCGGGTGCAGGAGGAAAATCGCTTCCCCTATGCTGGTTAACAGCGACTGATTAAATCTGGTTCTCAGAAAATTGTGGGCATGTGGATATAATGAAGTTAACGGGATTTGAACCCAGGATTTTACGGTCAGTGGCCGAGTCTTCTTGCACCGAACAAGTGGGCAGACTTGACTTGCCACTCCAACCGCCAGTCCGTCGTTATTCATAGCGTATACTACCCTGAATATTGTGGCTTTTGCTTGCGGTTTCACATGAAGCTTTATACTTCATCCCTGAAGTTTGCAGGAACGCAAGAGAACAATTGCGCAAAACAACTCTACAAGCACAATCGTACATTTGATATCAAACCAATGAAAAATATTAATTCTATATACAAAGATAACACGAGTGAACAAAAAAAGCATAGAAACACACACAAAATAAACTAACACGTGTTTCGAATTTTCGGGGCGCTGCCATCTTTCTCAAGGGAGAAGAAAAACTTGAGTTTCTTATCTCCTTTGAGAAAGGTGGCTTCGATCAATCAAGTGCTGATCAGAATTTGTTCTAATTATAGGAAGGGTGAAAAAAGTTCAAAAACCACAATAAATTATCACAGATCCTAATTGTTAAAATATTATCAACGAAATATTTGTATAAAACATCCCCTTAAAATATCAACAGCTATTACCGTTATTATACAATTTAACATTCATTACATTCTCTTCTGAGTTTAACATACATTTCCTCAATAGGTAAATACTTACTAATAAACAAAATTAATTATCAGATTTGCGTTTAGTAATCATCATGAATAATTTTTCCGTTATAGTTTAATATCTTCGAGCAGACACTTCGAAATATTCAAAAGAATAAGGAAGAGAATTTAGAAAATGCGGAAGATATTTTACGTCTTAAAAAAACAAAAAAAATGCCTTAATGTAGAAAAATGCCGGTAACACAAATGTTACGGTAAAACTAGGCATCAGGGTTTATAAATTAATCTTGTTCAATTTTTATCCTTGCTTATTTCATCTTAACCTAGGCTCCTATTGAGAGAGAATTCACATATTACCCTACATCTATTCGGTTTACTGCTCAGTAAGTTTCAATGCATCTCTTCATTTGTTCATCGTGCATATTTTCCAAGGACACACATCACATTGTAAATTCTCCACGCCTGCACCCGTTTCATTCAGCAGAGAATTTATTCATATTGGTATCAAAATCTTGTAAAAAAGTGACATCGAAAAAATGACTCAAAATCGATTACTTTATTTTCATGCAAAGACACCAACCTATGCAATGGACCTCGTACAGCAATTACATTTTAACATTAGACAGTTAGTTATGCAATTATTTCGAATATTTAGCCTAAACAGAAAAAATCAGTAATCAAAATTATCAGGGATCATTTAGGACAAGGTTCCATGACTTTTCTATCTGAGGGAGACAGCCATGTACAAATGGAACTATTTTATAGGCCAATGTAAATACAATTGGAATAAAAATATTCCTAAACGTAAATGAATAAAAATTAAAGCAGCATTAAACAAAGGAAAGAGATGTTGTTCAAAGAGTGATTAAATGCATTGCAACAGAAGAATATTACGAAATCGCTTGTGTGAAACGCACAACACAACATTAACTTACTCAATGAAAATGGGCGCTTGAGGTAGAGAAAAAACAGAACATCAACATAAACGAAAGCATTTATGATTTATTAGAAATCAATAAATTGAAACGTAAAGGTTTACATAGGAGGCATTCCACTAAATAAATTATGAAAATACATTAGTCAACGTTTTCAGATACTTTTGTACTCTTACATTTTAGTGCCGCTAGGAAATTTGAGAAATTTCTAATTCCTGGGAGAAATATTCCACTATCCGGGTTTAAGTAATTAGAACTAGGCACAGACGATGAGGTCGCTGTGGACCCTCCCGATGTAGATATTGAACCACTTAGAATACCACTCTGCGACGACCCCTGTGCTCCACCACCGCCACTTGCAGGTACGGAAACAGCGCCGGATCCCAGGGCAGATGCACTTCCTGAACCAGTTCCAAACCCTATACCGCTACCTGAACCCGAACCTATACCTAATCCACTTCCTGCACCTGTTCCCATTACTGTGCTACCTCCAATTCCTGACACTGTAACCGATCCCGTTCCCGTACCAATCCCAGATCCGATCCCACCACCAGATCCACTCCCTATTCCTGTGCCAGATCCGGTTCCCGTACCAGATCCAACACCACTTCCTGAACCTGAAGCGGATCCGAAACCTGTTCCGCTCCCTAAACCACTGCCCGATCCTGAACCGAAACTGGTCCCGCTACCAGTACCTGAACCAGTCCCAATTCCCGTACCACTTCCTGAACCGATGCCACCACCTATTCCTGTGCCTGATCCGGTTCCCGAACCAGATCCAAAACCACTTCCTGTACCTGAACCGGATCCCAAACCTGTTCCGCTTCCTAAACCACCACCTGATCCCGAACCGAAACCTGTTCCGCTTCCTAAACCACTGCCCAAACCCGAACCGATACCAGTCCCACTGCCACTACCTATCCCAGTCCCAGTTCCCGTACCACTACCTGACCCGATTCCACCACCAGATCCACTACCTATTCCCGTGCCTGATCCGGGTTCCCGTCCCAGATCCAAAACTACTTCCTGTACCTGATCCCGAGCCAAAACCAGTCCCGCTGCCAGTACCTAATCCAGTGCCAGTTCCCGTACCACCTCCTGACACGACCCCCACCCCCAGATCCACCACCTATTCCCCGTGCCTGATCCCGGTTTCCCGTACCAGATCCATATCCACTTCCTGTCCCTGAACCGGATCCGAAACCAGTTCCGCTTCCTATACCACTGCCCGATCCCGAGCCGAAACCAGTCCCGCTGCCAGTACCTAATCCAGTGCCAGTTCCCGTACCACTTCCTGACACAATTCCACCACCAGATCCACCACCTATGCCCGTGCCTGATCCGGTTCCCGTACCAGATCCATATCCACTTCCTGTCCCTGAACCGGATCCGAAACCTGTTCCGCTTCCTAAACCACTGCCTGATCCTGAACCGAAACCAGTCCCGCTGCCACTACCTATTCCAGTCCCAGTTCCCGTACCACTTCCTGACCCGATTCCACCACCAGATCCACTACCTATTCCCGTGCCTGATCCGGTTCCCGTCCCAGATCCAAAACTACTTCCTGTACCTGATCCCGAGCCGAAACCAGCCCCGCTGCCAGTACCTAATCCAGTGCCATTTCCCGTACCACCTCCTGACACGACCCCACCCCCAGATCCACCACCTATTCCCGTGCCTGATCCGGTTCCCGTACCAGATCCATATCCACTTCCTGTCCCTGAACCGGACCCGAAACCAGTTCCGCTTCCTATACCACTGCCCGATCCCGAGCCGAAACCAGTCCCGCTGCCAGTACCTAATCCAGTGCCAGTTCCCGTACCACTTCCTGACACGATTCCACCACCAGATCCACCACCTATGCCCGTGCCTGATCCGGTTCCCGTTCCAGATCCATATCCACTTCCTGTCCCTGAACCGGATCCGAAACCTGTTCCGCTTCCTAAACCACTGCCTGATCCTGAACCGAAACCAGTCCCGCTGCCACTACCTATTCCAGTCCCAGTTCCCGTACCACTTCCTGACCCGATTCCACCACCAGATCCACTACCTATTCCCGTCCCTGATCCGGTTCCCGTCCCAGATCCAAAACTACTTCCTGTACCTGATCCCGAGCCGAAACCAGTCCCGCTGCCAGTGCCTAATCCAGTGCCAGTTCCCGTACCACTTCCTGACCCGATCCCACCACCAGATCCACCACCTATTCCCGTGCCTGATCCGGTTCCCGTACCAGATCCATATCCACTTCCTGCCCCTGAACCGGATCCGAAACCTGTTCCGCTTCCTATACCACTGCCCGATCCTGAACCAAAACCAGTCCCGCTGCCAGTACCTATTCCAGTCCCAGTTCCCGCACCACTTCCTGACCCGATCCCACCACCAGATCCACCACCTATTCCCGTGCCGGATCCGGTTCCCGTACCAGATCCATATCCACTTCCTGTCCCTGAACCGGATCCGTAACCTGTTCCGCTTCCTAAACCACTGCCTGATCCTGAACCAAAACCAGTCCCGCTGCCAGTACCTATTCCAGTCCCAGTTCCTGTACCACTTCCTGACCCGATTCCACCGCCAGATCCACCACCTATTCCCGTACCTGATCCGGTTCCCGTACCATATCCATATCCACTTCCTGTCCCTGAACCGGATCCGAAACCAGTTCCGCTTCCTAAACCACTGCCTAATCCTGAACCGAAACCAGACCCGCTGCCAGTACCTATTCCAGTCCCAGTTCCTGTACCACTTCCTGGTCCGATTCCACCGCCAGATCCACCACCTATTCCCGTACCTGATCCGGTTCCCGTACCAGATCCATATCCACTTCCTGTCCCTGCACCGGATCCGAAACCTGTTCCGCTTCCTAAACCACTGCCTGATCCTGAACCGAAACCAGACCCGCTTCCAGTACCTAATCCCGTCCCTGTTCCGGTTCCACTTCCAGACCCGATACCACCACCAGATCCCCCAAATGTACCTGTACCTGATCCAAAACCACTTCCTGTTCCCGTACCGGATCCAAAGCCGGTTCCGCTCCCTGCACCAGTACCTATTGCTGAACCGAAACCAGTTCCACTGCCAAATCCGTTTCCAGTTCCTACTCCATTTCCGAAACCCGTCCCGCTTCCGGTTCCTGTACCAGTTACGATGCTACTAGCTTCACCCGACCCTGATCCAAACCCCGTTGCGCTACCAAATGCCGTTCCCGTTCCACCTGCTATTCCCGTCCCTTGTCCCAGACCAATCATGCTTCCGTGTCCTCCTCCATTCCAAAATCCGGTCCCAATTCCGATTCCCGTACTTGTTCCTATTCCACTTCCTATTCCAAATGTACCCGTTCCACCAAGAATTCCACTTCCCACTCCTGTACCATATACGCTTCCTAAACCAGTTCCTGTACCACTCGCTGCCCAAGAACTTGACCCAACGCCCGTCCCACTACCATACCCGGTACCTGTTCCACTTCCTACCGATGTTCCTGAACCGGTTGCTGTGCTGCTACCATATCCAGTACCTGATCCCAATCCGGTACTAGATCCAAAACCTCCACCTGTTCCACTACCAAATCCGCTTCCTATTCCTGTACCGGATCCACTCCCTGTGCTAGTACCAAATCCACTGGTCGTTCCAGTGGAGGACCATGCACCTCCACCAGTGAAGCTACTTCCAAAATTAGAAGTTCCACCAGATGCACCGGTTGTTCCAACAACTCCTCCTGAAATCGGATAAATTTTATAGCATAAAGATAAAATTTTCTTTCTTTTTTCTTAAATGGTGGGAATAAGCTTTATTCAATTTATCTGTGAACGCCATTATTTACTAAAAGAGGTTTAGTCCCTCAGGACTCAATCATGTATGAATGTTTGTCTGTGGGAATATATGAATGCAACTTAGGTTCAAACCGAAGTCCCAGCAGACTCCCATGAGGGAAATTCATGCCGCCTCGAGGGTTTTGTGTTTAAGCTAGTTATTTGAGGGAGGAAAAGAGGAAATAAATCACTGAATCAAAATATAATTGATGTAACATTATGGATCGAGGTATGTTAAGGAACTAGTGGAGAGAATAATGGGGAAAAGGTAGGCAGAGGCGCGTTGATCGTTGATTCCGTTGTTGAGAGGAGTGGTACACTGATCAACCTAGTATGAGGAACAGAGTTTACAATTTAGTAGCTAAACTAATAAGGGATGTTTATGAGGAGTATCGTGGAACGGGAGATTAGTAATGGTATAGGGGAGGCAAGGGATGGTGAGAATGGGACATGTTTCTCTCAACGGTAGTGCACCGGTGTGAATCTATGAGTGGCTGAGAGTTTGAAAACGGTAAAATGGATCTCATTATAGGATATAATAAGTATAAGATATATTGGCCAGACGATCACATATGACAGAGGGACATTCAGGTGAAATGTTTACCGTAGGTTTGTGATTGAGTGTCGTTGGCAATATACTGTAGTCATTGAATTCTTGGGAAGTATGAAAAGTGAAGAATCAGGCGTGATATTGTGGAATCGAGACATAATGAAAACTTCGTTGCAATTTTCCACAGTTAAAACTTTATTACCGACCATGGTTTCGATACACTGTATCATCTTCAGGTGAGGGAGAGTACAAGGAGAAGGGATATATATACCAAGAAGGGGTGGCAGGGGAGGAGGGAGCGGGTGGGAAGAGGGGGTGGGGTTTTGTCATACAAAGAAAGGCAGGAAAAACCTGGAAGTACTTACTTGGGAAGTATGTTGTATAAATGAAGAGTCCACATAAGTTGATGTCTGGGATAGGTCAGGGCGAGGGAACATTTTTCTCGAAGGATTCCCTATCTACTGTAGCCGTGGCTGAGAAGTGATACATGTGATTTGTTCAATAATTTGTCAAGGAAGTGTCAATTGTTACAGATTCTGTTATCGCGAGAATATAAGAAGTACGAAAGACTGTTTGGTGTTCGGTAAATATAAGGTGTTGTAGTCAAGGAAATTTTGTTTATAGTTTGTTTTTGTGTAGATGAGTAATTTTTGATTGGTGAGAAAACTGTTACCATCGAGGTAAGTAAAAATAGGGTAGAGTAGATGGAGGTAGATTTGATGGAGGTGGTTGAAAGAGAAAAGAAACTCTCGTAGGAAAAAATGAATGTTTCAAGGGTTACATGCTATAATACCAGAGAAGTTCATACATACACCTACATATTTATGTATTTATTGGCCCTTAGAAGAGGTTCCCAAAGAACTGGAAAGAAAGTATTTAAAAAGGAGGCTGTGAATGTTTACGTATGAACGACTGAATCAAATTCCATTGCAAAGTCTATGATTTGCAGATACATAAATCATTTTATGGTAGGAGAAGGAGTTCTAGGATAATTTGCGACCGAGACAAGGGAGCTAAGAATATGTCACGAGGGGCACCAGGATATTATTATTAGGTAATCTACCGGTTAAGGTAGGTTTTTGGATGGACACAACTATCAAATAAATATTTTGTAACTCCAAACAAAACCCAATCCAGCAACCTAATCTACATCAGGTCCCCCTTCATTTCTGCGTACTTCTTTCCTCCCTTCATCCCATCCAACATCCCTATCCTGTTCCTACCCTTTCCTCGCTTGCCCAACATTCTCCCCTCTATTACCTTCTTCAACATTCCACTACCGCTCAATACGCCTTTCATACATTTTTCCTGCCTCCATAGGATTTCTCTCAGCAAACCCCTCTCTTCACCCACCATCTCCAGTACTTCCTCATTTGTTTTCCTTTCGGTCCATTTCACCTTCTCCATTCTTCTCCAGACCCACATTTCAAAAGCCTCCAATCTACGTCTATCCTCCTGCTTCAGTGACCACGTTTCCGCGCCGTACGCTACGCTCCATATCAGAGTTTTTACGAGTCTTGTCTTAACATCCCTACTCAACGTCCCCGTCATCAACTCCCTCCTCCTTGAGAAAGCCTCCTTACCTAGCGCAATTCTTCTCCTTACGTCTCTACCACTTTGACCGTATTGGTCCAAAACAATTCCGAGATACGTAAACTGTTCTACCTGCTCTATTTTTCCCCTCCTATTTTAATGTTTATCTTAGCCTTTTTCTTTCTGGAAAATCGCATAACCTTTGTTTTATTTACATTTATTTTCATCCCATATTTATCGCACTGAATTTCTAATTCACTCAGCAATGCTTGCAATCTCTTGGCTGACTGAGTAACTAATGCTTGGTCATCAGCGAACCTAATTGATTTTACGAATTCCCCTCCGACTTTCATTCCTACCTCCAGTTCTTCCCATGCCTCTTTAATCATTTCTTCCACATACACGTTGAACAGCACCGGTTACAATAAGCAACCCTGTCGTACACCTCTTCCTAACACTGCCCATCTGGGTTCTCCGTACCCCACTCGCACCTGAGCAGTCTGAGACATGTACAGGTTGCGGATCAGTCTCCTGTCCCTCCAACCCATTACTATTATCTGCAACACACGCATTAATTTTTCCCAATTAACTCTATCAAACGCTTTTTCGAAATCTACGAAGCAGGCAAAAACATCCTGCGCCAGGATATATAGTCGCAGAAATGGGAGACGAGTACAGAGAGAGAAAGTGAGACGGAATGAGGTTGGAAATGGAAGAATGGCAACCTTGTGATTCCACGGAAAACTTTATTACGATACGACCCGGGTTTAGACATCCAACATCATCTTCACGTGACTTTGGACGTCGAAACCCGGGTCGTATCGTAATAAATTTTTCTGCGGAATTACAAACTTACCATTCTTTCATTTCCAATATGAAGCGATTTCACAAAGTTACGCCAAAAACCATCAATTTCGGAAAGTGGTGCAAAGGGATACGAGTCTATTGCGACCTTAATGAGCTGGGTGTCCGGAGGGATAGAAGTTGAGTAGAGAAGGTTGAGAAGTGGTGTGTTTAACATGGTACAGTAGAAAGCGAACCAGAGGTTGGAAGTTGTGATAGACGGCGGCGGACATTGTACCTGTCGGCTAGTAAAGGGAAAAACAATTGGTTACCCTGGGATGTTGAGTTTATGTATTTTGGGAAGGATGTAAAAGGAGAAGTAAGCGGGTGAGGCGGCTGGCTGTTGGCAATGTTGGTACAGGAGAGGACCTCTTGAGGACCCAATATCCTTGAGAAACGTTGAAATCTCTGCCTGGAATCTGAGTTTGGGCCATTATATATGTTCTATTAAAAGGAGACACAATGGATTAGCTTTTTTAATGCAGTCGGCGAATTTAGAATGACTGCCGTGGAGCCATCATCGGCTGATTTGATTACCAAATTATGATTGTGGATGACTTTTTCAAAACAGCGCTATCTTGTGGATAGATTAAATGAAGGTTTTAAAGAGCAAACGAAGGACGGTCCGGAGACTTTGGAGTGAAAACAATTAATAAATAAATCATCTGGGGATTTTGGACAAAGAGATGTATGATTGTTAGATT
The DNA here is from genome assembly GCA_037158775.1 of Hetaerina titia. NCBI lineage: Eukaryota > Metazoa > Arthropoda > Insecta > Odonata > Calopterygidae > Hetaerina > Hetaerina titia. The sequence continues at coordinate 71,708,367 of CM073770.1, forward strand.
ACGGATGTTTAAAAATAAGAAGTATTTTATTAAATGATATAGGTGGTCATTAGGAACCTTATGGCTACTAAAAATATTATCATCATAGATATCGTCTGAACTATTGAATGTTAGTGAGAATTGCCGCTCAAATTTTGCGTGGAAGAAAATCAGAATATACTGTTTGGGAGATAGGATATTTTGCAAGGGACTACATCTAGAAGAGTTAAACGAGTGAGTAAGTGATGAAACATGTTGTTTATCCTTGTGTAAGTGTTGGTGTGTTGGAGTGCAAGCAGCATAACAAGGAAAATTAAGGTTATTTAGTTTGTATTTATTAGTTCAGCGCATTGATTTTGAGCTGACTCGAAAACAATGGAAAACATACCCATTGAGGTGACCACAAGTGAATACATGAAAGATAAGAGGAGGAAACCAATTAGTCAGACTATGAATATGAAAGCCTCCTCATGGAAACATTTTTAACCGGGTGTAACTTTTTTTTAGTTTCTCTGTCTAATCCATTTATTTTTACAAAGAAGTTCATTAATAACATTAGGATATGTTTTATATTTCAAAATATTTCGAAAAATTAAAAAAATTATTTCTCTAATTTTGATGAAAATATTATCATATAGCAAAAACGTACAAAGTAAGAAAAAGAGTAAAAGTAACATAAATAGTTAAACTAACATAATCTAGATACATTTCCAAATCCAAAACTATTTCCTGAGCCAATTCCTGTCCAAAAGCCCATAAAATTTTCATTGAACTTACCTTGCCCAATACTACTGCCACCTTCCGGTCCAATTCCAATACCAGTTCCGTTACCGGAACCTAGCCCTGCGCCACTTCCAGTCCAGAATCCACTGCCGCTGCCAACGATCAATCCAGAACCGCTTCCGATTCCCAAAGCTGATCCATAGCCTCCACCGCTCCCAGACCCGAACCCGCTGCCAGTGCCAACTCCAGTACCGAATCCGCTTCCTAATCCCGTTCCTAGCCCAGTTCCACTTCCCGAGCCAAAACCGCTGCCGCTGCCCCCTCCAGATCCAATTCCTGTTCCGGTACCGTATCCTTGTCCCGTACCATATCCATAGCCTCCTCCACTCGCAGATCCAAACCCGCTGCCAGTGCCAACTCCAGTACCAGATCCACTGCCTAATCCCGTTCCTTGCCCAGTACCAATTCCCGAGCCAAAACCGCTGCCGCTGCCGCCTCCAGATCCGATTCCTGTTCCTGTACCGAAGCCTTGTCCGCTCCCAGTCCCAGATCCGGATCCACTACCGCTACCAACACCCGACCCGAATCCGCTTCCGATTCCTGAACCAGATCCATAACCTCCACCACTCCCAGATCCGAATCCGCTGCCTGTGCCAAGTCCAGTACCGGATCCACTTCCTAATCCCGTGCCTTGCCCAGTTCCACTTCCCGAGCCAAAACCGCTGCCGCTGCCCCCTCCAGATCCAATTCCTGTTCCTGAACCGAATCCTTGTCCCGTCCCAGTCCCAATCCCAGTTCCGGATCCACTACCGCTACCAACACCGGACCCGAATCCGCTTCCGATTCCTGAACCAGATCCATAACCTCCACCACTCCCAGATCCGACCCCGCTGCCTGTGCCAACTCCAGTACCGGATCCGCTTCCTAATCCTGTTCCTTGCCCAGTTCCACTTCCCGAGCCAAAACCGCTGCCGCTGCCCCCTCCAGATCCAATTCCTGTTCCGGTACCGAATCCTTGTACCGTCCCAGTCCCAATACCAGTTCCGGATCCACCACCGCTACCAACACCGGACCCGAATCCGCTTCCGATTCCTGAACCAGATCCATAACCTCCACCACTCCCAGATCCGAATCCGCTGCCTGTGCCAACTCCAGTACCGGATCCGCTTCCTAATCCTGTTCCTTGCCCAGTTCCACTTCCCGAGCCAAAACCGCTGCCGCTGCCCCCTCCAGATCCAATTCCTGTTCCGGTACCGAATCCTTGTCCCGTCCCAGTCCCAATCCCAGTTCCGGATCCACTACCGCTACCAACACCCGACCCGAATCCGCTTCCGATGCCTGAACCAGATCCATAGCCTCCACCGCTGCCAGACCCGTACCCGCTGCCAGTGCCAACTCCGGTACCGGATCCGCTTCCTAATCCCGTTCCTTGCCCAGTTCCACTTCCCGAGCCAAAACCGCTGCCGCTGCCCCCTCCAGATCCAATTCCTGTTTCGGTACCGAATCCTTGTCCCGTCCCAGTCCCAATCCCAGTTCCGGATCCACTACCGCTACCAACACCCGACCCAAATCCGCTTCCGATTCCCGAACCAGATCCATAACCTCCACCGCTGCCAGACCCGAACCCGCTGCCAGTGCCAACTCCAGTACCGGATCCGCTTCCTAATCCTGTTCCTTGCCCAGTTCCACTTCCCGAGCCAAAACCGCTGCCGCTGCCCCCTCCAGATCCAATTCCTGTTCCGGTACCGAATCCTTGTCCCGTCCCAGTCCCAATCCCAGTTCCGGATCCACTACCACTACCAACACCCGACCCGAATCCGCTTCCGATTCCCGAACCAGATCCATAACCTCCACCGCTGCCAGACCCGAACCCGCTGCCAGTGCCAACTCCTGTACCGGATCCGCTTCCTAATCCTGTTCCTTGCCCAGTTCCACTTCCCGAGCCAAAACCGCTGCCGCTGCCCCCTTCAGATCCAATTCCTGTTCCGGTACCGAATCCTTGTCCCGTCCCTGTCCCAATCCCAGTTCCGGATCCACCACCGCTACCAACACCCGACCCGAATCCGCTTCCGATTCCTGAACCAGATCCATAACCTCCACCACTCCCAGATCCGAATCCGCTGCCTGTGCCAAGTCCAGTACCGGATCCACTTCCTAATCCCGTGCCTTGCCCAGTTCCACTTCCCGAGCCAAAACCGCTGCCGCTGCCCCCTCCAGATCCAATTCCTGTTCCGGTACCGAATCCTTGTCCCGTCCCAGTCCCAATCCCAGTTCCGGATCCACCACCGCTACCAACACCCGACCCGAATCCGCTTCCGATTCCTGAACCAGATCCATAACCTCCACCACTCCCAGATCCGAATCCGCTGCCTGTGCCAAGTCCAGTACCGGATCCACTTCCTAATCCCGTGCCTTGCCAAGTTCCACTTCCCGAGCCAAAACCGCTGCCGCTGCCCCCTCCAGATCCAATTCCTGTTCCGGTACCGAATCCTTGTCCCGTCCCGGTCCCAATCCCAGTTCCGGATCCACTACCGCTACCAACACCCGACCCGAATCCGCTTCCGATTCCCGAACCAGATCCATAACCTCCACCGCTGCCAGACCCGAACCCGCTGCCAGTGCCAACTCCAGTACCGGATCCGCTTCCTAATCCTGTTCCTTGCCCAGTTCCACTTCCCGAGCCAAAACCGCTGCCGCTGCCCCCTCCAGATCCAATTCCTGTTCCGGTACCGAATCCTTGTCCCGTCCCGGTCCCAATCCCAGTTCCGGATCCACCACCGCTACCAACACCCGACCCGAATCCGCTTCCGATTCCCGAACCAGATCCATAGCCTCCTCCACTCCCAGACCCGAACCCGCTGCCAGTGCCAACTCCAGCACCGGATCCGCTTCCTAATCCCGTTCCTTGCGCAGTTCCACTTCCCGTGCCATAACCACTGCCGCTGCCTTCTCCATTTCCGGTGCCTGACCCTTGTCCCGTACCGAATCCTGCACCAATACCCGTGTTACTTCCGTAGTCTGTCGCAGTGCTTGTTCCTGTGCCTATGCCGGTAGAAGTAACAGTTGCAAAGCCACTTCCTGTTCCGAAACCGCTGCTGGTTCCAGTGCTACTACCCGCCGTTCCGCTGCTACTATTGATTCCTATTGGGAAGTGATTATTTTTTAATATTTCTACACATTCACATGTTGTACTTAACGAATTATTTCTTTTTCCTAAGTATTCATTTTTTTTCTTTTATAAATATGATTTATCTTTCTTCATGAATTTATTTTTCTTTTTCTCGCGTTTTAATTTAAATAATATCGATATTTAATATTTAATCTTTTAAATTAAAAAAAATAATAAAAATCCTAATGTGCTGCAATAAATTTGTTCAATGTGTGTCTTGAGGACACTTACTTTGGCCCTAGAAATGATTATAACCTCATGTGTCTATCATGATCTTGATTAATGTATTTCAATAAATAAAAATTCCATTGCTTTTTTATTTTCATGTCAAATTCTCGATCTTGGTATTCATAAAACGACCGGAAACAATGGCAAGAGAAAAGTGTTTTCCATATTAAGTGCACTGACTGTCGAATGCGCTCAGTAATGCTTGCAACATCTAGGGTGACTGAAAAACATATTAATCTGCAAATTGAAACGATTTTTTATGGATCCACCTCCATTCATTCCTGTCTCTAGTTCTTCCCATGCCTCTTTAACCATTGCCCCCACATACAAGGTCTGACTCAAAAGATGTAGGATGTATTTTCCCGTATAGACGGACGGCGGCTGGGTTAGAAGTAGGGGAGTCTCAGGAATGGCTGGGAGTCGGTGGCAGACGGAGTGCGGATCGTACAGTTGTGAAACCTTGAAATCGTGACCTTGTTACATTCCGTCATAAACCGGTTATTGGGACAGGACTATGCCACCAAATTTTGCGCGAAACTGGATAAAACCGGGAATGAGACACATGACATGCTCAAGTCAGCTTATGGTAATCACATCATGGGTAGGTAGGCCGTTTTTGAGTGGCACAATTTATTTTGGGAGGAAGAGATAATGTTGAAGAAGCCAAACGTTCAGTGCGCCCTTCAATCTCAGAAAGGTACGTATTTCGAGCAAGAATGAATGCTTTGTCAGACTGAGATAACAGATTATGTGTTCGCATGGTATTTGATGAACTTGGTATTCATAAAACGACCGGAAACAATGGCAAGAGAAAAGTGTTTGTGAAGTTGGTGCCGCAAGTGCTCTCGGACAATCCGGTGGCAGCAATGTGTGAACGCACAAGGGTGCTACATGAAAGACTTTTGAGTAAATGTATCAATTCAGAAAATAATTTTTTTAGTCGACCCAACCTTGCAACTTTTAGGACAGGCCTTGTTTACGTAAAATGTATCTAGCATAAGAAGCACTGTATTTCAAAGAATTATATTTCAACATTAATGTAAGCTATTCGTTCAAAATATATCTCTATACTTGAAAAACAATTATATGATGCACAAATGATAAAGAAAAAAGGATGAGGCAATTCACAAAAAAGTATTAGAAGACCAAATCCCTACCAAGCCTTCATAATTATTCAGAAAGGGAAATCTCAATTATTTATATTATCATTTAATGTATAGCATTTTATTGCAGCAAAATATGCTTCATTGTAGTTAACACAAGTAATGTTGCATGACTTTACACCGTGAAAACTTTCCTTCAAATTATTGGTTTGATCATGATAACAGTTACTGAGTTTTACATGTATGGATTCACCGTACTAATTTTTTATTGTATAATGCCATTTTCCATTATGAACGCAGAATAGCCTCCATCCATCTCGATTAAGTCTCGTTATGAAAACGAAAGTAATATGCATTCCAGCTAACATTGTACAAGCTGTCAAGTCATTAACTCTGTAATTTCTTGAAGAGATTCTTGCCATTAACCTACACAGGGTTCTTCAATTCATTTCACTTTGTGACAAAATGTAACTATCCAATTGGCAATTGGCTTGAAAAAACTTTACTATATATTGTTTATGCATGGTATAGTTCAGATTCAAATATCTAAAAGTGGTTTTAAAGTTTTAATATTTTTATGTTCTTTATCGCTTTGTTAAGCTTTGTTCTCAAACTCAAACGCACGAAACAGAAAATCTAACAAATAAATTATTTCTAAGAGGGTTAAATAAGTTCGTAATACCTGCTTAAATAGGGCATGAATTTGATAGTAGCATATTCTGCCAATTCCACCATTCTTTACCTTGTTAAGTAAATTATCCCCGCGTCAATCTATTGCCTTGTAAAATAGCAGGTCCCTCTCATACTTCAATCACATTTTCGTATTGAATAGATAATATTTTTATGTGAGAATATTTTATCATTTGTTTTAAATGAATCGTGAACGTATTTGAAAAAATACGTATTTAATATATTATCCTCATGATATGTGTTATGACATTTAATCTTTGTATGCATTTCCTAATTAACTTAATCAGCAGACCCAAACTCTCTAATTGGATAAGATATTTTGGAGCAGACCAAAAGTGTAGAGATAGATATTTCGAAATTCTGTTGAATACTTTTGAGTACTTTCTCGCTCCAATCAGACCCAACTTATATTCTCCAGTGAGCATATTAGTTATCCAAGAACATATTGCCATACAATAAGTAGTCTTGCAGAAAATTAAAACTTTTTCTCAGTTAATGATTTGAATAAAAGTATCAAATCTGAGTTCAGAATTACTTGAGTAAAGAGGAAGTTTTCTTTAATATGTTCTTTGAAAGATGTCTAATCCAGATATTCACTAAGGATAGAAATTCTTAGTTTCTGGGTTGTAAGTGACTATTTGTTAACCTTTCCGAAATTATTGTTGGGTTTTTGTATTTAATGTCAACATTTGACTTAATATCAGTTTTCGTGTGCTTATTTATACTATATATTTTACTTCGGTAGTTCTATTTGAACAAATCTATTGGGAACGCATGTGATTACGAAAATATTTGACTTGAAGAGGGTAACCTTTCTTCTAAGGATCAACTAATATTTTTATATCAATAATCGATAAGATAATTTCTATGAAACATGAAACGATAAAATTCCAATAAATGAATATAAATATTCATAAAATCGATCTATATTACTTTTTCGTTCAAGTTAAGTCACCTGAAGCAATTATAATGCGACTAGCGTAATTACGTCTAGATAGAGGAATTGCAAAATGAAAATGCAGGTGTTTATGGTTTAAACAAAGCTTTTAATTCAGAAATGCATACAAGACAAAATGGTACATAACTATAAAGGCAAAAACCTAGGTCATTACAAGTATCCGACATAATTATCAAAAACAATATCTTCAGATGACGATTTACGTGACAAGGAATATTTTGTGTCTAACGTTTACCTGATCCCGAACCAGTTCCACCTCCGTAGCCGGAAGTTCCACTCAATCCGCCCCACAAGCTCCCCCAGTAACCTCCACTAGCCCCCCAAATGCTCTGCCACCAATTGTCCCCTAAGGAGTCCACAGTGTTGCCCAGTCCCCATAGCGAGTCAGGGTGTGAGGACTCGTGAGTGAGTGTGGACTCCGGGAACGGTATTCTTTGGCAGTACCTCTGCCTATTGTCCATTAGGCATTCGAACTCTAGCTCCTGGTGTGTCTGTAAATAAAATTAACAGTCAGAATCTTGAAATGTTCCACTTGAATTCGTAAACTTTGATTCCAAATCCAAATGACTTCGATACCAAATTTACTCTCCACAAAGATCAGCATCTCTATAGAAAGAACCAGAGAAAGACCTCCGATATATGTAAAAAATAATGAAATGGGCATGGCAGTACAGAAGGTAGACCGCTTTGGCAATGAGCGGATGGCCCGGGTTTGATTCCTGGTGAAGCCCTTGGGTACTCCCCAACTTCACCAAGTATATTTGATTTTTTGAGATTGGTACTATGTGAGATTTATCCTCAACTATCAAATTAAATTTAGGGTTAACTACTGTGGGTGTTATAGAATAACAATGGAACAGAAAAAATGGCCACATTTAGACCGTGAAATTGTATCATTAACTTAACACGCATGACCATGAACTTCAATGACTTCAGTTTAATATACGAGGGTCATCCGGAAAGTAGTACCCGTTCGTGCCGCATGAAGTGCTGACGACGCGAGTAGCCGCTGGACGAGGTCAGATAGCTTCAGTGGCTTGTCTGCCTTCTCTGAGCCAAGTTGCGTGACGCTAGCATTGCCTGTGTTGTTTCTGTGATTGTTTACAATGTTTAAAAAAATTGAGAACGCCGCCAGTTGTGAAGTGAGGGCAGTGATTAAATTCCTCAATGCAAGAAACGTTCGCCCATGAGATATTCATCGCCAATTAAAGGAGGTGTATGGAGACAATGTAATGGACGAGTCGCCTGTTCGGCGGTGGTGTCGCAACTTCAACATGGGGAGGGGGAACACACACGACGATGAGCGTTCGGGGAGACCGTCTGTCATTACAGACCAACTGGTGAGCTCAGTTGACGAATTCGTGAGGAACGATCGGCGCGTCACAATTGATGACATCTGTGAGCATTTTCCCAATGTTTCTCGAACAATTGTTCATGAAATTGTTAAACACCATCTGCATTATGCAAAAATTTGTGCAAGATGGGTCCCTCGCATGCTTACAGATGAGCACAAAACCAAGCGTATGGCTGCAGCACTGACGTTTTTGGGACGTTATTCTGATGAAGGAGACTCTTTCTTGACTCGCATAATTACTGGTGACGAAACATGGGTTTGTTATGCATCACCTGAGAGTAAACGACAGTCAATGGAGTGGCATCATGCTCATTCACCAAACAAACCAAAAAAATTCAAGACAGTTCTGTCCACCAGGAAACTCATGGCAACCATTTTCTGGGATCGACGAGGTTTATTGCTTATTGATTTTATGGCCCGTGGAGACACTATTAATGCCAATGCGTATTGTGAAACATTAAAGAAATTACGGCGGGCAATACAAAATCGGCGGCGAGGTCTATTGTCTACTGGTGTCATTCTCGTTCATGACAATGCCAGGCCTCATGCAGCTGGGATAACACAAAAACTTTTGCAGCAATTCAAATGGGAAACTTTCGACCATCCACCGTGTAGCCCGGACTTGGCCCCTTCAGATTTTCATCTCTTTACAAAGCTTAAAGACTTTTTGGCAGGAAAAAGATTTGACAGCGATGAAGAACTTAAAGAAGGAGTGACCCTGTATCTCAATGAGCTGGCGGCGAAGGACTATGCAGCAGGAATACAGAAACTTGTCACACGTTATGACAAATGCCTTAATTTGCTTGGAGATTATGTTGAGAAGTAGTTTAAAGTATTCTCTTTCAAATAAAATTTTTTATGTTTGTTAATATTTACTTTTGTGTCTTTATTTCACGAACGGGTACTACTTTCCGGATGACCCTCGTACTATCCATTATAAATTAACCAATGCAACCTGGAGTGTCAGTGCCCAATATTAATCTCCTTGTGTGGGCATATTGTCAGTCAATATTGACAATCGCCGTGTCATGTATAGCATTTTAGAGATAATAATCTAATTTTAAAGTCCAAGGTATGACTCTAAGTTGGAAGTAATAGTTGCTTTTCAAAGTATCATGCACAAACGATAAGGCGTGAAAACACCTAAGTGAAGAGAAACTCAGTAAATCTGACATTGAAAAGGAATTATTATTTTTCAAAAATATGCTGAATCTAGGTCACATTTTTACATGTCATGTGATACGCAATCAAATAAAAATATAAGTAGTGCATGAAAATTATCACATTGCTGTATTTTTGGCATTAACATAATAGTTAAGTGTAGTCAACAGCATCGTACGGCTAGCGTGTTTTCTATGGGCTTAAAACTGTCAAAACAATGATTTTTTAGCTTTTACGAATTGTTCCAAGTTTGAAAAAAAACATATGGGTACATTCACTAATAATAACACCAGTGTGGAAGATTTTCAAAAGCTCACGATAATTTACGACCATTCCAAAAGAGCATGACTTAGGAATCACTTTAAAAGACTATACTAATTTGTTAACTTTCCCGGCAAGTCCCTAATGAACGCCTTTATCGTTTTCTTTCTTCTCGCCATTGCTCGATTACGAAGGACTCGACAATACAAACGTCGAGGTCCTGAATGACCTCAGCGTCCTGAGTCGGTGGAATGAGTAAATGAAGGAAAACGCGTTTACAGTCGGACTCCATCCGACAGACCTTAACTAGCGCTCCGGGAGTATCTGAACCACTGATTTAATACTCACCACTCGACGGTTCACACGGTCCAGGGACACCACGATTGACTTCATGACCCTGACCATGGCGTTCTGCCTAGCAGCCAATGCCGCCATGAAGGCCTGAAGCCTGGCCTCTCCCTGACCGGGTGGCCTGGGCGATTGGAGACCCGACAGTAGGTGTTCAAAATCCGAGGCGATCGAGGACACCGCCGTCGGCCTCCTACCATCGGCCGGCCAGTCGCCTTTGCCTACAGATGGCCACCCGGGCTCCGTGTACTCATTCATCTGGTCGATGAGCTCTGCAATGCTGGAAGTCACCGATTCCCACGGTGGATCTTCGTTTTTGTCCATCGGCACCTCCTGACGCGGCAGCTCGTGCTGCGTTTCCCCAACCACGGCCATGACGGCGACAGCCCCGAGAAGAACCATGAGTTTCATGGCTCTCGTGTCTGCAGGATCCTGAGCAAGGGTATTCCTTCTAACAACGATCCACAGACGTCGGCTGTCGGTATCTCAGTGGAACAAACTCGATACTTTCAGAGGGTGGTTGAAATAATAATGTGATGGAACAAATCAATTGATCAGGACTTGGAAAGAATGTCAGAGAACCCTCAAAGGTCCTTTCGATTTTGAAACAGTTACGTTTTCTAAAAAACTTAGGTGCTTGGTGGACAGAATACAGCCCCAAAGACTCTTTAGTCTGGTGATATGCAGGGCTCACATTTAACGAAAGCCTTATACTGAATTTGGGAACGATTCGTTAAATCAAATGGGTATAATATACCTTACAAGTGGTTTGAGCAGGAATTGTTGCCAACAAGAGATGGACGGTCCTATATAGTCCAAATTTCAATGCACCGGAGTTTGACCGGTGTCTTTTCGGTTAAATTATGGGTGATGGAAGGAGCCAAACACGTTCAGTGCAGTCCCTTATTACACTTTTACCTACTAGAGATAGTTTAATTAACTTTGTGCTTAAAAAGTTTTTCTGGGTCATTAGAAGTCATTGTCATTACTTGTAGATCATTCCATTCCATATTACCATTTTTTGTAGTCACGCAACTTGGTAGTTACTAAAATGAAACATCGTTAAGGTTTTAATGAAACTGAGATCGTTAGTTTCCTAATAGTACAGATAAATCCCATTTTTATCTTAATCTGGAGATATTTTAGTTATGGTTAATGATTTTTTGATGGGATTTTTTTTGTTTTCGGATTAGGAGTATTTTAAATAGTCATTTAGCAAATTTTTTCTCAATGCTCTTGTTTGTGTACGGTATGTAAAACCGTATAGTATGTTTCAGTAATTTAACCTATGTAACTTGCTTATAATATAACTAATTGAATCATTGATGTTAATAATGTGTAAGAACTAAGATTGTACGGTATTAATAATAAGTTGGTAAGAACAAATAAGAATAAGAAAAACCTAGTTATCCTAGGTTTTTAACTAATAAGAGTTAAGTGAATATTGCGAATTAGTTCTCTAAACAGGTAATCACTTTCATGTGTATGTACATTAATATACGAAATATGTACATTAATATATGTACATATTTCGATATATATTCTTATACACTTAAAAATATATTTCTAATCAATTGAAATGAATCTTGCTAGGTCTTATATACTGATTAATGGCAGAATACTGAATTGTATTTACCTGTATTTTCCTAGTGGGAAATATGCAAATGATAACTTTATTTTCTTTGGAAACGTCCATTATGGAAAAGAGGCAATTTTTTGTCTCGAATTAAGTTCGAAACTGTATTTCAATATGCATATAGAAGTCTTTGAAGCATTGAAAGACAAATTAAAGGGTTTATATAATTGACGAATATTTTTTATGCATGTATAACATGTTTTATTGAAAAATATATCTACTCTGATGTTCCTTGAAAATGTTTTATTAAGTCTTAAGGGATATGGATACCCAAATCTCTCACAGAAACTGGACGCTGGGCAACATAAATGAACAATGAAGCTATTTTGATAATTGTATGATATGTCAGAAAAATATAATTTGATTAATAAAAGAAAATAATTATAAAAAACCTCATGTATTAGAATCTATAATAGCTAAATGTTGATAAGAATATCATTGTCATAGAGGTCGTCTATCAAGCATTATATCATGCATAGATAAATGAAAGTACAAAATTTACAAGGGATGAAGTTGAAACTTTTGGGAATTCATTACTTTTATTAGATAATTAGTACACCTAATCACGCTATTAATTATTAATTTAAATTATTATTCACGTTATTACACCTATTTCAGTATTAAATTAAAATCTGCCGCCGGAAAGTGTTGGATTCGGTATAGAGAACTTTCTTTTAGTGTCATAGTTGTGAAACTTATTGAAAGCAGAAACAGAGGCTGGAATTATATATCGGGAGTAAAACAAGGAGACAATAAATTTCGATTGCTTCATAAGGCTTACTAATTAATTAGGTGCAAATGTAGTTCACAAAATCATCCATTTTAAGAATATTTACCAAATATTTAATTTTGATGAAGACTCTCATTGGAGGTTGTAGTTGAAACGTAATGATTTTACACATTAAGTGGAACCTTATTCTTTTATTCTTGCGAGGTATTGAATACGGTAAACAAACACAACTAAATTACGCTTATGGTATAATGCTTATTTTGCGGATTTGTTTTACAAAATAGTTTTCTCTCTGAATGCGTACAATGGACGGAATACCGATCGAAACAATTCCGATCAACTATAATTTTACCTTGCATCAAGTTTAACCCAGGGTAACCAATGCAGTTAGTGCCACACATTTGGCCAAAAGGGAACCGAAACCGTGCTGTTGGAGTTATCAGACGAACAAACTGTCTGGAACAACCAGGACAGATATTCTTCTTCAAGGGCAGCTCTGTTACATGCGAGTGGACTTTCAGTCACGGTTGACAATCTCGAAAATAAAACACGCCAGCACCGGGTAGTTGGAATTCTCGTGACATTTCCCTCTGATGCACGCTTCTATAAGTCTACCACTTCCGAAAACTTATGTTTTTAATCGCTCAAAGGGATGCGGATGCACACTGCAGCAAGCTTTCCACATCTCGTTGGCCGCAAGCATTCAAATAAGCCGGAACGCGCCTCGAGTCCCTTTCCCGATTTCTACAGCTCCGAGGACTTCGCACTCCGGCGCTGGAAAGGTTATCCCTGGAAACGGTGTCTCCGTCGGAGTAGCAGCATGTGTGAAGCAGATATATGGGCCCGTGGCACGGCGAGAATATTGAAGCAGGGATGCGACTCTCAACGTTCATCTTCTCTTCTCCAGAGGTTTTTGGACAAGATGTGACTCTGAGATGCCATTCCCAGGGACGATAATTCTAGGAAATCCACGGAAAGAGATTACCTTTGCGAGACCTAAAAGGAAGAAAGATTGATAGAGAGTTAATTCGTTTATTATAGCAGGTTTTAAGGCCGTGGACATATGCCATTCACAACCTTCTTTTGGATGATTCAAGGGCAAAGACATCAGTATTAGGTGGGTCCTCACCTAATTGTAATGGTAACTGTAGTGTGGTCATATAAAACAAATTAAGCCATTTATAGTGGATTCACCAATTTTTAGACGCGTTTCTGAAGTATTCAACAGATGTTTAAATGGTAGGTGTGTGGTTAATAGATTTAATAAATACTCCACTCTTAACAAAGAGTTAGCTTATGAATTTTCTTTTGACATATCTATTTTTTAACTGTAAAATACCTGTTCTCTTCACTGTCAGTAAAGGGAGTTCGGACAAATAATTAAAAAATTAACGTGAAATGAAAGACAATTAATTTGTAGTTGGATTGTTGGGAGTTAATGCGTATCACTAAATTAGGTTGTCATTAGCTGGCAACCTCATTGAGAAGCAATTCAAATATCTAAAAATATATGTGTACCCTTGCTCAACAAATACATTTAAATTAAAATCTTTCTATCTAATTTCTTCCGACAAAGTTGGTGCACCACAATTATAAGCATAAGTAAACGATGGCTAATGAACTTATTATCCCGTTAATATATCATGATACCTACCCATACGATTACTCTAAAAAATTGTCAACGAAATGCACTGCTTAATAGGTAGTCTTTGTGCCGCTTAAATTTCATTTTATACCATTGTCCTTTTCCCTAAGAGATGGTGCACTAATATAAAGTGTAAGCATTAGACTACAAGTTTCTCTATACTGTGGATGGCGAATCATATCTTCGTTTTTGACTTAAATTACATTGTAGTAACTTAATGATTAGCCTAACTAGAGTCAACATTTAGACCTCTCCGTTAAAAATACCTTTTATTTTTGGGCCTTTAAGTTATTATTTTTTCAAAAGGAGCACATTAAAGAATTTCTATTCCATCATTAGTTTACACCTCTAATATTAAGACTGCTGTAAAGTACGTGTTCACTGACCTTCCAATCGCCAAAATAAATTCCATTTGGCAAATTTACGTATTGCGGGGATACCAATATTATGAAGGGGTGCCATGGTTCCGTAACTATTTCTCATTGAATCTTGTTGATAAATGCATTTAACTAATTGACTAATAGCTAGGAATATTGCCGATAGAAGTAAAAGTATGCTGGAGCATTGTTTGGGAATTATGGAGCTTGTGTTGGTAAACGTACTGAAATTCCGATCTTTTCGAAATAAAAGATAGCTTAGTTATAAATCATATACATGCATGTGATTTTGAATTTTTCAGTAAAGAATATAATGACAAACTTGCTAAATATAAGCAAGCAGACGGTTTAATTCACAATGTTTACATATCGTAATGAACAAATGAACAATCTCAACATTTTTTGGATTTTTACCGAAGCTTCTACAAATAGGTAAATTATCGCAATTATACATGTAAGCATCCGAGATTTTATAACCTTCCAAACTAGTAACATTCCAAAATTTACCAGGTAAAGTAAGTTGTCATTATAATCAATAACTTGGATTTCTAGTCATCGAAAAGATTGTGACTCAACTGGTGTAAAAATAGTTCATTCCTTTGCCCTTCCAAAGTATTCGTTAAAAAGAAAATATCTAATATTCTAGATTTGAGTTTCCATCTACAGGGCAAACAATAAAATTACTAATTTAAATATGTCTATCTAAAAACTCTTAAAAATAATTGTTTTATATCACCTAAGAGTAACTGGTGGTGTCGAGCGTTGAAAAGGCTAATACGGTACTTTGTTATAATAGCTTGTCTTAAAAGATAAAAGAAGAAAGTTTTTCCCCAATTTTTCTAAAATTCTGTCGAAAAACAGTTTTAAAAAATCCTCCACGAGCATAAATGAAGTAACTGAAATATGGTTCGGTCAGCATGCACGCATATATGTTTGCACATGAAGACGGATCCTATCGGCAGCTGCATGGTACGTAGCATTCCGAGCGAGGGTGCTGATGTGAATTCCACATAAGATGAACCCACCTCCTGGCCGTAAGGTGGGAGTTTTAGACATCACGGCTCAGAGTGATTGATCGTTTCTCCCCCAGCGCCGAATCAAATAAGAGGGAAAGGAGTACGCCGCAACTTGTTCGTATTTCAATATTGGTGAAGGTGAATTGTCTGGAAGAATCCCAAGTTTCATGTGATGCTAAAATCCATGGGATGAATTTTGAGGTGACCTGATTCAGTTTAACTGACATTGATTTGCAGTTTGAAAGGTAACCCAGAACTAGTCAGGCAGCATCATGCACATGCATGACATCGTCATGCATAATCAATTCAGTCGGCCTAATGAATTGTACAAAACGTTATATGGATATTGCCGACTTCAATAGCATTATCTTTTAAAGCCAATCTATCGAAAAACTATATGAAGAACTAGCAATTGAGAACCAGTAATACACTATTTATAGACTTGGTAGTTCACTGGGTAGAGTGCGGGGCAACTAACCGAAGGGTCGAGGTTTGATTCTCGGTGATGCTTCTGGGCACCCTCTCCTTCATTCTAGTAGAATTATTTTTATCAGATCTGCCTGGGAGACTACAGCCGGTACAGAGAGAGGAGCTGGACCCCTTCACTGATGTTCGAGTTTTATAAACTGTTGGGCTTAGTATTGGTTGGGCTCAACCCTCATTCAATAAAGCAAGTTTGGGTCAGACAACTGGTATATATGGCTTTAATTTAATCAGATCATCTCTCTTATACTGTGAATCAATACCACCAACTCGAAAAAATAACTGGTGATAAAGAAATATGCTGTATAATAACTGTATCATATATTTTGACGTGAAGCGATTTTTGCGTATTCACTCTGAAAATATAAAGACGACAGAAAACCTACAGCCTCTCGCTGTATTAATTTTACTTTTTCAGTAAAGTAATATAAAAATGATCAATGAAATCACACGAAGGAAATCTGTACAACAATGTGCCTAGAATTCTATTGCGAGGATCCTTATGTGCATGTACTTGAATCACCTCAGTAGAATAAACTAAACTTTTTAAGAGCTCATGAACCTGGTGGAAAACACATTCTAAACTGCTCAAAGACGGACGCTAATACTCAAGCGTGTACTGAATTGGACTGCCTCCTTGTGGTCGTCAATTCATCATTCCGGTCGAATTTATTCGTAAATCCCGGAGGTTTGGTACTGTACGTTTCTAGACTCGGAGATGTTTGCATTCGGAGTCGCCCAGCTGTTTCTCACGGAAGGCTTTCCTTGGGAAAAATTGACGTGCCAAATGCACTGTGAGTTCTGCCGATTCAACAATTTATTCCAAATTGTAGTGCGATGACTTAAGATAATTATGAACACGATTTTAAGTAAAGCTGTGACAAATTATGACCAGATTTATTTGGTGGGAAATACGGTGAACTCAATAACCCAAATACCAATGTTTTATTCTGAGTTTAGAAATAATTAATCTAATAATTGGTGTTTACTACAAACTCACTTCTTCAAGTCATCACTTTCTACTGAGTAAGGAATTCAAGAAATGACCATAAAAAGATATGTCAATGCTCAAACTTTGGAGCTTTTGTTTGATTTTAATATTATTAATTCAAGTTGAATGCAAAATATTTCCAAAAAAATTAGACTGAAATTTGAACTCCAGATAACCTTTTTTGCGATTAATTTAGTTGTACAACTTTTCGGCGTTTAAATGCAATGAAAAAGGCATCATATACTAAGAATATAAAGAAAACTTTGAAACGACTATCTAGCATAATTGTTTATCTACTATAGATTTCGTATCTATTTTTGTCATGAGATTGACTAAAAACAGCTTTCACATTATTGATTTAAATTATGTTCTCCGATTTATGATATTTGAAGGTGGAAAATAACTTTTTAAAATTAAATAATTTTTAGTAATATATGGATGTGTTTGTGCTAATTATTTTCTCTAAACTTTTAACGTTTTTTTAGAATAATCTCATTTGAATTACATCGAAGTCTTCTAGTTAGAAACTAGTATTTTTCTGAAGAATTCTGCATATTCGGGTTTTCACCGCGTTGTTGTTTGAAGCCGACAACAGTTTCTTCGACCTGAAGACGCCGGATGCAGCTTCGGCGAAACTGTTGTCGGCTTCAAAAAACAACGTGGTGAAAACCCGAATATGCAGAATTCTTCAAGCCACCGCCGCGAAAATCTACGCAGCCATAGTATTTTTCTGATTTAACAAAATGTTAAAGACATGGCTCAAAATATAACATCTAGTTCACCAAATAATATTCCATTCTTTACTTTGTGTGATACTGAATATTTTCAATTGTTATGAGTTTTATAATGTTATCATAATTGAAAAAATAATTCAATTAGTTAATAGAGTGTTTAGTTACGGTGTCAGGATCGTTTTTCATAAATACCCGGATGATACCCCTGGACACATTCATCGTCATTCAAGCACCAGATATACCTGGGAGACGGCATATGGTTGGATGAAAGAAGTGCATTATCATTGTGTGTGACTATCATATTTGAGGGTATTACCTCGACGTGAGCCTAAACTACCCAACTACATTTCTGTTTGAGTACGGCGGGTCATTCAGTAGCATATTTCCAAAGGTTTAACTTGTTTTGAATATTTTTTTGGACACACGTGTGGTATACACCGTGGAATCTGATGACCTTTCCTTTGCAGATTCACCGGGCCGGGCATTTATGCAATCGGGATTTGTTTCCTGGGTACGTATGGGTGACTTTGTAATTCAAATGCTGCCCAAATAAGGAATTACTAAACAAAGGAAAGTGGACTCGTCAATTCTGGCGTTTTCTTTTTATAGTACGATATCATGCAGCTTAAAATGACTACTATAATAAACTAGTTTCGTATCTCACCCGAACCTACGATTCTTACCTAGACGTGTTTTTGGCTCCCCAGATCGTTGGAGACCAATTTCATACCGATCCATGTGTAAATAACTCAATTTTCAAAAGTGACTTCCAAACACGTCTAGCCAAATAGTTGAAAAACTATTATAATTCTCTTCTTGTAAATGCCTGAAGAAATCTGATTCAGTATTATTATTGGTGGCTGTGGTGAACGATTTCTTTTGATATGAGTTCTCGAGAAGAGGAAAGAAACCGTGCGTAATTCACTCGAGCACCGAGTCGACAAATTCGCTTAAACTGCCCAAAAACCCCTTAATAAATGAAGCAAATGATTTTTTCATTCAATTAGAGAAGCCTCAATGAGAAGGTTCAGCTCCCTCCGACCGTCAATCTCTTTTGGCACGAAGAATGAGAGCCACCATGGTATACGCCCGCGGTGCAACGGAGCTAGAAAGCGGTGGGTTCGGAAAAACCCTTCCAACTACCTCCACCCTTGCCATTACACAAATCATTGCCGCTCCTCTCGACGCCACCCATGGTAGGCGATCTCTGCAATTTCTCGACACACAATACCCCACCTTAACACACCCCATTCATCTTCGTCTCCCCGCCGATCCCTCATCGCGTCTGCCTACCCACCCAAACCCCATCCCTGGCACTCTAGCTCCCCACCCTCCCCGGTCCCTGTCGCCCAGCACTCTTGACACTCGCACCCCCGCCAAAATGGGGACGAGTCTTCTTCTCCCGAGCGCCACGGGACGGACGTGCGAGTTGAAACGCAACGGCGTCGTCTGTCCACCTTGGCATGCCATCCGCCGCCGGTTGGGGGATCGGGGACTACGTGGACCAGGCAGTAAGCTTATATGAATATCTAAACTGTCACGACTTTTTGACACCTCTAAGTTCCCCTTGAGCGTGGGTGGGGAGGGGCGGGTAATACTTCCGTCCCCGCCCACGATGTCATTTCCCCGGGAGGTGGTCCGAGGGAAGGGGCCCGCCATCGATCGTGCGCGAAAAAGTGGGCTCCGCGCGTCCTTTTCGAATTTTAATCCGCGTCGCCTCCCACATTTCTCGGCAGATGAAGAATTTGGCACTGTGTTTTTCGATCGACTTTTACGTCGGGAGTGACTGGCGTTAATGCTTTTTTCATCGCTGCCGTCGGGGTGCGGCTCAGAGTAAAGTTTTTTCGGATGAGTTAACCCGATCCAAACGAACGGCCAGAACTCAGGGATATGCCATATTTCTGAGCTTTGACAGCTGTGGATGTACCACGGACTTGCCTCTCCAGGAATTCACTGATACTCTGAGAAAATGGACTCCCGTCGAGTGAGTAGTTATGGCCTGGTCATTAGTTATAGAGCAACGGGTCAATAGTTATAGGGATATGTTATACGACAAGCCGATAACCCTTAGGATCGACTTAGGAAACCTTTACCCAATGTTTACAGTATATTCGATGGAAAAAGCACAAAGTGTAATATATAGTTAGTCATCCTGGATGAACTTAAAATATAATTTTCTTTACTGTGGTTCAGAGGTCAAATATCACTACTACCTTAAATAAACAATTTATTATTATCGACCTCGTTTTCACAGCAGCGCAGCATCATCAAGTGAGACTATGGTCATAGTAAATAAATTTTGAATGTGATATATCAGTTTTCCCCCTCACAACCTAATGAAAGGAAATTTCTAGCAATTTAAACCTACAGTTGTTATTTATAACTTTTATTTACTTGTCAAACTTACAAATATGCAGATAATAAATAGCTTTTTACACCTATAGAGGAGAGGAAATTCAGTTACAAAACGAAAAGCCATTATAAAAAGAAAATGCTAAGTAAATGCTTTACAATTTATTTATTAACAAGAAATTTGTTTTGAAATATTATAAAGTAACCTTATTCGTCAATACACATGTCGCGTCTATAGTTCAATTGCGAAATTTAAACTTCATATTTTATTTTTTTTTATAGAGGTGGGAGGTTAAGAATTTGAGCGTAAGGTTTAAGGTTTCAGCAGTTAACTTTATTGAAGAAATAAAACATTTCATTATGTTCAGTATTTAAGTATGGAACGATTACCTTCCCCAAAAATCTCTCTCACTGGCACAAAAAAGGTGTTAGTAAAACTTTTTAAGAGAAGTTTACTCTTTAACTCCTGCATGATATGACTGAGGTAGCGACGGAAAATAAAAAATATTGAAAACAATGTGAATATATGGCTGCTGAAAAGTTATGTGAATAAAATGGTAGAATTATAAGTGGAGAAGCTCTCCTAAGAGTGAGTGAAAAGGTAGCGTCGATAAAAGGCACAGGAAGAAGAGGGAAGCACATCAAACGTATCCTGAGGAACACTAGTTTACAGACCCGACTTTTAGAAGGAGGACATGGGTGAATTACGAGAAGCAGTCGACCAAAGTGTAAATGAACTGTAAAGGAATGAAACCATTGTCAGAGAATAGAACAGCTGGATAATTGTCGACAAACCTATCTAATTTTAAAAGCTAGCTTTGGTTTGGTGCAAAGTATTCAACCTGAATGCCTGAAATTATTGCACCTTTCATTAATTGAAGAGATTTATAACGACACACGTTTCGGCTCACTGAACTATCAGCAAGCAAAGAACCATATGCACGTATTATAGCTGATCGTGGCTCATTGATCACTGGTGTGACTCCCTTAATCATGTGTAGTTATGGTGAGTGGGTAGTGGAGTGGCTAATTTCTTTATTTAGTAGTAAAGTTTACTAGTCATAACTTGTCATTATTATGGCAATTATAAATAAACGTGCATGTTTCAGTCTAAATTTCTTAGTATGGAATCTTATGAATTGTCAAGATCAATTTATAACCCCGAGAGGTTGAATAATTTTACGCGTTCCGTTTCAATTACAATAACTGCTTTAAGGCCGATTATCCTGCGCCACCCAACGTTGGCTGAGTATTCCATCGCTTTAGGTTAGAGTCAACAACTTTAAGGTGTACCTTTTGAAAAATGCTTTACGTTTTAACCTAGGGTGACAGAGTATCAATCAGTTCAAATGGAAAGATGAAAGCTATTATTGACTTCAAACGAACCAATATAAGGGAACTCCCACAGAATAAACTCCATTACTTATGAATTCGAATGGCTCACCACCAGTCCACGAAGCATTTTAGTTGCGCGGGAAAGGTGGGAAAACAGGGAGTGATAAGATTAAAAATGTTCGTAGAAAACGTGCGTAGGGTGGACGCTGTTCTTATGTACAGAAAAGAACGAAATGTTAGATTCTGAAAGTAAATATTGGCCCATGCACAAAAGAGCCGTGTGAAATTTGGTGCATAGCATGAGTTGTCCCTCTGTTTATCTCTCGGCGTCCTCGCACGTGTCAGAGGGGAGATAAGGAAGTGTACGAACTAGTGCTCACTGGCTAGCGCAGGGCATATATTTCTTAAAATGTATCGTTTATCGAGTGAGTATGGAGACCCCAATTGGGGTATATTCAATCACACGATTAATTTCAAATATAAATTGCACAACAAATTAAAATTCAATTTCCTCCTTTAATACTATGTACTATGTAAGAGTCGACGATTTTGCAATCATCATCCTAATTAGAAAAAGCTTAGTTCGTATTTTAGGTAATGTGGTTTCTGGGAGGATACAATCGTTTGCCATTTAAATAGCCGATACAAAACCATTACTACTGAACATACTTGTTATTTTCTGGAGGAATTTTAGGGTAATACATAAAGACAAATGACGGGGTTTTGACATCTACTAATATTTCTTGAACTTCATATTGATGCCGATCAACAAATTAAGCAATGATCTTGGAATCTAATCATCTAGGTTTTATTATAACAATAATATAAGTGAGATCGGGAGGGTGCGTTGGCTAGCGTACAAGTTTCCCACCGAGGTCCCGGGTTCCAATTCTGTAGAAAACAAATATTTTTCAGTGGTCTCCCGATCCCTACTTGAGGTGCTTCGTGGAGAGCACTTTGAGTGAGTACGACGTCCGTAGGATGGGACGTTAAACTGCGGACTCCTTGGCGCCTTTCGACAAGAGTAGGCTTATGCCGACGCCGGGTTTCTCTCCACACTTTCTTTCACATCCATCCCCAATGGCGCAAATGACCATAGCTGTCAGTCGCCTCCCATAAAAAAACTACAACCTACCACTTATATAAGTTCTACTAGATTGTCTAGGTAATCATTTCTAATTGTGCATAAGCGTCATTGTATATTATTAATGCCTTTTATGATCAAGGTCTATATTTTACAGATCACAGGCATTTTTATTGCTGATAAAATAGAATTGCATCGGCTTGACACTCAAGAGACACAGTATAATTTCCCAAGGCCTGATTGAATATTATCCAAATCTGATTGACTAGCATATGCTTCATATCTGTTACTTTGTAACCATATGAAAGTATTTTCACTTATAAACCAAAAGAAAAGCGAAATGGGTTTCACAACAAACGAAAAACGTTTCTAAGAAGAAAGAATGAGTGGAACGTGGCAGGCAAAGTCGTTCTGAGAATGGCAATATTAGTGATAATGATGCGAAAGTGAGGTAGAAGCGAGGAAAGTAAAATAGTAGACATTTTTAATTAATGCAGGGAAGTATAGAGTATGCGTACACAGCTAAGTAATTAGTTTATATGATATAAGGAGAAGTTAGGTAAGAAGTTACTTGTGAGTATAGTATATTGTAGTGCCAAGATCCATACAAAATTTAGAATAGAGTATAATTCTACTTATTATTACACTAATTTTTACTCTACGATTATTAATACGTTAATAATATGATTATTCATAGGCATCTGTGAACGATGAACACTATTGTTAGCAATTAGTTAAAAAAGTACCATTTATGTATATTTTTTATAAATAAAACCGGGGGAAATTAATGAAACATAAACGAGAAATGTAATACATATGGTAAGAAACTGAGATTAAGAAAAGTATCCTATTTATTCTGTGTCTCTCTTAACTGAAATGAGGCGAGATGATAAATATTGTATAGGCGGTTGAATTTGTAGAAAGAAAAAAATCACGCTATAGTAACTTTTCAAATGCATTTTGTATCTACTCTTAAGAAAACAGGAATACCGTTGTGTATGCCTTACTTTTTAAGGTCTGACTCCACATGTATGGTCAAAGCATTAAAACCCATTGTCTAAACAAAGTTGAATCCATTGTCTCACTAAAATTTTACAATAATACACAAATATTGAAATAATAAATTAAATAAAAACATTGAAAACTATTGACTTTGATAAGGTAATTCCTTAACCAATAATAATGAGACAGAATTCTCTGTACTGATAGACATATAAATAATAATTCTGGAATGAGTTGAGAAGAGCGTCTGAAAAGAAACATTATGAGACGAGTTATAATATCACATAATAGACGCAATAAATGTCACAGAGGTGAGAGCTTTCGGCTGTCGGCAGCTATCGGTGTTTGACCATCCATCACCTTGCTTCACACGAGGACGAGAAGCGATTTCGTCACCACAGCACCCTCTATTCGGGCTATTACCGGCCCATCAGCAGTAGACGCCTAAAAGTCGAGGTTACGAAACATCTGAGTCACCAATTAGTGGGAAAACCCGTGGAACAATGGAGAACCGAAAATTGGATGAAAGGACCGCCAAAAAGAAGGTCATAATGCATTATTTATGATATTGTTATACATTAGTTGTTGCATGCATTCACCCCATGTTTATGATGCTGTTTTGTCACCGATAGTGAAATATGATGCGGATTTGAGTCTGTAAATCTATGACTGATCGGCAGTTGGAGAATACGTAAATTTTCCCAAATATTAATGAACATATTTCACTTCATTTCCGATAAATATTCCAGGCAAACTTGTTTGTTTCGCATTTGTACCTAAATAATTTCCTCAGCATACGCCGGTGGAATTTACCCACTTTTTGAGAGGGAACCTGGAGGGAGCTCTCGATGCATGATGTACAGAAGCCCTAAATCTCAAAGGGTGAATCTGGTCTCGAATATCAATCAGGATGTATCGTAAGGAAAAAGCTTACGAAGAGGAAAGCTCAAATTGATGTTTCAGTCTGGTGTTTCCAACTGGCGAGATCTCACACCCCCACACACCAAACCTTTTTCTTTTAATAAATAAAACAGCTTAAATCTCTCTTTAGATATTGCTCTTAAAAAGACTTCTAATTGTAGAGCGAGTTCGTACCTTTCCTGACACATCGGTTTCGGTTTAACTCAATTTCACACCAACGCTTCCTTTGTGCTTCCTTTAAATGCTTAAAATGCTTCCTTTAAAAACACTAAAATGATCTCGACCTATGCGTAGAGGGGGTGGAGCTATTGGCCGTTGAACAAGTTGTCACAAGGAAGAAAATCCTATAGCCAATAAAAATAATGAAGAAGAACTCCAATATCGGTATTTCGGTCGGTCTTTGACTTGAATTTGTACAGTGCCTGGTGCATAGTCTTCTTCCAAGTTCAAGTTCCCATTCGATTCTTTCCCAGTAGATGGTCACCTGGTGACCGAAATAACGGTATTGGAGTTCTTCTTCATTATTTTTATTGGCTCTAGGATTTTCTTCCTTGTGACAACTAGACCTATGCGATTTCAGAACCAAAACTCAAACTTTATCTCGATTAATTATTCTACGATGGAGAAATCAAGGAAACTCTCCATGTTGACTTCTACTCCATTCCAAGAACGAGGCTTTTCTTTCACGACGCATGACAATGCTGACGATGCCAAACGATTTCGAATGTTTATGCGGCACGCTCTCGTTCCCCGATTCCATGTGATCCCTGACCACACTTCTTTGACTTTGACCTTGGATTCATCCGCACCTCCTTCCTCCTCGTCAACTAGTCCGCCGCTTTCCTCATGGGAGCACTTACCTAGACCCTTCTCGTGAACGGTGGGTTTCACCCGTAAAACGCATGACTTTTCCCCGCACCTCATAACCCTATAATTATATATCTTCCCTTGCGTCAGTTCCTCGTCTAAAGGCGTCTTGTCTGCCTTTTGCCATCCCCCCGAACCCACCTCTGCAAAGTGCCCTCTCCCCCTCTCTCCCCATTCCCTTCGCACCAGCGATTCTGGTACTCCCCTCCCAACCTCACCCCTCTTACGCCGGGCCGGGGCCGGAATGGAGTTCATGGATCCTAATGGGTGTAAAAAAACAAGAGCGCCTCCTCTTTCAGCGCCCAACTCACTCCTGATCCCTCCCTTCCCCCCAGGTCTTCCTCACCCACACCCTTTTCATTCCGCTAACTCCCACCATTTCGTCCTTAACATCTCCCAAATCCCCCTTCTCCCAATCTTTCCCTCCGCCTCCCTGCCCTCTCTCTCTCATCATTGAGCGACCACCCCCTCCCACCCTTATAAAGGCACGGCAACGGGTTACTCACCAACCTATACCCAACAGACTCTCCCGTGAGCCCAAGCGAGGAGCATAAAGGTGAAGAGGACAGACTTTACAAAGCGTTCTCCTCGTGCCGCTAGCTGCTTTCTGCGGTCGCCCCGCGCAACGCTTTTGCTGTGGAGGAACAGTAGGAAGGGGAGAGACGCTGAGGGAGAAGGGGAGAGAACTAGAGAGGGAGAGGGAGATCCTTTTAAGAGAGGGAAGTTCGAGTGACCAGAGCTAAGGAGAGAGGAGACCGGAGCGAAAACAACACTGAAGAGAAGAATTCGTCGTCGTCGCGCCTGACAGCACCACAATCGCCGCCAACATGCGTGCTCACTCTGCTCTTCTTGTCCTGTGCTTCGGGGTCGCGGGACTTCTGGCCGCTCCAGGTGAATATGACGTGCACTGTGAGCACATGTACCCGGCGGAAGCAAAAATCGAGTCCAATCGAGGATTCGTAGGCGTGGTCTGGTGGGAAATCAGCGACACGTGAAATGAGTACCCTCACTCTCAAACACACCCTTCTCTCACTAGGGGCTCTGGGAGTTCTATAAACTTGATCCTAGCCATGGTGGCTTGATATGTAATTTAATTTCCTTAAGTTCTTAGATGCATCACAATTTTTAACAGTACTGGAATCACTAATTTGAACATCTTAAATCACTTTGTTAGTGTATATTTTCCCTTGACGTAACTCAAATCATGTGCGATACATACAAGTCATGTGCATTTATTATGCGTACATGTAAAGGTGCTAGGTACAATTTAAATTCAATGACTTATTCCGATCGCTTTTGGAATATAAACCGTAGAGAAAAGTTCCAAAGTATTCATCTAAAATATTCTGGTGCAGTTATTTACCACGAAATTAACTTTTAACTATAATTAATGGGTTGTCAAGCATTTACCCCTGGTTTTTCTTGAATCAATCATTTAGCATTACAAACAGAATGTTTGAAAAGATACTTCTCTTTGACATTTTTGTCCCTATTTTTTCCAGATTTCAACTTGTATTTTGGCAAATTGAATTTCATCGGCAATAGCAACAACATTTAACACATTTCTAGCCTTAATTTAAATAAATACTATTGATTTTAGAATTTGACATAATAAGCATACTTCAAGATTTTGTCTTTTTCTACCGTCCTACTAATTCGCTGCTTTAAAATCTGAAAGTTTCCCTGTTGTTATGTGTACTTATGCATGTACGTGATATATGTATGTACGAGTATATGTCTTATACTGACTAACAATGGTATATGATCTATAGGTATGAAATTTCTTACCTGTCCAACTTCGAACGTGTCTGATTCACTTTCTTAGATGTAAAAGACTAGGTGCTATTTTTAGATTTTTGATTTATCTTTTAACTATCTTTTTGCGCTCTTTCTTATAAAAGGTTTTAAGCATAAACATTCGGATAAACATAAATCTGTTAATTATAACCCGGAGTAAGTTAAAGAAAACTTAATACAAGGACATATGTAAACATTTTTGACTCTCTAATGATCATTGTCGAAAAGAAAAATTACATCATAGTCGATCATATGCACTGGTATAGAGCATGAAAATGGCTATATTCAGCATTGTGGCCTAAGCAAACTTGAGGAACACGACGCGGAGGGATCGTTTTCGCGACAAAGGTAGAAAAATAAATATCAAGTGTAAAAGATCGGAAATATCCATGGAAAAAAACATCTCTGGAAAAACTCCACTTTCCTAAACATGAATACGAATCTAAATGCCCGCAGGCAGAGTTGTGACGACCCTATGAAACGACAACTTTCTTGAACGAAACGAAGATGGGTTAACTTCTGGGGCCAAAATTCTCCAAAAGAGAAAACAAACATTTTATCTATTTATTTCTTAGAAAATAGTCTATGGAAAATTTCCCAGCATGCGATGTACTGAGAGTCGAATATTCCGCTCTTATGGTCCCACTGCTTCCGATTGCTGTTGGCATTTAAACGACAGGCAGTTTGTAAATGACAGAGTCGAGACTAATTACATTAACTCAGATAAGTTTTGAACTTCAGTGTGTGCGTGTTTTTATTTTCAGGTCTCTGGCCCATTCAATTGCTGACCACTCAAATTCCAAATTCTCCATCCACATTTGACTAAAATGTGGCCTTTTTCCGGTTTCCCTCTTCAAGGTGTCAAACGAAAAGTAGACGCAAGGTCAGACTGAAAACAGTGTTATACATCATCATAATTGACTCGAGTAAAACAAGCTCTAGTGCCCCGTAAAAGTCCAAACCAACGTCAGTTGAATTCCCATAAAGATGGCCTTGACACTATAAAGATGACCAAGAAAACACTTTCTAAATCCACGAATGCTCTTTCGAAATATTATTTCATACATATTCGTTTACTTTTTTGAGCATTAAAAGCATCAATTGGTAAACAAAATAATATACTGAACTATATCTGCACCATATATTTAAAGTTTAAGTACTTGTAATTTAAACCAATATACAACCACATTTTGCATCGCGTGAGTGTAATGACCATTTATGGGAAAATTTAAATATGCATATCTCTTAAATTATAATGAAATGAGATAAAAAATTTTATTTCGCATTTTTCCCTTTCGTCATGCATAAATTTATTTGAAATTACCAGAGTTCTACCTAGTTTCCGAGCAAAAAAGCCGCCAGCAATAAATCCATTTATTTCCAACGCATGGAAGTTCTGATTTCAAGCAATAAAGACAGAATTGGCAGTACTAATGTGTATTTTATAGCTAATTACGATCAAAAGGTTATTTCACCTGAAATTTTATTTGTCAATACTTCTGAATTCTTGATTTTCCTACGCATCTGGCGTAAAACATTGATTACTCTATCTTTATCTTTTTCACTTAATTTTATTTTATGTGGCACAATAATTTACCATTTTCATGAGGATTGAGATGGTGTGGTACTATCGTTCTGGCTTCCTACCCAGAGGGCCCAGGTTCGAATCCCAGCGGCGTTGAATATTGTTCAGTGGTATCTCGATCCCTACTTGAGGGTTAAATGGAAGAAGGGACCATGCGGTCTCAATTTCGCCCAAATAAAGTCCTTTATCTTTTTCTCTATGAGGTGCTTTGTGGAGGGCACTTTGAGTGAGTACGCCGTTCGTCGGATGGGACGTTAAGCTGCGAACCCCTTGGCGCCTTTCGTTCTAAGTACTCTCCACCCTTCATCCTTTCCTGTCCATCCCTAATGACCTTACTGAGCTTATCGCAAATGACCTTAGATGTCGGTCGCCTGCCTTAAATACTACTACTACCATTTCCATCATTGAATATTTATTAAGTACATCATCATTATCTAGGTAATATAATGAAAAACTCAACACAGGTTTTGGGATATAATTTACCGTACGAACAGGAAGGTCTCTGGAAATTTGCAAAGCTTCAATCTAACTTTCGAAATAACGGATTTTATCTCAGACGTGAAATTTTCAATCCACTGATTCTATTTCGTTGAAATTTACATTCAGAGAAAAACCTTTTGTCAAAAACAACCTAGCCAAAATTCCTAAAATTATTCCTAGAATGAATTTATTACTTAACCTATAGGATTTATTTGCAACCTAAACTTAATTTGCATTATTATTTTATGTGGCTGATATCATGAGGCTCTGGCATCATCTAGTATTCACAGATAAAATATAGTAAGTAATTTTAGTGTAACGTGGAATTTTACCTAAGACAATGGTTAAGTTTGTTTAAGGTAATTTATTATACATTATACCCTCTATTATCCTGGAAATTCATGTTTATTCCTTATTTGGCACGCTATGTTATGAATATTTCGGAGCACTAATGATTAGCCTAAAGCTGATCGATGATTATGAAATACGAAACACCCACAAAGGGATATCGGAAAAATATATTATGGATGTTGAAAAAAAGGTCATGTCATTGAGTCAGGTGGTCTCGTCTATAATCTGATCAAGTTCCAAGATTGTGCTCTTCTTATTAAGGTACAATGACACGATGGGTGCGGTCAGAGCGGGATCGAGTTTATTGTCCGACCGTACTCCTCAGTTCTCAAGGCCAAGCTCAGAGGTTCAAATGACTAAGAGAAATCGAACTTGATATGTTCTCAGTCAATGATTTCATTTCAAACACTGTGCCCATCCTCATAAACTTCTGTATTTCAAACAGCCATAGTTTTCAATAAAAACTTCGTTTAAGCTGTCGTGAAACGTTGGCAAAAATTAAATTATTTTGACTAACATAATTCAATAGTCCACATTTTTCATAAACGTGTACTTTTCCAAATATTTTGTATGAAATTTTATGCCCATGGAATTCAAATTTTACTAAGTAAGGAAATATTTATAAACCAACGTTTTAAAGTCATCAAATTGAATATATCAAAGACTCTTAAATGAGAACGTGAAATATTTGTTATGAACTACGTAAGTTGCCGTAATAGAGTGGAACGACATTTTTGAAACAGTTTTCAAGTGTATTTAATCAAAACAGACGTAATAATTTATTTTTTCATTATGAACTACATGGTTTTAATAACATGTATCGGGAAAGGAAAAATAGATTTATTTCAAATACTGTTACAATACCTCAAAATTCCCCAAAGTACATCCTTTGAGCGTCGACAACCTTTTTCCAGCGGCTCTTCCACGACTCGAAGGTTCCCTGGTAGACGGATTCCGAAAGGCCCTTTCAGGTACGCGTGCAAGCTTCTTTAACGGGACTTAGGGTCCCATGGTGGTGCCCTTCGAGGGAGGGTTCACTTTTGGGAATAGAAAATAGTCTGCTGGTGCCAGCTCGGGATTGTAAGGGGGTTGGAAAATCGTCACGTTGTGTTTGTAGAAGGTCTTTGCAAACAATCGACTATACTTTTGGTCATCCATCAAGACCTTCGGGACAAGTTTAGCTCAGATCTTTCGCATCGACAAATAATCAGTGATAATTGTATGGCCTGTCATCTTATCAATGCCAATACAATCTGCGATCATACGCACTCTTAACCGTCGGTCTAAATTCAGCACTTCAGGCACACGTCAGGAAAAAATTGTTACCGATACTTTTTATACAATTCTTGTAGGTTATTGTTGGGCTAGATTTTCAGGAAATTCATAAAAAATGTCGATGAAAAATTTGAAATGAATTATGATTAATTTGGTTGTCATTCATTCAACCTTTATGTTTTAAATAAAAAACTATATTTAACGCGCAAATTCAAGGTGTTTAAGCGTTATCTGCTAAAATTAGCCGGAGACTTCAACGCCCGCATTTCCTGAATTTCACCTAGACGTCCAAACCGTGAAAAGTTGTGCCTTAGTGAAGACTAGCAGCCATATTCGGCGTAAAAAGTGACGCAATGTGTTTTGGTATTAGCGTCAGATAAAAATAGAGGCTGAATATAAATGCGGGCTGACACCTTATCGTCAAGGTAAAACGATAAATTTTAGAGAAAACTTTACACCAGTAAAATTTTTAAAGGCTTTTGCATACTGGAAAATGTCTATTTTACGTATTTTTATTTTGTAAACTACAGTCTTATTGTATATTTTATAAATAAAAGGTTTAAGTTAAGGCATTAACCATATGCATCTGAGTAAGCAGTGCATGCCGGTGTGGGTGGCAGGGAATTGAAAACCAAAGAGAGTAGGAGAGGAAGGGCTAATGGAGATGAAGAGAAAAAGCAAGCTATGACGACTCGAATACCATTAGGCATATAAAAATACAACGCACACACACGACCAGGTGCATATTTGCTTGTTGGCGAGCTCTGAGGTGCATATCACTGATGACATCGGCTTTTAGATTGCGTAGAAGAATTATTGAAAAAATACTCTGAGCCTTGATCAGAATACCCAACCCTCCACCCCACCCCTATAAGTTCTAAATGATAGCTTAAACCTTTTAATTTAAGTATATTACAGAGCTAAATATGCATCTAAAGAATTGAGAATTAAGGAAAAACTTAATCTTAAAAGTTTGATACTTGGATAACTTGCATGTAAATATCGTAAGTATGACTAAATGTGTGTAAAGCTAAATTTTCCCATTAATTGATCATATTTGAATTTATCTTAATTACTCTTCTTTAATTAGAATATTAGAATAAAAGATCAAAAGATTCGGAATAGTTGTAACTTGCAAACTAGAACCCTAAACATATGTACACATGACCCTTTTAAGGAAATGTGTCACGTAAACCATGATACTAAATGTGTAGCAATTCAAGTGTAATGAACTACAAGAATGAATGAACTTGACTCTTTTCTTGGAGTTGGAAGCTGATTCGTAATAATACTGTCAATGGATTTCAAAATAGAGGCAAATAATCGAAAGAAATATCACCTATTATAGTAAGAGGAGGAAAAAATCCTTTTTCTGAACCTCTTCCTGTGAGGAGGGAACTACTTTGAAGGAATAACAAACATAGCTAATCAACGGTAAAATATTATTTTATATAATCTCATCAAAATTAGTACTTTTTAGAAGCCAAATTAATTTTTATTTAAATTATTTGTATTATGGTTTATTAAATATTTAATATTCCAAAGGCGAGTTATAGTTTATTACTACTAAATACAACATTCCGAGTATGAATATCAGATAGGTGGAGATACGGTATATACCTGTAAGTAGGCGCAAAAATTGATGCTATAAAATTGATGCCCTTTGGCTCATAGTAATTTGTATATTTCTTATAGATGAAGAACACTACGATATACAGTTAATGTAAGCGACATGGTAATGAAAATCAATATGATAAGCATAATAGTATAACCATAAACACAGTAATCAACCCGAAGGTCGGTTTAGTAGGTGATGGTAGAGCTCACCCATGTACCAAGCCCGACGGCGTGTGAATATTCTCACATCAGGGTAGGGGGGCCAGTTCCTTTCCCTGTGCCGGTTATGGTTTCCCAGGAAGATCTGGTACCCTAAAAATCAATTAGCTTGGGTGGAGTTGCAGGTGCCCAGAGTGCCTTGCCCAGGAATCGAACCCGGGACCCTCCGGTCAGTAGTCCAATGCTCTACCCACTGGACCACCGCGACCCACCATAATAGTATATTGGTCAGAAAATCAGTAAATAAGATTGAAACAAAACAAAACAAGAAAAAAAAACAGTAAACAAGAACTTTGCTGCCTCTTGAATTAATTTAAATAAGCAGCATTAAAATGGCACAAATAATTCTTATCAGGGAATATTCATTTGATTACAGTTCATTTTAGGAGTTAATTAAATGTGAATGCACATTTTAAAAAGGATTAAAAGTTAAGAGCGGAGATATTTGAAAATAACTGCGTAATAATTAGTAGCCTATAAACATTGTTTTATCTAAGCTTCTAATACTTGCTCGTTACATTTTGATTGGAAATGGGTTTTTAAAATCGTAAAATAACTCCCTGTGTAGGATTACATTAAATTACTTGTTGGAAAACGCGTTGCCACTGGAAAGTGTCTAATCTAAGGCGAAAATTTCTTGAATCACATAAAAAATTTCCTAAAAGTTATCTATAAATCTCCCGCACTCTTCTGCAGAGTGCTTTTATCAATGGATTACGCTTAAAAGCGAATATTTTAATACGCAGTTCACGGAACATTTTCCGAAGAAAATATTGATACGAACTCGTCTCCTGGCGCACTTTCGAAAGAATTGCAAGTTCCGATTGATATTCTCATTTTGTCGACGTCAGACCTTGTCAAAAAAAGATTTTTCGAACCATAGAACTTACCATCTACTTCTACTTCCACAACACCTTTCTAAAGTTGTTCGAGTAGCATTTTTGGCCATCCATATGCGGAGAATTACTTTTTTGTGGAAAGTAGCTACGGTTGCACAGTTAGCAGGGGCAGGAAGATGCCTTTTTGTAATCACAGATTGACTTTCAATTTTTTGACCCTCCGCTACTCTATGCTTAAGGCGTTTTTATCGTGAAACAGAAAACTAAAAATTTTTATTTTAATATTCAGTTGAGCAATTGCTTAGTAGTAAACTATTTTATTTTTGGATTATTTATCTTTTTGATCCAGCAAGATATTCTCATTGTATGATTCTTGTTATAACCGTTCGCTGTTACGAATATGACCATGATTTAGTGGATGGTAACGATGTGAGTATCGAGAGAATCTTATTAGTTGTAATCTCAAAATAATCGAGTAGCACATATTCGTTTTTATATGATATAACGGGTAGAAAGCTCAGCTAAATATTTTTTTGGTAACCATA
Organism: Hetaerina titia; assembly: GCA_037158775.1. Taxonomy (NCBI): domain Eukaryota; kingdom Metazoa; phylum Arthropoda; class Insecta; order Odonata; family Calopterygidae; genus Hetaerina; species Hetaerina titia. The sequence goes on from CM073770.1 coordinate 71,742,222, forward strand.
TTAGGGAAAATGGGTTACGTAGTTATCCATTTGTGCAGAGAGTACAAGAAAAATGAAAGGATTCACCTTTGCGTTAATTTTTACCGTTGCTAATGGCACTACTAATGAAGTAGGTATTATGATTGACTAATGAATTTGGTAATATAATAGACTCTTCTGCAAAAAGCAATGATTCAATTTAGGTAACTATCTTAGTAACACTTCCACATTTTCTGAATAAACCTTTTGTCTAATGTTCTCAGGCCCATGAGGATATAGTTGCACGAAGCTTGCAGTTATTTTTCAGGAGATGAGGAGACGCTTCCGCGAGGATTTTAGAATTTTCCAGACAAGGGTTAAGGTCGTGAGCCTCCCATTGACTTGGGCTCGTTTGGACACCGGTCACACCGTACTTGCATTTACATGTGTACGAGGGCGAGAGAGACAAGGGTGGGGAGAGAGAGAGAGAGGAGAAGGATATGAGAATGGAGGTGCCGGATTGTAAGTCGACACATTCCCATGCTCCCGCGTACTCGTGAATATGAATTAGAGGCGGCGCCACTTTCCCAGTTGATTGTATCCGAGGCGTCAAAAACGTATTTGATGAGTGTTTAAAAAAAGAACAGAAAAGCCGAGCCACGGCGAGATGGAGATTTATGATTTGGTAATTCGAGAGGAAAGGGCAAGATTCGGAACTCTTTTCTTATTGACAGCGACAAGTACGGATAAAAAGATTGTGTCTGATTGATCAAGAGAGTGTGAGTTTGACATGAGATATTCCAAGAAACTCCAGGAATTTCTCGGCCAACTTATTGCAAGTAACAAGCATACTTGCCTTTTAGAACTGGCTTTTACCCTTGGGCCCCGTCAGCGGGCGATACTTGAATAAGATAAAGCAGTACATCGAATGAGTTATCAACTGAGAAAAAATTCAGATGAATTGAGAGGAGTATATTGATTCCGCCTAGTCTCCTATTCGTGGATCCTATCTGCCAAAGATTATTCATTGATAGTAATTGAAGTAAATAACCTCTGAAATCGCTCACTTTTGAATCTGAGACAATTATTGAGGCGCAAATGAATTTCTTAGATCAATTGTTCCAGAATGAATGACCACAAGAATTGATTCAAGCTTTCCCAGAGCATTCATAACCTTATTCAGTTTTCAGAGCACACAAGTGTTGTATCATCCTTTTTTCATATTTACATGCAATAAAATGAAGCTTTAACTAAAATAGTATGCCCAACCAAATGTTTCCTCGTTTAAAGTCCTAGACACAGAAATGCGCTCAAAGTCTTGATTATTTAAGATGCAAATACAGTTGTAATTATGAAAAATTTATTAAAGCGCTTGGTTGTTGTCGGAATGGAAGAGTTCCTGTTGATTTCCGTTCACACAAACGGTATATTGAGAATCTTTTTAATTTTTCAAATTTAGAATAAATGATAATATATTATTTGAATATTTGAAATATACTGTTTTATTAATAATTTCTCCCTTTGTTTGAGCTGAATGAAATTATTCTATTTTGGGAGGAGATTAATCTGTTGTAAGATGGATCTCTTGTTAGTGTTTATGCTTTGAATTATAAAATATTTTTAGTATCCGAAATGTCGGGAGAAAAATGATTGTTACAGCTTTTATACTAATGGTTATTTAAGGCTGTTACTATTATATTATTTTTCGGAACGTCTTGCATCTTTAAACGATCGTCACTAGTCTATATATAATAAATTTCCTCACTAGTCTATATATTGGGTAAAATGAAGTTGAAAGAAAACTGTTTTTTATTAATGTCTTATCGCAAATATTGATTTTTTGAAGGATTCAAAATTACCCTTGGTATTTCATTTTATTGGAAAAAAATTAAAATACTGGAATTGACATATTAAAATTTGTAGGAACATCTACGGCTAAGGTGAAATTCAATATTATTAGAATTTCAATCTAAATTGACAATGACTATGATGTGTCTCTGGCCCTTTTTTATGGTGCATGATATTTTTCTGCTATGCTGTACAATAAACCACAACACATTATGGTGATAGTTAAAAGATTTTTTTAATTTATAAAAGGATTTATTTTAAAAATCTGGCGTGTTAACAAATTTCATAATATTCTCTTCGAACAGAAAAGAAATATATTAGTGTCAAAGAAGTTTTTGAAAGTGGTTACGTTTATTTGAGAAAATATTGTGGGTACTCTTGGAATAGCAGATGGCAGCAAATACTATGCTCAAAAACAGCCTGCCATGAATCAGGTATTTTATTAAATATGGTAAATGGCTTTACAGATCAGACCCAAAGTTTGCTCCACAGTACACTGTGCTCAAGATGTAATATCTTTCCACGCAAGGCATTAGAGCACGAAACATTTTTTAATCTTACATTTAAACCACGCCGACGTCAAAAAGAGGCAAATATTTCATCAGTACTGGTTGTTCCATGAGTAATCTGGTTGTAATTTGAATTTTCGTCGCCCATTTTTCAGGTGTGTAGGCAAAGCTTGAAACGATGTTGTAGTACGTGATCAGGTAATGTAAACTCTTCCCGGCATGCCAGAATTTTTTCTTTTCCATTTCCCTCATGCGAATTCGAAAGGATAGACTTGGCAAGGGCAAAGCCAATAGGGTTTTAGGTCAGAAATAGTCGCACGCAAGGAAGGAGAAACAAAGAAGGCTGAGTTGCCAAAAACAATTTTTCAAGTCATCCCGACAACGGTATTGCAACCTCAAAAAAATAGACTACAGTTCATTTCCAGTAGTGATATATTCACATCACTCATTCCAAATGTTAGCAAGGTGCGGTTACCGTTGCCCCCTTGGTATTTTGGGCCTCCTTTAGCATTAAAGGGTCTTCAAGGTGATACCTCTGAATACGATGTTTTTTTTCTAAACGACTCTTATTAGTAGTCACATAGAACCAAAATAATTAGTAGATTCTTTGGTGGCTATGACTATTTTGCACGAATTGCTGAAGCAAAGCAAACGATGGAATTTAATTGGTTTTTAATTAGAAATAATCTAACTCAGTGGCCTTATAGTATCTTTCCGTTATCTTGCGCATAAATGAGTTTTACGTTTTCAATTAGCATACAAAAAAGAAAACCCTATCAAAAACGACTGTCCTTTACTTCAAGTGATCAATTTATAAATTTCTTTAACCCAGATTTCATTGAATGACTTCCCATAATTGATCGAGCCACATCATCAGCTGATTTTGTAATGATATGGAAATGAAAAACAGACGGAAAAATAGATTGAATATAAAAATTTCAAATTTTGACTGTTTTATTTCATTCACTATTTGTGATGTCTATGTCTAGTTCATAGAAGTTTCATAGAAGTCTATGAAATTTCAATAAATTCTGGGATCAGAAAACTTTATTGTCGGAGTAAAAGCTAAAAATTAAATCAGAAGATTTTTCCGTTCCGCGACCATTTGTTCCTGGAAAGTAATGGATGGGATACGGAGTACACACCGAGCAAATTTAAGTAAAAGCGGTCGTGGCTCGCGATCGGTGTTGGAGGGGTGCCTAAGGTGGGCGTCGACTTGACCGTGAAGCTTATAGTCGTGAGACCCCAACCCCACTCACTCCTATCTTCCAGAAGATCCGGATGTTTCTCATCTCATTTTCCCGTCTTCCCCCACCCAAAGATTCGCTTCCAGTACGTACATTAACTTCCACCTCGAGAAGTCTCTTAAGGAGACTCAGCCGCTCTGTCGTTCTTCGGAACCGAAAAAGAAAAAAAAGTCATCCCCGTGCGATTTGTGAGTGAATAAAAATTGACACTTCAGAGAAAATGTTGTAAAGGAGTCGTTGAGAAACGCCGCGCCGGTGCGGGGAATCCTTTTTGGCCCGTTAGTGTGAGTCGCCGCGAAAAGATTGGTTGGATGTTGCCAAATGGCAGGAAAAAATCATGTCGACAAAGAGTAAGAAATGAAGAACATTTTAATGGGTTTCATATCAAACAACAGCAGAAAAAAGTGGAATTATTAATTGACCAAAATGTAAGCCGAAAGAGTAGCATTATATTTTGTTGATATAGTTCAATGAATACAATTTAACTATCGTCAATTTTGAATGATATATATTGTTACTTGAACAAACGTGTAATATATTTCTTTTGTTTATAACCCATTTATATAAATTGATTATTACGGTGGTATCACAAAAAAAATCTCGTTTGGTAGATTATAAATGAGATGAATCTCGCACAAGAATCGTATTCGTCGTATAAAACTGGGATTTATAAATTATGATTATAATCCTAACAACTTTAAAACAATTCTATGATCGTAAAGAGAGCTATATATTCATGAAAATGCATTACTTTTACCTACGTTTTTTATTGAATGCAGCAATAAGGTTACAGTAAGTTTATTCTTTAACAGAGTGATAAACAATTCAATCGATAATTATTATTATTACCGAGAAATGATGCATATATTTTGCCTAAATCTTTAGACTTTGAAAACCTTCATATCGTCTTAATAACTAAGACAAGTAGTACTTCCACACTTGACAGAACTGAATAATGTGTCGTCAACAAAATCTCTGATTCAGATGTATCACACAAGTACATACTTGTGTGCAATTAAATATCTGTGCCCGATTTGTTCTGGTTCCTTAGGAGTGAATCCATGGTAGGATGTGGGCTAAGATTTTGAAAAAGGGTTTAGGACCAAAGTATTTGTGTATCTGGTACCCACATAGCTCTCTTTCAAATAACATTTAAAGGGCTCTCTATGGTAATCGAAGTTCACGACGCAGGTACATTCAATTTTTCCTTAACTTGGAGTTACTACAACTAAATGGCAACTTGAATTCTTACGTCGTCCCATTAAATGAAAATGTTCTGACTTGTAGTATTTTAAATATTAACGTCTAACCCACTCTAAAAAAATGAGCACTTTTAATATTTTAAAGAACATTGCAGTCCTGGCGAATTGTTGCTGTTTTTCACATAATTTGAATCGTTTTCTCTGGGACTCATTTTCGAATGGAACGAAATTGAAAATGTTATCTTCCGAGAATCTCAGGGTATATCCTTATGTAGAGAATTTTATTGGTGGATGCGTAACAGACTTATCAATTTAACTGGCCTTAGTTATGACTACAAAATACTCGGGACCATTCGGGTAAGCAGTTCAAAAACCTCTGTTTTCATTCACACTGCCAAGATAAGAGCAGAATAGATGTGATTCAAAAATTTGAAAGAACATCAGGCGCCGTTCGTCCTCCCGTTCAGAGTTGTGCCACGCGAATGAGAAACCAAAACGCATTCCAAGGCGTCCGACAGATTTCGATTGTCACCCATTGTCTCTGCGCGTGGTCCGGGAGTATGTGGGGTGAGGTAGCGACTGGCGGATACGGCCAACGATGGTGTTTTATTTTGTCCCCTCGAGCGTGTGGTTAGGCCACAAGGTGAACCCAAAAAGAGGAAGAAGAAGAATTCGACTCCATCCGTCCATCTCTCTTCACCGAACCGAAGGAGCCGCGGATGCAACTCGGTTTCTCCCACTAGACGTCAAACGTCACCGCGTGTGACCTCGAGCCGTCGGCGGGTCTCCACAAAAGCCAAAGCACTTAAGTACGTCGGTCCGTGTCTGGACCGTGCGTGCTTCGATTCGGTCGAGGGGAGAGATCTGCGATGCGGCGGATCAAATGAAAGTCTCACGGACCGCTTCCTCGTTTAGGCGGCGGATTATCCGTCGAGATGGGGCGGATCCACGCGTGGGTGACCACAATCCCTGATTGCAGAGCCGATGGCTACTTGGTTCCCCTTGGACATCGTTTGCTTAATAAAAAGGAGGAACTTGATCCAACCCACAGAAGGCTAAATATACTCGTCGCTTCCTCTTCTAAATGTAAATGTTAGGCACACAAGTCAACAAATAGATACCATACTCCCCTTTTATCAATGAAATGTTGTTTTGAGGATTTTATGAATTATAAAACTCATTTCCCAGGTGATATCGTCATTTTTTTTTTAAATATAGTATTATGTCCTTTCTGTAAGTCAAGCTCTGCGGTAACGTTTATCATTTGACAATTCATGTGTATTCAAGTTTTCGTCCTCGGTTACCTTGCGTCTGAGGGCAATAAAATATATACATTCTAATGAAGCGGACGACTATATAACTATTAGCCCAAACACATATCGGCACTCGTACAGTCAGCCAGGTATTCCTTCAGACCTTGAAATTTGTCCTGACTGCATTGAATCTTTGCCTTTTGCTTCCATTTCTAAATTAAATGCTTTAAATACTTTTGGATAAATTCAGGCTACAAAGATTAACATAGCTAGGAATTTTAAACAGTGATTTTTGTAGATTTTAACATAGTAATGCTATGAAAAAAATCGCTACTGTTTTTTGGGATTCATGCGAGTCTAAAGATTCAACTTTTTTCTAAGGAACTAAGATACAACGTAAAAATATTCAACTAACATAGGAAATTTTATCCATGTGTCTCAATCCTTTTCTGTAACTTCTGGATTGCTCATCGGAAAGCGGATTCCACGTTGTAAATACTGATGAAGATTAAAAAATCACAGTCTGTTAATTGCAGTTTTATTAACTCTTGTTATGATGATGACAATAAAAATTAATCGGTTCAAGAAGTACCTAATATGTGGCCCTAGGGATATTGAGGCGCTGCAGTGCGTGGGTAACTTGAATTTTTGGCAGAGAGAGGAAATCGCAGGAATATAGTGTTAGATTTAAAACTTAAAAGAGTTACATTCGTAATTGACACTCCAGAGATAAATCGTGCGCGTTTCCTTTCTCTCGCCAAATTCCAAGATTCACTCTCTGGGGTGTTTTTATTTGAATTTTCGGAATCGAGTCAAGTGCCAGGAATTTATTTTATTTAGCGATTTTCCTCTTGAGAAGAAGCTCCGCGCAGGTGTCTCGGGAGGTTTTGCATAATCTCATTTATCGTTTCGGTCATGTCCGTTTACAAAACAAAAATAAATCGAATTCCAGATAATTCTTTTTCGCTGTAAAACGTATAAAAGTGAGCATAAAAATAAAATCCATGATATAACAACCGAGGAGTCGCTTGAAATGGTGAAAAGCTAGGGCAAGCAAAATGATGAAAGGACCGATTTGAGTCATCCTTTGCCTCGTAAACACTTATCAAACATAGAAGAAGTAAAAAAAGGGAAACAAATGCAGTTTTAATTCTTACTTCTGTTTAAAATGCGTACTTTTCCATTTTATTGCTTTGACTTTCTTCATAGTTTGCCACCAAATGATTTTTTCCTGCCAAAATTTCTAGTTGCCTAAGTGCTCTGGCGTCTCATTATACTTAGGGTGTTTGTCACCATTTTTTTGCGTCCTGAAGTATTTTTCTTGTTATCATAACAAGATTTAATAAAACGAATGCTAACTATCAAAATAAATTGACTGATAAACCAATCGTTAATAGAGTGAAATATTGTTTTCCAAATCACCGATCAGATTTTTTAAAAAGTATTGAGTGATTTTCGTCCAATACAATTTCATTCTGTGCTCACCGAATTTCTGTGCCCTATTGAATTTCCAGCAAGAGAAATAAACTGCTGAATAATTACATTTCCGTGAACCACACATGGGAATAGAGAATGTTTTCATTGCATAAATATATCAAAACTTATCCACCGTAAACATTTCTCGTCAATTTTTGCGTGCGAAAGAGATGAGAAAGACTGTCACCCCTGAGTATATCTGCCTCCTCTTCCTTGCTACTTTTTGATCGGACGACTGTTTTCTCTTCCACGTCCTTTTTCATTTCACATTCACAGTCTGCGGTACCGGGCGAACGAGTTACGAACTCACTCTGTTGCTCCGAATCTCACGGGGGCGGGAAGGGGGAATGTCCAAGGGTGAGGTCGAAGGGACCCGACGGAGGAAGGGAACGAGGAATGGGAGGCGCGTGGGATAAAAGAGTAAGAGGCGGAGACGAGGTCGTCACTTCCCTCTTCGCATAGCAGGGCGTAGGGCAGCGGAAGGTGAGGCGCTTGGCACCCAGCCTGGAAGATTCCGAGTGGCGGAGGGTCCGTCAGCGAATGGCTTTTCGTCCCATCCTTCTCACGACCGTGTGTCCGCACGGCACGAGCTTCCGTGTGCGAAAATGTCGCCCCTCTTACCCAAATATAGTCAAATGTAATATGGGTTGGGTCGAAAACGGTGTCGCCCCTCGGCGAAGAATGATCTTCTAAGAATCCAAATCGTCCCTTTATAGAGGTCTGGATGGTTGTGTGAGTTGACTATAATTGAAACGAACGGTTAAAAAAGAAGAATCGCTATTTTCTAAAATGCAAGAGCATCTCTTCTCGTGAATATTTACTGGAAGAATACCATGTTGTAAGGTGAATTCTACATTTCCGAAGAGGATTTGATTGCCAAGTTTTTGTATCCTCAGTTTTTCAATGCTTAGCATCTTTGTTTAATAGCCGTACATATAGGCCATTCATTGGGTGACGAGATTAGAAATATGGCTTTGGAGTCTAGTGGGTAGATTTTTCATTTTGGGGTATCGTATAATCGCAATATCAAATCTAAAGCACGAACAGTTATAATAGCACAGTATTAGAACAAATGATGACTCACGAAATAAATAATGGTTATTTTCTACTATGTGAGTTTCAAAACTTGCTGAAAGTATTCTAGTGTATTAGGATGCGCCTTATGTTGTTGTCATTATGCACTTAATGAGAGCGTCTGGTTACCCTATTCGCAGTGAATAAAATATTAGCATTTATTTATTTTGTACAGACTACTGATAAATGATTTTCGTGCCATAAATGCTGAAAGAGGTTAGTTAATTCCTTAGTCGATACAGGGGATGGCTTCAAAGCTGGAAGTTGATTTTCAATACCTTTGCGCATAGACTGAAATGTAGGATAAAACTTGCGAATTCGCTTATACTGTATTTCAGATAAGTTAACAAACAAGTCCTTCGGATGTGTTTCAAACGGCAACCATTGTAAGTGCAGATTACAAGCAATTGTAAACTGGCTCGCAGCTTTGAGAATCGAATCCCAGATTAAAGGAAAAAAACATTTTCCGAATAGCGCCGAGAGCACGATGTGGGAAAAACCCGACTGAGGACAAGGGAGCGACGCTCTAGAGAGCACGCTCCTACCGCCCTCCCCCGTGCGCTCATGTGTGCGGCATCATTGTGTTTATCTCCCTCACCCCTTCTTCCCACCACCCATCATCAACACACGGACCCTCCTCCACTGAACACACATATACACACCCGTCGCAGTGCTGTTTTAATATCTCCTCGGACCAAATAGCACTGGTATTTCTCCAGTCATATCCACTTTTTTTCTCTCTCACCTACCGATGAGTAAATAAATTGGTTTGGGATTCCCGAAGATCTTCTTCATTAAAATGGCCGCATATTCTCCTTCTCTTTCCTGTTTCTCTCCCCTTACAACCTTACTCTCTTTATCCCCGTGAGCTGACCCGTAAAGCCCCTAGATTCTTCCAACTTGGACTCTTAGAGTCTTAAGCAATCCCCCGCAATCTAAGACAAATCACACGCTCCTCGTTGATCATTTTTTCTTCTCTTCACCGTTGCCGTATCACAACTTTAATTTTTCTTTCAAAAGCTTCATCGTATTGGCATGGGTTCTCCGCAGGGGATGGCGTTTGTCATGGGAGAATGGATCTAGGGATCGTTATTAGCGTGTAGTCCCTGTAGTTCTGTTTCCTCAGCCCTTTAATATTTGTACGCGTTTTGATACATTTATGATTTTTTCTCTGAACATCCAACGGGTGGTTTCCATATGAAGTCATATTTTTTAAAACATTACAATCTTGAAATGCAAAGTATAACTAAAATTATATAATACATACGTACATTTTTACTTTCCGTCAGTTCTCTCACCCATGGATTTAAGTACTGATTTTCATGGCATTTAATTCTTTATTTTCCAAATGAAAGAACGGTGGCCAAATACCGCAACTCGTGGTCTTGATATGAAGGGGAATTTCAGTGTTTACGACAGTGATCCAACAACCATGCAGACTATTTTACAAGTCATACGAGGTATATCCAGCAAAGATTTTGTGATTATTTAGAAAAGGTTTAGTTTTGCAATACATACATTAGTGAATTTAACCGAGCAGGGAAAAACAAAATTTCGTAATATTACGCAACACAACGTTAGGAAGACCATTCGGCAGAAGAATTGTAGCATATCTTTGTTGCACTACTTCAAAGATAAACATGCACCCGACTTTACTAGTATATTTCAATCCTTGCTTTACTTGTGACTGGGGAGGCCGGGTTTTGTTTTATTGGAAAGATAATCGGGCATGAAAATCCCAGAAATAATTTGAGGTGGTTGGTAACGCCTGAATATTTTGCATAGCACAGCATCATTCTTTTTAGTTTTTCACTGAAACAATTTCGTAGAATCAAGGAAATCGGTGTCATCATAATAAATTTTTAAACTATTTTTCATTCCCCTAGATGCTCGACAATCGTCAAAAGGCATGATTTAATAAATCAATGGATCTGAAATAGCCTATGAATAGCATTTATTTTATGTCGTTAAGGTCACTTTTAAAAATAAATTAAATTGGTTTCGTTTATTTAGGGAATTATAACGACAGTTAATTTTTTATTCTGAAAATGCTCATCTCTTAACACAGCCTTCTGTCCTTTTTTCTTGAGAAAGATGGTTTGGGCCACCGAAAATTCGATACCGAGTGAATTTCTCTTTTTTGCGCGTTTTTGTCTTTTTCCACAAGTGCTAATTTAAAATACATTATTGTTCATGCCCGTAAGACTTTCGCCAAAGTGTAAATTTATATATATATATATATATATATATATATATATATATATATATATATATTTATTTGTGTGGGTGACGTTATTCAAGGGTTGGACTACTGACCGGAGGGCCTGGGTTCGGTGCCCGGAAAAGCCTCTCAAAGTATGGCTATGCGCACACACACACACACACACATATATATATATACATACATACATACATACATATATATATATATATATATATATATATATATATATATATATATATATATGCATTGCAAATGCGATGAACAGTATTTTAAATCGCGATATATTTTTGGAAATAATACCTTGACACGTTAAACGTGATGATAAATCATTATATGATTGGATCCTTAGATGCCTATGAGTAATCTAAACCTTTCTTCAGATTACGTCATAAGAAGTACCTGAGTGACCTACATCACGTTATCGTTTGGCCCTTCACTAAATTTCTTTGATGTTAGAAGTTTGTTGAACCCGTAGAATGTTGACGGAAGTAGCCTTAGTTTACGTTGACTATCTTACTGCAGAGATTAGATATCGGGTATCATGCAAAAGTTCATAAGCACATTCGACCCACTTTTACCCCATCACTGATTTGAAACGATACATCATACTATCTCGCTTCCATTGAGAGACAACATGGTTGTGTCACAATTTTTACTTACTCGTACAAGATGAGGGTACAGGGACTTTTTGTATTATTCTCTACTTGCTCTAAAGGTCCATGAACGACATACTATATGTGCCCATTATTTCACTCTCATCGATATGTGTTCTCATTCATTGAAACACTTTTAGTCCCGAAATGTCACAATCTATGTGGTAAAGTTTATTCTTATGCTTATAACTTTGTCCCTAATCAGTGATTATAGTATATTTGCTTTCATCATCATTATCATTTTCTAAAGGCTTCTAAAGGCCTTTTCGTAGCAGCCATTGGTCTCACTCCATTGCCGTTCTTTTCAATTCATTGTAAGTTGTACTCTCATAGTACTTTTTATATCATCTATACATTTCTTTTTTGGTGTTCTTCTTCCTTTTTTTCCCATTATTTTCCCCTACATTATATTTTCCAGGGAGTTGTTATGTCTGCATTCAGCTTGTTCTATTTGAATTGAAAAGTTTTCCTATATTCCATCAATCTGCATGAAATTGACCTTTTACTTGATTCCAGACATAAGAGCTAAGATTTATTAATAGGAATTACCTCGGAATAAGTAACATTTATAAACAAGTCCGGCATAACTCCTCGTAGGGTGGAATACGAGCCCCGCTGCATAGTGGAGAATGGCAAATGAAACGTCTCAATCTGGATGGCAACAGCGGGAAAATTCTCAGGTGACGTTCCAAGCAGTAGACCTCTCGTGACGACCACTTTCACATGCAAATCGCATTCCTTTGCTACGCCGAGCGAAACGGTTCCATGCATCTTTCTTGCGGTCTCTCCCGTAGGAATTCTTCCCTCGAAGAACTTCGCCCTTGGCCCTCCGGCTTGTTTTGTTACAGTCTTAATAGCGTGGAGGAAACCGGCGTTGCAATCTTGAAGCCCATCCACCTACGACCACTCGACTTCATGGGGGATTCATTAGCATTCAATTGGACTGTAGAAAAAAGTAATCGGATGAGAAAATCTTGATAGTTGGATTTTACGAGATAACGATTTGAGATAACGTTTAAAATACTATTTCAGACTTCAATTTAATGTATTCCAAATTTTCAATGGAATGCAATAGTTATTGCAACAACATTAAAAACGTAACAAACTGTAAAAATTCTGATATTTCAATGCTGAGTGTTTTGAAAAGTCCATTGACTTAAAATAAAGTTTGCTGAAGAGGCTTATGAAAATATACAAAGAAGAATAACTTTGAGCATTAATGAAATTATGGCCTGACCAAAATTATATCGAATAATAAAGCAATTAAAAAGTAAACTGATGACTGCTTGTATCAATCATCTTTCCATGAAAGAGCATTTTGGAAAATAGTTAAACAAATCATAGATGGCTGGCTTTAAAAGTAAACATCGTCCAGGATCGTTGGTTTTGAATGTTTTATTTCCATTTTATGAACCGTTTCTACGCTCCAATATTATTGCTACATTCATCGTAAAGTTAAGGAAACAACTAGACGATTTATGACTGTCAAACCTGTTAAATTTACACATCTAACTAAAATAATTCGCTTAATATAGAACATCCTCTTAAGTTTCATCTTAGAAGTTTAAAGAAAAAGAAGAAAAAGTCTCTTAGGTTGTATGTATTTATGTGATCGTTCCTTGCGAATTAAATAGGGCGTATTCAGTCCTAGGTTTTATCTCACAGGCGACATTGAAGTGATAGATGTTTTTTTACTCATCATTATCCTTTGAATTGAGTTATAGCCACTAAGCGTGCCTTCATACTCCTTTTCATGAAATACTAAATCGCAGCGAAGCTTTCTAAGTTGCAAATTGATTTTGAGCCAAGGACGTTTAGTCTAGGACCTTGGTAAGCCACACAAGTCAAATCACTCATACTTAGAGGCTATGAGTAAGCAAGAGGTTAATTCCAAATTGAAGTGTCGTAGAATACTAGACACATCAGTTCCTTCAGGAGAATTTTATACTTTTTCATTCATAAATGGCCGAAAATAACTTGAGATTGTATTAAATTCTCTAATTAAATACGGTCCCGCAACTAGACTCTGCGTTAAAAAAGAAGACTATCCAACTCTTTTATAAAATATAAAAGAAGTGCCGCATATTGGTATTTACATGTACCATTTACATTTACCTGTATATTATGTTAATACATTTTAATATTTGTAGCCACGAGTTTCAGTTATTTCTCGCTCTTGAATCTGAGGTTAAACTGCTTCATCTTTATTTTACTCTGAAAATTTACATTTTTTTATTAATTCCGTCTCCTACTTTTGTTACATTAGAACGTAGGACGATATTAATAACCTCTCCATTAATTTCAATGATTCTTTATTGTTCTACTTTTAGCAAAATATTAATTTAACAATGATGTGAATAGCATCCTTGTCAAAACCACAGTTTTTGTTTGTCTTTTGTTGATTAATTGAAGAAAAAGATTTTTGTAAACCTTATAATGTGTAATTAAACATTTGAATTTCTAATTATTGACAGTCTGTGCGTAATAATCTTGGGAATTTTATGAGATAATACTTTATTATACAAATAATGCCTATCCAAATAGCATTATTGACGAAACTACTCAGTATGAAATGAAACTTTAAAGATTTGCATGCATATGAATATTTCAATAAATGTTGAGACCAAGAACGATAGTTGTTGAAGACTTAAGTATAATTTGGACACATGCGAAATTGCTAGACCAGAAATCAAATAATATTTTTTGTTTGACGGCAAGAATGTTAGAAATCATGATCTAACACAATATTAAAGTAAAAATTCTCCATATACACTCTATTAGGTACAGTCCAAAACGGATATTTCTCTACTTCACTTCTCCCTACGGTCTGCATTCCATCGTTTATTCTCAAATGCATCCAAAGGTGTATTTTCTCATTAAATGCTGGTAGGAATTGTGTTATTGTCACATTACGTTATAAAATGGCAGAAGAGACTGCCGCCCTCGTAATTAAAACTCCTGATAATTTGTCCTCTCTTTCAGACCGGACGTACAAGAGTGCCTCTGCGGCCGGTTATGGCCCAGGAGGATACCAGTACCAGACGGATCCGAACGGCGTATTCATCAGCGGACCGGGATATTACGCCGGCGCCACCACTTTCAACGGAGTGCCTCCAAACTTCAACTTTCCTGCCTTCAACTTCCCCGCATTCCAGTTCCCGACATTCCCGAACTTCTTCGGTGGTCCGGGGACTTATGCACCACAATATCCCTTTAACATCGCCAGCACGTTCCAGTCGTACCTGAACTCGCTGACGCAAAATGCTGCGGCACTCGCGGCCGGAGCAAAGTATGTACCGAAAAAAAGACGCTTTAACGTCATAAAAAGATCGGCGGTAGCGCCTTAAATTCAATTCCTGCACGAAAAGTATGGTTTTCACCTCCGCTTAAGTAAAATTATTCCACTGGGCTTGGCATGATTACAGCCAGTCTGGTAGTACGTAATTCTAACCTTTAGTCAAATGGAAACTTAAATCCTAAATGTTATACATTTTAATTTTTTTTCGTGTTGCATTGCTTTGGAGACTAAATAATACCAATTTTTGTTCTAGGGAAAATTTAAATTGAATAACATTAAAAATTTAAAACATGAATATAATTCAGTAAATAATGACTAATTAAAATTTTTCAAAAAAATAAATTGATAATTCTGGAAAATGTTTAACATTTCTAATAAGAAAGTGTACTCATATTTAAAATATTGATTTAATATGTTATTCAACTGAATTTAAGATATAGAACGTTCAGAAGGCAAACATTCGTATTTAAACTCCTTTATATTCCTTATTAATAGATATTTGTTTTATTAAAATTAAGCAAAATAATTTTTTTTAACGTTAAGCATATCTCTAATATTAAACTTTTTCAAAGGTTTTATTTTAATCATATAAAATATTTATGCATCATGCTGTTCCCCGGATTTTCAGCATTGAGCCAGAAATTTAATTAACTAACTACTCCTAGCAATACAGGAAATTTTACTTATATCTATATTAATAAGAGGCTAAAATCATAATTTTAATCAATGAGCAAACATTTTGTCATAGATGATTGAGAGTGAAACTGGGCTACTCTGTCAGTTGAAGGGATCAATAAAACCTTGGTTGCTTGAAGTTCATAGTGCTAATATACTCGACATTTTGCAAAAGTCATGTACTACCACAGATATTTCTCTTTCTCTTTCTATCACCAATCCTTCACTTCCATGTTATTTGTGTTGTCTTCCATTTATGTGGTTTTCTTCAAACCTTGCCGCTCGAATAATCATGTCCCGTTTCCTACCTTCTATTATAATTGTAATTGTTTTGGTGGAATACTTTGGCACATAAAAAAATGTTTGTTTCATTAATATATATTTTTGATAATAATTAATAAATAATAACTTCCCTGCAAAGTTACTTTGGGTGACACCTTATAAAATGAAAAAAATTACATTGTCTTTACAATTTGAAATAATGCATTAATATGGGCACCACTGATTTAAAAAATATCGCGAAAAATCTGTCATTACGTTGATTTTGTGAATTGTTCCTCAAACTGTTCCCATTCATTAAAAATGTAAAACTTCAAATGAAACATGACGAATGTTTTAATTTGATCACACGTGTTCTTAAAATGTTTACCCTGAATACTTTATATTTTTTCGTGCCAAAAACATTCTTCCTTATCCATGCAACCCATATTACATCAACCTAAGACTTTTCATGATCAATCCATATATTTTACAATGGTTAACACTGACAATCACTCTTATGGCCTTAAAATAACCGTCTTAAATAAATACTTAAAACACGTATGCCTGCCGTTCAATGTAAACTGTTAAAACCTTCCCCTTGTGACGTCTTTCCCTAAACCTTAATCCAATTGTTCAACTCCAAGAAAATCCTCTTGTTATGTAATATTATACCCATCACCATCAATGCCCGCTCCTTCCTACTCCCTTCCCTGAGACCCTGGCATGCTCCCTCTGCTGCATCAATCAAGTCGCGGGAACGGAGTCCATTACACCGGGCCGGGATACGACATCTGGGCATCCGGCATCGGAAGCTATTCGAAGCCTGTAGTCACCATTTACCAGTCAGGAAAACCCGTCCAAGTATTCACGATTGACCCCTCCAACTCGGTTTCCCAGACACAGCAGCCATTGGCTGCAGGCAGTGGAGGATACTAGGGGGGCCTTCCTCCGAAGACATGGAGTGGTGTCGACTCAACAGGACATGGTAAAAGTAAAAATAGAGTCAATGCTAATAAGAGGATATGTATGAAACAATATTCTATTGAGCATCCTTAGGGAACTGTGAAATATTGTACGCAACCTAAATAGTGATTCGTGAATATTTTTTATAATTGTTCACCAATGAATAGATTGTTTACATTTTGCAGTGAACAGTGTGCATAGCCTGTGAACGTAAGATATAGGTTTGAGTAATTATTAACTTTAACAATTTTATGCCCCAAAAAGCTTCCAAATACACTATTTAAGGATTGATTCAAACCCATTAGGTTTATAGTTACAGTTAGATTTAAGTCACCACCAGATGTTTATTAATTTGTGCCCGGTGGATGAACATAATACAACGTGAAATATATTTAATTTTAGATTATTTTTCTTGTTTTGCGATTATTCAGATAATTATTTTTTATTTTATAACTCATGACTTTGACAGCCCTATGAAGAGTTAAGTAATTCTTTGTTAAAAATTTAGTTAAGGCATTTTCTTTATAAGATACATTATTTTTTTCGCCTATCTTCTATACAAATATAATTACAAGGGAATGCTAACGTACCAGAATTTAAAAGAAAGGAATTTTTAGGAAATACGACAAAGATAATCATACCATTAAGTTCACCATCAGTAAATTTGCAAGTATTTTTGCTAAACTTAGGTTAAAATCATCTAAGATCAGTTAGTTTTATTTTTATTATAAATATATAATATTGTTCTCTTTATTGTATTAAGGTTCATCAATATTATTTAAGGGAAAATATGTATATGATATCTTAGATAATGAAAGCTTATACACGTTATTTCTTTCAATTTGACACCGAACTTTTCTGTTGCGGTATACTAAGCTAGAAATCAATGAAGATCCTTATGAATCGAAAACTATTTTATCTCCTCGATAGAACAAATAATTTTAAATGTAAAAACCCAAACCTTTCTTCACACCACAGAAACGTTATTTTAGGCTAGTTATGTCCCGTTTCGCTTTGACACTTGATTTTGACTAAATAAAATTTAAAATTATTTTGTAGGAAAGAATAGTCGGACCACTTTGTCTAAATTTCCTGAATTTTGTGAAATGAAATATGAAATAAATGAGGGTCTCAGATGTGAATTAAATGCAAGAGTTATTTACAAAATGTCAAGTAAAATAGCACCTACAAAATTTAGGATGAGTATTAAATTATGAGACAGACAAACGCATATATTTTTGTGGATAATAGTTAATTCGCTTCACACATGGAGCAGTTAGGTACATGATTTTTAAAATCTTTATATGAACTGATATCTGATAAACATCCACTCTCGTGGCCCATTTCCATTCTGAACCCCTCAAATTAAGAATGCTCTTGTGATGTTAATGCGCGTACAATCGAAATTTTCTCCAAATCCTTCCGGGTGTACGCACCGTTTTTCCTTGACGGTGATTCTTTTCGAAACTGCACTGACTTTCTTGTTCTCTCTCTCTTTTAACCAGGCCGTACAATGTCCCCATCAAGTATTCATCCATCCCCAAAGGCCACAGTTCATCATCATCATCGTCGTCTTCCTCCTCATTTGCTTTTCCGAACTTCCCAGCTCCTCCTCCCAACCCCTTCTTCCCACCACTTCAGCCCATGCAGCCCATTGACTTCTCGGAACTTGGCAACCGTTTTGGCGAGGAGGGTGGCACCTCGGTGGGCAGTAGTGTATCCTCTTCATCATCCATCAACTCCAATCAACCCGGGAGCCATGGCACCTTTAGCTCCTCGGTCCACGGAACTACCAACGTCAACGGACATCAGGAGAGCTTCCACCAGTCGACCACAGGAGTGCACGAAAACGGGAAGGTGACGAGTGTGACCGTCCACAAGCCTTGAGATACCCGGGGGAACATGAGGTGGTGGCAGGCAGAAGAGGGACATCAAATGAATAGAAATGGACTGTAGCCCGTACAAAAAATATAAAACAAGTAGAGGAGACTTTAACTCCCGCAGATACAAGACCGACACGTGAGATAGGTTTTTAATCGGTTCTTGTGCAAGAAAATAAATATTCAGCAGATTTTTCCGTCTTAAAAATGGATTTTAATACTGCTAGTAAATATTAAATATAGGAGAATTCATATTTTGGACAATATTTGATCGCGTTTAAATTCAAAACCAACATCGTCTTAGTGATCATGAGAAAGAACTCATACGATCATGGGATGTAGCAAACGTACTTACCTTCGCAAAAACATAATACTTTTGTCTCCGAATCATTTATGATATACAGCAAGTTTTTTCGAAGTAATCAGTATGATTGGTGTAATTGGTGACGTTTAGAACTTATAATATCTATAGCTTTCCACATAAGGAATGTGGAAGACATTAAAATTATAAAAAAACGCACACAAAACACTGAAAAGTTTCATTCAAGCATTCTCAATTTCAAATAAAATGGTTATAAATGCGCGCTATGCCACTTGCGCAGAGGTTGTTGTGAGATATTGGGTCAAGACATCTACAGATATCACCGGAGGAGAATAAAAATTTAAGTACTCATGGCATTTGGTGGCAAAAAATGAGTTTTCTTAGTTATTAACCTCTGCTCAGTTCCTAAAACACAAGTTTATGAAACGAACGAAAGGCATACAGAACTTTCTATTTACACTGTTAATTTATCAAATCATAACCAGTTGAAATACGATGCATGCATCTTAGATGCGCGTCAAGTAATTAATATTTAAGTTGACTTCATGTAAAACTTTGAAATGATGCAATAAAATATATTTATAAAGTTTTATTTATTGATTTATTTTTGTAATTTATACATGGCTTATAATGAAGTCATTATATCATATGATTTTGCACGTAGCTACAAAATAAAAGATTGATAAGGTATTATAAAAGGGTACCAAAGAGGTGAACAAGTTAATCAATATCCACTAGAATATACACAGTAATTCGTGTCTAAAATAACTGCATAACTCAATGGGACTATTGGGTTTTGTAAAAGTGATTTCAAGCTGTTTTTTATTCGGATATCAATTTTCATTTGAAGAAATTCTATTATGTTTGAGTTAAATTGACAGCATAGTTTTCTATCTAATATAAATAACTAATATCTCATATTTATAAGTATGTATACTTTGGCATCAATATAACCCTCCTGGCTAAAACGTTGTTACGCACAAAGATAACTACCTCCAAACAAAAGGCAGTGATTTAAATAGTGAGGTCGAGCGCCATGAGATAAAAACGATTGGGGTGAGTGGACCCGAAAACTCATATGAAATATAAAAACATTCACCACAAAGTTCTTCTTATAAATTTCAGCATGGATTTTAGCATTATAACGGAAACACGTTCTGAAGTCAAACTGGAAAATCCGCATAAATATGCAGGTTTCTATAAATATTCTCTAGTTTATTTAATTTGTATTGATCACTTATAATTTTAACCTTGTAATATATATAATAAATAGCATTAAGCAGTTCTTAGCTATCCAACTTAGGATACTAATGCCTAGCAACAAACTAATCTCTTTTTGCTCTAATATTTTGCAGTAAACAGTAACTGCATTAGATTGATTAGAATCAAACTAATCAGTAATTAGTAACATTCAGTTTAACGAATGGAATAAAGGATCATGCACAAAGGAAGCACATTAGAATTAGCATTAGAAGCACATTCACAGAAAAATAATTTACATGCTCTAAGATTTTCCCTATCCAAAATAATAAACACATAGGAGAAAAATTTATTCTTATCCTGCAGGAAAAATTTATACGCGAAAACTCAATACAAATAGAGATTATACCTTAGTATCTAGTTTTGAAGCATATCGGACTTGGTCTATTCATGATATAATATGACTTGTACATGGAAAAGAAAATTTGCAAATTGAAGCATAAATTTTTGGCATTTAGTTTTCCAAAAAAATATAAAATATACTACAAAAGTTCATCTAAATATTTCGCCTTATTAAGAACCTCAATTTCCAAAATAATGGAATTGTGGCCTTTATCCGTGAGGAACACTGGGATTACACGCTATTAACAAGACATCCATACACTTTTGATAGTAATTTAATAAAAAATCACGTTATAAAAAGGAAATAGGTTTTCACAAACCTGGAAGCTCTTATTGCACAACTCCATCTATCTGATATATTGTGTCGGTGGAGGTTATCAATGTCCCAATGGCTCAATGGAATTTTACATTTACATTGAGCACTTCCGTCTGTTATACTTATAGGCACAACATAGTCACTCACTTAATGCACGCAACATGACTACAGGGATCACAGTCCATTCCTATGCTCACATACTGATCAACCACTCATACGAAGATTTGAAAAATCCAAATTAAACTCTTGGAACGATTTGATCGTGAGGGTAATGTGGGCTCCGTGCGATGGTGCTGTCGTCTACAAAGCAGGGGATGTTAATCGGTATCGACGGCCTGTCTTCACACCGCCTTTGTGACCTGAAATGAAAAGTTAAATAATTAAAAAAAGATCATTTTTAACAATTTATTGTTATAACCATTTGTAAATCAGATGAAATGTTTTAGAATATGATTAGTAAGAAGATTCTTTGGTGTACACGTAGAAATTATTGATGTTTTGTACTGAATTCACTTGGTAACTCGTCAATTTTTTTCGAATTTTGTAATTAAGAGGAACATAAACATCAATTCTTATGTTAGTCAAACCTATTATTGTCAGATTTTAATATATGCAACTGAAATCAATGTATATAAAATTAATGCATATGTCGATGTAAAAAATTACATATTGAATCTTATCACGTTGGAAATGATACATATAATTTCAAAGCCATCACATAGAATTTGAAGTCACGTAAACATGGAAATTTACAGTGGAAAGAGCAGATTAAAATCACATGTTTATAAACCTACCAAAGTCATTTATTATATCGAACTGTATAAAACTTATGCATGATGGAATTTAAAGTTAAAGGCAAGAATAATTCTAAGTAAACTCTAAAACGGAGGCATCCGAACAAATTTTCAATTTATTGCTAAAAAGCCTTCTAACGGTAGATGAAGATGGTCTAATCATTTACTTATAAAACACCTCAAAAGATAATAAATTAGCGTGTGTGTATATGATTATACATGCAACCATACAGAATGTAAAAATTGTTCCACTTGCGATATGCTGTCTACTTCTGTTGGAAAATTTTCCAATTATATTTTCATACTTAATTAAGGTATATGGTTTCAATCTTAGGTGAAATACTATATATAGCATACATTGAATCAAATACCGCTTTCGCGAATGTGGAACTTTGATGAGTACCTTTCTGTAATTATTATCATGTTAGTATTAATTCTGACAAATATTCCTAAATTTTGTGGTCGACCTCTGAGCACACATAAAAATGTATCATATTAAATGCTAAATACATCTTAATAGTCATTACTCACATAGGGAAAAACTATTTTTCGATAAAAAAATTATGAGAAAATATTTTTGCAAGATAATAACAGGTTACATATTTTAAATTCGATGGCACTTGTAAATATATACATATTAGAGTTAAATTAAATGCACTCCTCCAGGGATTGAGACCCCATTTCAATATTGAAACATATGTGTTCCATTTAGTATTATAATAAATCTTACCGATAAGAAAAAGAAATAAAAATTAAATGCATTGATATATTCGTTTTTATTCAGTATTAACTCAACGTGTGCGATATTTTTCGTCGTTGTATTTAAAGTAAAAGAAACGTTTCCCTGATCCAAGTTTAAAAAGTAAAGCGTCTAAGTTAAATTTTTTCCAAATTACATCACAATTAGTGCATAAAAATATTTTTAGAGTTTCGCCAAATTCGAATAACCCGACGAAAGTGAAATGCCTTTCTTCGTTCATTTGTTCCAAAATAGATATCAAAGGGAACAAAACCTTTCCAAAAATTATTTTAGTATATCATAAATTACACTAAATTACCCAATAACAACCGACTTGAACAATTATATTTACGTACCGGAATGAGCCACAGTCTTTGCACTGGATGATGCCGACGATGAGCTGGATGATACAGTACCCAGAGATGTACTAACAGAATCTGCTGAGGAGGCTGACTTGCTTTCGGAAGCGCTGCCAGCGCCCAAGTCATCCGAAGCTCCAATGGCGGCCGATGAGGATTCGGCATTGGAGTGGCTGCCGGATATCACGGATCCGGAACTCACACCATCTTCAACATCCACGGTTTTCCCGTGAGATCCTTCAGCGTGTCCGTGACCGTGGCCGTGATGAGCTCCTATCCCCTGCACCTCGGTGCTGTGGGTGCCATGAGTTTCATGTTCTTTATTTTGGTGGTGCCCATCGTATTTCAGCGTGCCATCGGGGCCATGATGTTGACTGTGACCACTGTTCACTCCGTGTAGATGGGAGTCTGCTTTGATTGTCCCGTGATGGCCTTCCGTCTTTTGGGCATCGTCTCCGTGAACCTCTGCCTTATGAATTCCTACTTCATGACCGTCTGTTTTCAGCGTCCCATCCACCACATGGTGAGCATTGGTTTGGTGCACATCTCCGGAATCGTGATGGCTTTCAGATTTTATGGATCCTTCTTCACTCTTGTGTGTCTCTGTCTCGAGCAAACTTTCTGTTTTGTGGTTCTCTTTTGCTTCATATGCGCTGTGCTGATGATGATCTTCGGTCTTATGAGCGCCGTGAATATGATCTTTACTTTCTGATTTCAAACCTTCTTGGACACTGTGGTGATCGTCGTGCTTGTGAATATTATCCGTGTGGTGATGGACGCTTGTTTTATCCACACCATGATGGTGACCTTCGATTTTCAAGTTCTCGGTCGAATGCTCATGAGCTTCCGTCTTGTGGTCTGACCCAGAGTGGTAATGACCCTCAGTGCTGTGGGATTTGTCAACATGGTGCTCATCTTGTGAAACGGAGAGGGTACCGTCATGTTTATGTTCTTCAACCTCATGCGTCCCATCAATATGATGCTTGCCTTCGGTTTTGACGACCTCATCTTTATGGTGATGCACACCCGTCTTATGATACCCAATTTTCTGCTGCTCATGAGCCTCTACTACGTGATGATCGGTCACTTCAGCTTTCTTGATTGCATCAGAAGAATGAACTGCGTGGACAGCATGCACCCCTTCAACTTTGGTTATTTCAGCTACCTTTTCATTTCCAATCTCAGAGTGAACTTCGTGAGCATGGTGTTCACCACCTCCGTGCTTGATAAGTCCGTCACTTGTAATGTGTTCAATGGTACCCAAGGCAACATGAGATTTCTCGGTGTTTTTATTTTTATGTTCATGAATACCATCTACTCCAATATCGACATGTGTTTGATCAAGGCTATCTCCTCCGACTGTGGCTTTGTTAACTCCGTCTTTGCCACGTACATTAGAAGTGATATCAACGGAATGTTTACCGACAGAAGAGTCACTCAATCCATGACCGCTCAATCCCCCTTCAACTTTACTTTGTTCATCTTGTGATTCAACCACTTCATAAGCATGGGTATCTTTATGATGCTCAAGGTGGTCCTTTCCGTGGATATTATGGTGATGTCCGGACACTGAGCCATCCGCATGCTCACCGTTGTGATGACCTGAACTGCTCACTGTTGCAGAGTTTGCTCCGGAGTTTGCCTCCGAACCTTCAACTGAATGATGAGACTTTTCTATTGATGCAATACCTGATCCAGAATGACTATGTGACCCAGATATCCCACCTAAGACAGCTGCACCAGAAGAAACTCCACCTTCAGTCTGGCTCTTAGTTAGGGAATTTGTGCTTTCTCCTAAAACGGAATCGGATGCCGATTGGCTTCCAGAATGTGACCCGGACACAGAACCATGATTTCCATGGAAGTGGGTAGAACCGCTTCCAGATTTTGAACTAGAAATGGACTTATGGTCACCAAAAAAGATAACATCTGATGAAGAACCAGATTGAGCGCTAGAAGACGACCCGCTTACACTTCCGGACCCATGATGACCATGACCATGACTACCGGAGTGAGATTGACTTTCGGACTTGCTTCCTGAGGAAGATATGGTTCCACCATGCCCACTGCCTGAAACACTGCCTGATTGAGAAGTGGACGAAGATCCGCTAACACTGCCAGAACCGTGGTGACCGTGCGCATGATCATTACTTCCAGGATGAGAGTGGCTTCCTGAGGGAGAGAATGATCCTCCAGACACGGAAGATGATCCTGATTGGCTCTCGGATCCAGAATTTGAGCCGCCTCCGCTAGTAAGGGATTGAGAGCCAGAATTGCTATTGGATGAAGATCCAGAGGTTCCTCCAAACACCAGTGCACCTGAATTACTGCCAGATTGAGATTGACTGCCAGATATGGATCCATGCGTGCCCCCTGAGCCTGATTCGGAACCAGCTAAGCTTCCAGAAGAAGATGTTGAACCTGAGATACCTCCCGCTCCATGGGATACAGTGCTAGAATGGCTGCCACTCTGAGACGTAGACCCGGAAACACCTTCCAGAGCACTTATCGTGCCTGTTTTACTACCTGAAGCGGAATCGGAAGAAGACACGGTTCCGGATGATCCATGACCTCCCGAAAATGTGAAGGAGTCTGAATTGCTGCCGGATGATGATAAAGAACCTCCATGGTGCCCACCAACTTTACTTCCGGATGAAGACGAAGATGCAGAATGGCTGTGAGAGCCGCTAAGGAAACCGCCATGCACGCCAGCTAGGGAGCCGGATGAAGAGAAGGATCCAGACTGGCTTGCAGATCCGGAAACACCTCCAAATTTGCCCCCGGAAAATGATCCACTTTGACTGAAGGATCCGGATGCCGATCCGTGTTTTCCCCCAGATAACGAACCGGAGGAACTGCCTGAGGATGCATGACTGCCAGAGAGAGATCCGTGTTTTCCACCCGAAATGGAGCCGGATGATGATTCGGAGGAGGAATGACTCCCGGACAAAGACTTTATGTCATGATCAATTCCCGATATTGAGCCAGAGCTGCTCTTTGCCCCAGAAAATGAAGGTGAGAGTCCAAAGTGTTCGGCATCCAGGGAGAGTCCTGCGGATGGCGACTTGGCCAAGTTGAAACCTCCGACTTCAAAGTCGTGGGGGTGTCCTGTGAATAAGATAGAATATTTAAAATAAATCGATTTCGTAATAAATAAACTCTAAAAATGGAAAAAATTGTAAACAAAAAATGTTTTGCCCCGAAATATGATGAACTTTTTAATGGATACGCTACAAAAAACAATGCTCAACCCAAATTCCCATGGGTTCCTCATTAATATATATTGTTATTTCATCAATCAATAAGGTGGTGAAATTCACAAATTTACGAAGTTAGAAGTGTAATTTTTCATTTTATTGCCTGCATTTTACTACATATTTCTCCATTTCACCGCAGCACCAAGCATATTCTGTTTGGCTTATTTCCTCTAATACTTATATAGAGTGCCATTGTAAAAGACTGCATTATTTGTTTCATGAAAATTTGTATTGATGAAACTCTGCTGTAAATCCTAAAAGTAGTCGTCAATTTAATTAATTATGAATTAAAAATGGTTTTTGTGTAAACGAGATTAAGAATAAAATGTAACTTTATCGCTTTCGGCGTATTACTATGTCACAAAAAACAATTTCACTTTTGCGTAATCACTATTTAAAAGGATACTACATTTTTATTTGTGATAAAAGGTAAAAAATAATGAATAATGCTTTCAAGAATCATACGCGAAACATAAAATTGTGCGTTATTATTCACTTTGGTAATGAATTAAATATTTTGAATTATGTACCTCCATGGGGTGCTCCAGGTGCAAATCCATGATGCGCCTTTTTTCCACCTGGAAAAATTATAGCATCAATATTCATTAGTTTACGTGTACACTACTCGAATGTTAAATTTCATAATATATAATTCAATTCAATCAACATTTGCATTTGTTAATCTTAAAAAAATATAGTTTTGCAAAATTTATATTAGGTTTTTTATTTATTATGGGAGCATTCATACTTCTAAAAAAAAGCATACATTGAATGTAAAATTAAATATAATTTTGAGACTTTATTAAAACAATTTATTCAAGTAATGAATTTTATGCGAGCTTTCATATTAATTTTTAGATATCTCAAATATACTCTGCCGATTTCCGCAAAATAAAAGTTGAAAACGCATGAAAGACAATTATTTTCAGTTTATGTTTCGAGATTATAGGATTAGCAGTATGTCTAATGAAGTTCATAAGTGACAAGAAGGCGACTATGACTAAAAATACTTTAGTCGGAATGAGCAATATATTCTTTAATCGCTTTTGGACTCATTCTTATTATATCACGATAATCGACGTATTGACATAGACATATTTTTATTAATAATCAGATAATAAGCAACAATATATGGCAACCTCGTTTGATAGAAAAAAAATCATGTATTTGATAAGGCCTAATAGCCATGTCAAATCCAAATCTATTGATGAGCTGAAGATGTTGTAAATATACTCTCTGGTATATAATTAAAATTGGAACTAATATATTTTGTAACGAAATTTGTTGCTTGCTATTAAATGTGTAGCAAATGTTCAAGGGGCATTGCTCTTTGGAGTCTCTTTCATGTTATTGTACTACGAGTTATTGTATCTCCCAGCCAAGCTTAGGTGACACCGGATTTGAATGAATGAATTTTCTAATTCCAATACACACTTCTACATATATTCTGAAATCCTTCAGACACGACATGATTGCAGAATGAGAAAATTAATTAAAAGCGCACTTGATGCACAAAATTCGTTTAAATCTAGCTAACATATCTAGCTAAAATCTAACTATTCTTATATTAAATCCGTATTGGCCTGTTTTATTACCAAATTGTCACAGAAGACGTACCATATACGCAGTACCTTTCACCAAAGATATGCCAGTTATATATAATTTATTTAAACTAAGAGATTACAAACAATATTTTTAATAATTAAACCTATAATTAAATTATTAGGAAGTACGGCATAATGCGAAAATTTAATATGGAATAGGGAGGAGCGGAGAGCTCCAATCAACTAATATTGAATTTGAAGGACTTATGAAAGAATGAATGATATATTTATCACAGAAATATTTTGATGCATCTGCATACATAAAGATTAATATTTCCCTTACAAAATTGTTTTACACCCATATTTACCTTCTAAATACTCCAAAGCATAAGTACCCATGAATGAAAACCTGGCATCCTTAGCTGAGCGGTTGCATTAGTATATAAATCTAAGATATTTTATGGTAAAAAACTTATGTATCTTTAAAAGTGAAATATTATTGTAAATTTCATTAGTTTTCACCCAGGGTCACGCATTGATCTTTCGTCAATGAAGAGAACTTCAAGGTATGACCAAGTGCTGATGTTTTTATTTTGCAGTGAAAATGTCACATCTTGGTGAATAATTACACCATGACTGAAGACTCGATGTATTTCCGTGTGTGCCTATTCATTGAATCTGATTTCCTCCAGGGAGGTATTTGTTTCCCAAGGTTATGACAGAGCCGCGCCCGTCACGATCATTGATGCACTCACGGCGATGTTTTCCACCACCGCCCCTCGGAATAATCAGACGGATTCACGCTTCGCGCTGCACTCAAATTGCCCTCAGGTGCTGAAATTTTGACGAGAAATTTCAGCACCCTGTACCGTAGGCTCAGCCTAAAGGGCTGGGGAAAACTGGTTTTCGATTGACGCTCGGTGGGCGTGCTGATACCGCAAGTCTCGGAATGCAAGCACTAACTGCTTGCGAGATGGGAACACGATTCGATGAAAAAAAACGTAGTCATCAAAACGCACGCGAAAAAGAACTGTTACTCCATTTAGAGCCATCGTGCGTAAAATTTTATCAAACTGTGAAATCTTTGCAGGCCCATCGACACCCCATTTAATTTTTCTAGTTTTTTCGTCGAATCCACTCGTAAAAGGATCATTTCTCTATACCAAAACGTTTTCTCGTAACTCGAAAGCCTGTCTGAAACACTAATTTCTCCGCGTGAAGAATTAAGCCCATTAAGGTAAGGTTTAAGACAGATTAGATCAACTTGATGCCAAGAATATTAAGCCATAGTATAAAGTTCTTAATTCATTTTAATGAGATACAGAATATTGACCACCAGTTACGCCAGAAACTGTTTTATTTGAGATGCAGAATAATGTAAGCCAAAGAAATTTCAGCCGTTTCAATATCTAGGAGTTCAGAAAGTAATCAGGTATAAATAACAATAATTTTTTGAACACCGTATTCAATTACAATCGAAATACTTTCATTTATATTATGAAAGCCGTTTTGGAAATACAATTAGAACTGGCCAATTTTTAGGTGCTTGATTATTTTAAAAATAATATTTTTTTCATTTCTTACTATGCTCAGTAAAGGCCAAATAAATGGGGCAAGGATCAGCTGACTCACAGAAGAGGGAAAACTCAAAAAAATGTAACGAGCTGGCAAAAAATATTTCCTTGGAAGAAATAACTATCATGGACAGTTTCGATATTTTTCAATCCAAATTCCTTTCACTACAGGTAAAGTATGTCAAAGGTAGATTTTTGGAGGTCATCAATTTACAATTTCTGCCTTATGACTGCTAATCAGTGATGAAAAGTTGGCCTTATTCTTCGTAAAACTATCATTAATAATTAGTGCTGATTTTTATAGTAAATATTCCTCCATGTTTTATTCACTAATTCATGAAAATTTTGTCCTTTAAATTGGAAATTAGGTTGACCCAAATTGAACTTACTTCCACAGAAATTTATTTAAAATAAATATTAATAATACGCAGAGTTTCAAAAAACAAATATTAAATTAAAGAAATAATTCTCAAGTTATGACATTCACTGTTTGGACTAGTATAGTTCTGGACACTGCCACAGTCTTGACTTTGAGAAAATCTTTCATTTCGGAAGGAGTTGGAGCCATTTAAAGAAGTTACCAATTCCGTGAATTATTTGCCGGGAACAATCTTGCTAGGCAGAGAGGGGTGTCAGAGTGAAATGGGGAGAGGAGAAGCAACGACTATACCTAATTTAATGAAAACGTTATGGGAAGGAAACTGGTAGTGCTAAACCATTGTAAATGTAGGAGGGAAGGGTGTACATATTCTTTATCTAGCTGAAGTAGCCGAGGGAAAGCAACAACATGATCGGTTGTTTGTAAAAAATGAAATCAGCCCATTTCTATAATCCCGGGTTCTTCCTTGACTTTGTAGGATAAAACATTAAGGCCCATTTTTTATCTACTACTGGCCCTATATTTACCACGGTGGAAAGCCTCTGCGCACTGAAGGGTATTTTCCAAAGGAAGGGGAGTCTTTTCCAGTTACGTCATTCCTTCTTGGTTGACATGATACCAAACATTGTCACTCTTGGTATGAGCAAACTTCCTGGGGAGCATGTCAATTATCCGAGTAGTCAAGTTTTTGAGCTAGGTCTGATTGTTATTAAATGCACAACTTTTTAAGATTACTATTTATGATTATTTTTGTTATAATTCGGTGTGGGAGTTTTTCATAAGCCTTGAATCATAAAATAAAATTCTGGTAAAGTCGACCGTCAGGAATGTTTTGACCAGAGGGGAAAACCCTAATTTGGAGTAACATTGTTTTCCAATTACCAATGAGTTAACTTCCTGTTATTGATTTTTCCAAAGACGGGACAAGGAAATATGACATTTCTTTGACCTCCACTTCATAGAATGGATGCGTTTTCCTGTAAATTTAGCTTCTTCATTCTAAAAGTTACCAAAGTTTAGATCCTCTAGTCCACAAGCAGAACGCAATATCCGCATGCCGTTATCAATGTAATATATTTTTTCTGAGAACATTTTGCGGTGAGGAGATTATCAAATTACAAAAAATTAAATTATGACTAAAGAAACTGATGTTAGCGTTATAATTATTTGAAAATTATTAGAAAGAAGAATTAGATAAGCTATAAGATTTTTCCTACGATTATGCTCCAGCTTTACGTAGGTACCTAAAGAAAGCAGTGTGACTGCAAAATTAGAAGGCAACATTTTATGTCTTGATTGGCCTGTTATAAAATTTAACATAAATATATATATACTTCACTGTTATTCCATGCTTGAAATTATGATAATAATTAAGTAATAATATGGAACTAAAAATAACGTGCCATATCTGATAACAGTATTTTATTATATCCATCTCTAAGCAGTCAACTTTCCAGTATTGAGGAAATAAATCTTAAGGTTATAATTCAATTTTGCATTAGAACAAGACTAAATTAAGTTAGCCCATTTAAAATTTTTCTTTTTTTCTTATAGATAATGGTGAATTGGTGCATTGGTGAAACTAGAATGAGATTATTAAGTTCTATTATAATATGAAGTTCCATTCAAAATTTTTACTTATCAATAATTACTAAGGTCAAATAAATATGTGAGAAAGCCTGTGTCCCTATGAATTTTATCAAATTATGCCATGTAAATCGGTAAGGCCATCTCATAATTATATTTTCACTTATTTTGTTATTCTTATCAGTAAAATTCAAAATATGGGTGACTGACATCCAAAATACAAAACAATAACTTAAGGAAGTAAGATATTCCATGGGGAGAATATTTGCATTTCCTTCATCTAGAACATCACCATCCATCAATAATGGCAAAAACTTTTTGTGCCTTGCTATTGGATCACTTTTTTACGCACCCTATACATTAAATGGACGTCCAAGGATAAATAAATAAACAATATACCAATATAGTGTTCAACAGACCCAATAGTTAACGTCCCTTGATAAATGTTTTAAACCAGCTTTCTCATAGACATTGAAATTTCATGGACTTTCCTTAACTCCTATCCTCAACAAACAAAATTCTCGCAAATCCGATTGCCCCAGCTATATGAAAACTGACCTTTGACACCTTCTATCGGGTAAGCAGAGGCCCAACTCGCCAGGTACAGGGCGAGTAGGAGCGAGAAGATCCCGCTTCGAATCTCAGACGGAGGAGCCATATCCTGCCTCCGGTGATTATTCCTCCTCGGTTGAGCGCCGGGTAGCGGCTTCGTCTCGTATCCCACGTGCTACTGATTTGCCCTCGCCGTTTATTGCTGCTTGCGATGTCGTGTCACCCCGATGGTTTTCGATGCCGACGGGGGAAAGACGCGGGTCCAAACTGTGGCCGGTTCAAAGATGCCGACAGTCTTTTATACACCCCCTTTTTGCCATCGCTCGGCCTAAGGTTTCCCGGGGTGGTGGAAGGCCTGCAAGGAAGGGAGTCGATGCTCGCGGGGCGGTACGGGGCGAGGCGGTTGGCTGCGAGAAGGGGGTTTAGCCAATTGGATGCTCGCGGCCTCAAGCTCGCCAACCTGACGCCAACTCCTCTCTCTTTCTCTCTCCCTCCCACCCTCTCTCTCTCTCCCTTCCTCAGTCCTCTCGACCCACCCCACGATTTCCACCTCCCATTCCCCCTTGGACTCCCCCTTCCTCTCCTCTAACCATTTCCATCGTCCGCCACCCCACATATCCACACTCTCATTGTCCCCACCCCCTATTTCTCCTAGGATGACCCTACCCCACCGCGTTTCTAAAATAGCCATCTCACCCTCTCTCTCCTGCTGAAACCCTGTGGAACTTACCGGGCACGCACTTCGTCCACGTCACCTAAAAAAATCCTCGGATGCTGCAAAAGTATCAGTTTCATCCGTGTACATGCGTGCCACCCTGTAACAATGTCTCCTCATTGTGGGGGATTGTATCTTCCCAGACATGAAAAAAGGGTGAAGGCGTGGATTTCCCAGCTAAGAAGTGGTTAGTGGAGTAAGGGGAGAAAAGAATAGAACATGTAGATAATATATTAGGTGCATTAGCACACAATTGGGGTTTTTGTATACTCTGGTGGTTGCGGTTATTTATTTTCTTACATTCAACTCCATAGTGGGGGAGGTTTGAACTGTACTCCTCGGGGTCTTCTAAGGATTATCCGAGAAAGCCACAAACCATATGAAATATTTGACTGCATTACTTTAAAATTGATCGTAAAAACTTAAGTATTTATACTTAATCTGCGACCGCTTGAATTTTTATTAATGCTAATGTTATATTTTATAACATTATTTTATAATATTTTCCTTACTTTTTCCCGTTTATTTCAAGGATTTGCTCGGTACTTCGTAAGTTAAGGAACAAAACCTATTCGCGAAAATGTATTCTGTGACCAATATGAAATGACTTGGAATTAGTTCTTGATCCGACATGGTCTCAACTGTTGGAGTAATTCCAAAAAGTCCTCCCACTAATTGATAACTTTTAAATTAAGTTTCATTATGTTCAAATATCATATATGATACATATACTTTTTTTTTAGCGTTCTCATTCTCTTTTAGCTAAGAATTTCATTCAGGCGTCATTACTTTTATTCATCTTTTTCACTCTTTTATCCCACTGATGAAATTTGAGATTTTAAATTTAATTTACATATCTATATTTTAACAATGACGATCATATGATATAATGATAAGATTGACGGCCTTATTACCGCCCATATTGATAATTATACTGATTAACGTTATCCCAACGATTTACTTTGTTTTTAACTTTAAATATTATTATTGTAATTGCATTGCAGTGTCAGGCATCTTTTTGACTAGGTATCCCTTTCGATGGAGCTCTATTCAGGGTACATTGAAACAAAGAGTTTTTTAGTTCAAAATCGATGGATGAGACCAAATTGAGATAGGAGATGGAACGGAATTACTTTGTTGAAACAACAGGTCAAAGAATGTCTGTCTAAATTCTGCCACTTAAGATTGATGAGTATTACTTTAAACGGATGGGCTGCATCACTTGTAAAATGTAGCAGGAGATATGAACGAATTCGGCTGTCTTTTCCTCATTTACCTAGAACGGCCCTAAACGAAGATGGGAAAAAAAGACACACAAACCACCTCAGGATTCCTTGCCAACGTCTTTTGAAATCACCTTTCCCATATCCATCCACTCAACTTCTTTGTTCTTCTCTGCTCTAATGACAGCCTTACCATCTCTATTTCGAACAGTCTCAAACCACGATGGAAGGTGAGTAAATGTTAGAAAAGTTGTGTCCGTCCACGTCTGTGAGTGGCAGGTTTATTTTTGGTGCTTGGTTTTCTAACCCACTGGCTTGAACGACGGAACGTCTACCTATCACTGCCTCCCCTCCACTTACCCCGACTTAGGGAATGGAAATAAAAACACAGCAAAGGGAAGGGTCGCGATACTTTAAAAGAAGAAAAATACGCTTATGATGAGTCACCCAACTGCTCGCCTTCCCCCTCTCTCTCTCACACGGGAAAATAACGCCCATTCCTCGAAGTAGTTGGGGAAAGTTTTGATGATACGGGGAACCGTTCGGGAGAATGATTTGAGGAACGATCAAGGATGAGAGAGGGAGGGCAGAGAAGGGAGAGCGGGCACGCGTGGGGTTGGGGGGATTCGAGTTGGTGGCGAGAAAAAGGCACTAGAGGAGAAGCGGAAGGAGGGACGAGAAATGGGATGGGATGGATGGGATGAGATTGAAAGGGAAGATGGGAAGGGGGAGAGGAAAGAGTTAAAGAAGAAGTTGCGCTAAAATGTTTTTCCGAGGAAATTTTGGCGATCTTTTCGCGGAGGAATTGTATTCGATAATACGGATCCAAACGAGAAGGCCAAGCGCTTATCAGTCGAAACTTATTTTTTCTCAGCTCGGGTAGATTTTTAAGAATATAAGCGTCAGGCGGGTCGGAATGTGTCATTCAATCCCATTTTATTAAAGCCGGCCCAAAATAATATTTTATTAATTCGCAAAACTAGTGCTAATAAATTTCATTCACATCATTCTACCTACAATACCGTCCATATTTACATGCCCTTAGTGACTGATGTAGCCATTCTATTTGAAATGATCACAGTTCGCGATGTTTTATGTGAGTGCTCACATGATGAGACGTTAAATATTTAATTAGGAGTAGTCTGCCAGTCTTAACTGACACACTACTCCTAATTGTTGACACAACAAAAAACCTACCTCCCAAAGGAGATTTTTGTTGTATCAACTTCCCAAGCAATGACAAATTTCAAATCCTCGTCTAACGCGTCACTAATATATACTAGAAAATCCTGTATTGCAAATAACATTCTTTAACTCCTCATACTTCCTGCCGCCCTTCATTCCATCCAGCATGCCTTTTTTTTTAGTCTGCCTTGTTTATCCAACAGCCTCCCTTCTACCTGTCTTAAAAATTCCAATGCCACTCAGTATGCTTCTACATCCATTTTTCCTGCCTTCTTTGAAATATTTCTATACTCTATCTTTTCCTAGCATCCCAGCACTCCCTCGAAAACTTTTCTTTTTACCTAGTACACTTAATTCCTTTAATCTCCCCCCCCTCTTGGGAGGTGGGAGATTAAATATTTTAGGTTAAAACCTCTTACTATTAAGCCCAATCGCTAATACGCTTAACCAATTGCCTTAGGGCTCTTGTTTCCGAAATGCAACTCTACATACCCAAGTTTTCTCTATTTTCTCTGTATATTTATTTATGATCAATATCATTAAGTCCCTTCTCTTCGTGAAAGCTTCATTATCCAACGCAAATCTTCTTTTTCGTCCTAACTGCATTACCCAAATTATTTCCTTGATACGTGAATTGTTTTAACTGTTCCAGTTCATTCATATAACTTTAATTTTTATCTTGACCATCATATATTTCTGAAGAGAATAAGCCACTCTAATCACCGAATAATCACTATGGAAATATTCAATTGTGATGCAAATTAAATCTACTCAGGCCAATATCAGATCATGAAATAATATGCAGTGCTATTACATAGTATACAGTACCTGTGTATGCAGTACCTTAGGCCCGTAGTACGTTTGGTAATAGACTACCCTATGTACGATAATACGTTTGGTAATAGAATGCCTTAAAATTCCGAAATTTTTGGGCCTATTCCTATAACATGTTAGAACGAAATGCAAATTTGCTTAAAAAAATATGTTTAGATATCATGTAGATTTGAACGAAATTACCACGCAAAAACGTCAGTGAAGCCGCTCAATAAATTCTTGAGAAATACGATGCGCATTTAAAGTATTTATTCAGCATGACATAAGTCTTATTTTAATTCAGAGATGCATTTTTCCTCATTGTCGCAGCTTTGTTTACCCTTCCATGAAATTTACAGCACTCGAGTCGAAGGTAAACTTTTGATTGGTTACCGCGAAGTAATCCATGAGATTTGAGAAATTCACACAAGGGTAAAGGGTGCCAGTTCCTTTCCTTCTGTCACTCACGCTGTTCGTCGAAGTCATGGTTAGGGCAATACCGAAGTGCGTATCTGTTATGTCGAGTTATCCAAAATAATCAGCAGCGGAACGCTTTACAATTATGCGTCTTTTGTTTACAGCTGTCTATTTCTCGAAAGGAAAATCCAGTGAATCATCTTGATGACGACTAAAACCATTTATCTGAAGGCGATTAGAACTCGATCATTCTTCTTCCTCCCTGTTCACATGCAAACTCTCCATATTAGCTCGACACGCATCGTGTCTCCTCCGACTTACTTGGAAAAGTGCAAATGGTAAATCCTCTAGTCTTTCATTCGGCGATTTTATCGCCCATGAAACCTCACAAGAGGAAAAAAATATCGTTCCATACTAATGCATAATATTCACTCAGGGTATTCGTGTATACGTTTGAAAGAGAAAGAGCGGGCTGAGCTTCCTCTTCAAAGATCGGGAAATTTACCCCGACCAATGAACGGGAGAAAATCTCTTCCGACCATCCCCCTCCTTGATCCACGACCATTTCTCCGTGATCGCCTTCAAACATCCCCGAGCGCGCGAACGAACTCGACCCGACGCGACGTCTCGTAATGTGTTAGGTGTGTGCAACCCACAAGCAAGACGTCTCTCCCCCTTTCGTGGAAGCTTTCGGGGCAGCGAGGTGGACAAGAGGGTGACGCGATGCGAGGAAGTGGGAGAGGGAACGCGGGGTTGGACGAGAGGTGACGGGAGAGGGAAGGAATAAATAAAGCGGGAGGTTGTTCGCCGAAGAAGGGGTTGTTTGACGGGCGGGGAAAGAGGGAAAACCCGCGGTAGCGACCGTCCTCCCTCCAGCCCTTCCACACCGCTTCATTTCCACACACGCGCAAACTTGACCCCCTCGATCCGGGACCAAAGATGCGGTGAAATCAAGTGGACCACGGGAACTATCGGGGAATAAGCGAGAAGGTCATGCAATGGATGATTCACTCAGCCGCGTCCTAAATCGGGCACGTAATACTGTTGGACAAGAGATTCCATGGAACTTGGGACGCTTCGGCGAATTGACTCTCAACCCGCAAAGAAAAATAAAGCTGAAAAGTTCATTTTCCAGTCAAGGATTGCCCTCAGGTTGTCGAATTTATTGACTCCATACTACTCCGTCCTTTCTCCTTTCATTACTAAAATGAACCAAGCTGGCCGTGACTCAACACTTGATACGACTTTTTGGATACAGTTCAAACGTTTCCTTTTGAAACAAGATATATACTAAACGACCGTTTTCTGATGGGGCAATAAATTAATATCTCTAGGAATTGATAACTGAATAACCGAATTTTCTTCGTAAATGTCTGCAAAATGAAATCAGCATATCTCTTAAAATCTCTACATTCGTTATGACATGAAATATTTTGTTAAAATTAAAAAAAAATGAACTAAACGAGGGTTTTGCGGCTGGACAACTCAATTCATTGTAATGCATGAGTTCTCCTGAAGGTCATCAATTAAATAAAATCTAGCTGCTCCGCAATATATTGCGTATAGTTTCAAAATCTATTCATTTTTTTAAGCTGAAAGAGGGTTAGGCACAACCTTTTTTCCCAAAAACCCAAAAATGTTATCTCCTACTCTCATTTAACAGTGTGACCCTTGGATTTTGCGTATAATTTCATCTTACCAGTTGACTCGTCTTTTAAAAAATTCAACGGAATTATTTGGCTCATAACTTTAATAAAACCAGTGTGTGAGTGTCAAATATAGGAATACATATAACAAAGTTTGAATTTCAAAAAAAATAGTTCTCATCCCATTTACGTGAAATATAAAATAAACAAGTCGCTCAAAACTCCCAAAACAATACCAGAAATTAAACTGATTTTACCTTGACATTCCATCATAGGATTCAAAGGTAAACTAAAGGTAATACGTATCTCAAATATAAGTGTTCTTCATTTTTATTGTTCTAACTTATAAGTAGGCTATTTTTACAAAGGTTCAAGGGAAAATGTAAACATTATTATTTCTGCCACAGCGACTATATTTTAATCCGTCACAAATTGTCTATTACAATTTTTTTCACTTACCATTTGAAGTAATTATCCAATATGCCGAATTAACACTTATTTATATACTTTTTATCATTCAATTCCCCAAACTAGTAAACAAAAATATCCATGCCCACAAATGGTGGTAATTTTACGGAAATACAATTAAAGAAACGCATTATTTTTTCCTGCAGAGTTTATGGCTTTCCAGGAAACCAAAACTGTAATTTCTCCTCGAAAAACCACAAAAATTGTACAGATCTGCAGTGTGTTCAGAGGAATTGGGAAAAAAACCAGGGCTCTTCGATAAGCAGCGAACATCTTTTTCAACAATTTATTTCGTTGCGATCGCAAAGTAAGCATTGAAGGGAAGAAATAGCAAGAGCATTAGTATCTTGGGAATTTTACTTCTTTAATATTACTCTGTTAGTAACGTGGAAATATATATTTATATTTAAGTACTTGTTTGAACATAATGGCTGGTACCCTCATTTTCCCCTGACTAATGGTAACTAAAAGATGGAGGAAAAATTTTCAATGAGTCCTGTGCCACAGACTGGAACCTGAGAGTAAAATACTCAA
This sequence comes from Hetaerina titia, assembly GCA_037158775.1. Lineage (NCBI taxonomy): Eukaryota > Metazoa > Arthropoda > Insecta > Odonata > Calopterygidae > Hetaerina > Hetaerina titia. The sequence goes on from CM073770.1 coordinate 71,780,769, forward strand.
ATTCTATTTAAAAAAACAGACCGCAATTGGGAGGGTACTTTTATTAAGTTGGAACTCTAGTATCATTCGCATGTTTCGAGGCAGCTCTGACCCTTGAGGGTATGAGAAATCTCGCCGGGCATCAAAAATCCCGGCCCCCGATGAGAGGACCCCAAGAAGGCGCCCAACCATCCGCGTGTTCCGCGCCGCCGTCATCAATCTTAGTGGCACCCACCTCAGATGCTTTCGATGCGCCACCACTTCACCCACGACTCTCACGCGCGAATTGCCTCCTCCCCGTTGACCGCGCAGATGACTCGCCCCACCCATCCACTTCCAGCCCCAACCACCACGTTATCCTCTCCTACTCCTCCCTCGACCGCCCCGTGGCCTTCAGGGAAAATGATGGAAAAAATCTCGCCGAGTCTCCCTCCTCTCCAATCGCCCTCACCACCCATCCCGCGACCCATCGAGCTTTTCCTCTGACCCCTCCTCCTCTCGCCCGCCTTCTCCGTCCTCCGCAGTGGCGTTCCCCCAGCTCCTCCGCTGCTCGTCTCGGATCGGAGCAAGAGTCAGGATGGCCCTCCTTTTTTCACAGGGTTCCTTTGTATCGCGGGCGGTCGTGTGGCAAAATGGCACCCAATCATCATCATGGTCGTCCTCTGCACTTCCCCGCACTCCTCAATTCTCTCCTCTCTTCGTTTCGCATCGGCGGTCGTTTCTTTTTTCCCCCATCTTTTTATCCCTATTGCTATTCCTGGACCTGCTATCATTATTTCTCCTTCCCTCTACAGCCACATACACTCTCCAAGAGTCGACCTAAGAGTACCCCGGGAAATACCCTCTACGGAGCATTTGGAATTATTTCAACCACATGAAGTAGATGAAGAAAGATGATCGCAGTTATCTGCAATGTAATCCCGCTGTAGATTACTACAAGAGTGGCAGAAAAATTCCAACAGCATTGAAAAGAGGGGGAGACAGAAGAAATGAGTTCAAGTGAAAAATTGAAGGAGCATAGATCAAGAAATAAGTTTTTGCAAAAATTATGAATTTTAGTCAATTATTCACCGCTATTGTTTCGGTCCTTTTTTATTCACGTATATTCTGTGGTATTACTTCTAAGACTGCCTGGGCTAGCACTCTAACCAATTCATTCTTCGGTTTAGATGTACTCGTGTAGTCAATTTTATTCTTTGGCTATGGAGCTGTGAGCTGGGCCGGATTTTTTTTAATCGTTTGAGGAAAACCACAAAATTTGGGGCACGAATGCGTTTCTCAAATTTTGAAGTGGAAACCTGTGACTCTTCCTGTAGTAAGTGTGAATACTTTTTAATTTTCATTCGCGGGAAAATTGAATGAGGATTTGAATTGGCAATGCCACTCCATTTGAAATGGCAATGACACCATTTTTAGAATTTTTATTTAACCTCTAGAACCTTGCAGATTTAATACCGTTCAAAAAGAATGTTCAATTTTGCAAACAACGTCAATTCCCGCAATGATGACTTGTAAGTAACACTTCAGATTATATGGGGAACTCCGTATTCTCCGAGCTGGCTTAGTCGATGGATGCAAATTACATAAACGCACCGGAATTACTCCACGTACTCTTTCAAGAGGGATTCCACTTTAACCTCTTCTCATATTGTTTTTTCATCCTCACTGGTAACGCGTGAAAGGTTAATGCTTGCTAATTTTATTTGTCTAACTCCCGAAAAGTCGCTCTTTAATAATTTTTGCTGCTGTTCATTTGGTTCCAATTACACTATTCGAATAATTTTAATATCACATGTGTCGCGGACAACCATTACAATTAACAATAACGACATTTCTTCTGAATCATCTATTGTTTTAATTCCAAAATTGTCTTGTCATCATTCCGTTCTCTTTTTGCGTCAACCTTTCTGCTCGATACCTATTCTTAGAATTTCTCCAAGGTGTAACCTTTCCATCAATTCTCTTCTATTTTCTAATTATTCAGTAGACGGCCATCTTGCCTTTAAATACGCCCGATATGCATTCTATGCAGCGGTGCTGCTTGATTTTTATTAGCCCTGGCTATCAATTTAAAATCCTACCTCTCCCGTTAATTTTTGTTATCATTTTTCGTGTTTATAAAAGCAAAATTATACCGATTATTATATTTTCAAGTTAATAATCTGTAATACCAAAGTTATTACTTCTCCCGTGGACGCCGAAGAAAAGTGCCAGATTCATATTCCGCCGTCCAGGCCGCGCATGTTCATGCGGGAGTTTTTCGATCGATCAGATCCTGTGAGGAAAACATCGTTAAGAACCCGTTTGAAAACAATGTGTGCATCAAAATGTCGTGGAAAACCGTCGGCCCTCGCGGGTCGGAATCTCTTAGAATGATCCCTCGATATCCACCAATACTCTTGAGCCCTCTGTTTCCGATGATGGTCAGGGCTCATACAAAATGAAAGGTTTGCTCATAAATAAAAAAAATATTTGAAATTTTATGCGTAGCGAATGAAAATATAAACATAATAACATTCCATCGGAATTATCTTTTATCACTATTAAAAACCAAGAGGTCATTTTTAAGAGGAAATACCTAATAAATTCCACAAAATTGATTCCCAGGTACTGATTAATATTCATCTGTGAAATGATCCTTCCTTTCTATCATCTAAATACATTTTAAATTATAAAGTGAAACTACGATCAGGGAAATGACAACCCGAAAGTGGAAAAATACATTTTTTTATTATTCATTTAAATTTTAGATATGTTTAAGTAGAGACCATTTAGCTTCGTCTTACCCTTTACATTCCCTTTGTACCGTCACTATGTTGGAACGTCTCCAACAGTCGTGAGTTAGCTAGCTCGCCTGAGTTCATGGGTATGCATTCTCTAAACGCGAGCCCCGAGGAAGGCAATGGAATTCGCAAGCGACGGGGATTTTATCACCTGTTTTACAACACTTATAGCCACCAAGTCGTTTTTGCAGATTGGTGTCCAGCTGCCGCGGGAAGCTAGAAGAGTGCGAAAGAGAGAATTTCAGACTGACTTGAAGGGATACGAAGAAAGTTGTTGTAGAATAAAGTATAAAGTGAGGAGGTGCAGGGCAACGATCCGAGCGGAAATGCGTTAATGGCACAAGGGTTCGATTTATGATTGGTAGACTATTTAAAGGCGGTGCCATAGACCTGTCCAGACATCCAAAATTAACACGGGGATATAATGAATGTCCACCCGCATGAACTTTGAAAAATTATGCCTGCAGATTTAAGAAAATCTCGGGGATACTCGAATATTTAACTTTTGCCAAAGCAACTTAGAGTTGGACGGTTTCAGATTAGATATTTATAAATATAAACATATTTCTATATGTATATATATAAATATATATAAATGGAGAGTTAAATTTGGAGTTCCAAATTTGTTCAAATACGCCATGCTTATGTGCTTTATTTTTCTTCCGCTGAGATAGCACATGGCTTGAGACTTCACATATGAACTGAGATTTTTAGTCTCTGTCCAGAAATCATAACAGTTTTGAATTATTTTATCACCCAAAATTCAAACTGCTCTTGCCGAAAACTTAATGCATGCATGCGTGACCTAAGAAATTAACGTGTTAATCTAAAATTCCTTTGCATGGTGAGTTGCACAGAATTACTTCGCTTTATCCAAAAATGCTGGTAATTCCGATTGAGGTCCTGATTACTATCTCACTCTAATGTTTTACGTTGTTAATACTCTTGCATGAATCATATGTGAATTGCGATAATTTAATATGCGTTATCCGTAATTATGCAAATTCAATTATCAGAAAAGGTGATATTTTGAAAATTTTTGTATCGTCAAATGTTTGTTATTAAATAATTATCATAAGTAAAATTCCAAATTTTTATATAATCCATTATTTGATTTAAAAACATAGTATAATGGCGTACAGGAGGTAGTATAGAAAATGAACATACAAGGTATCGTGTCATAACGGCGTGAACATAAATCAAACAAAGTATTCATGTTGAAAGAAGTCCAAATGCATCCTTCCGATTGCCTCGTAATCAGAATAAAAATTACTACAAACGCTAACAACTTTGAACATTCGATCTCTTTCCCAATAAATTTTAAAAAAGTTTATGATTACTCTTCTCGAAACAGCTAGTTCACTCATTTCTTGTTCTCTCTCCACTGCTTATCCCTTCTTCAGCTTCAGTCCTTTTCCAGTAAGCGATACAGCAGAAAAACTTCCTTACTTTCCAGTCGAGCTCTCCTTTCCACTGTGCAACCATTCCACTATACCCTGCATTTCTTCCCCCCTTTTTTCTCCATCCACCACTTCATGTAATTGCTTCTGTCGGCCTTTCCTTTTTTCATTCCTCAAAGTGCCTTTACCTCTCTTTTTTATAGCATTTCTTGACGTTCATTGTCCCTTTCTCTCTCTCTGTGTGTTCTTCTATCTGGCCCTCTCAATCTCAGCATCCACCAATCTTCCGTTTTATCCGGCCTTTGTTCCTCACACGGAGGTTTTCTTTATTCTCTCTTCTCTTCCGCAATCTCCTTAATTTACTTCCAAAAATTTCCTTTTTTGCTCAATCGCTGGTCTATCATCTCCTCAGTCTTCTTATACTGAGTTCTTTATATTCCATACCACAAACTATATCAGCAGTTTTTTTACCAATTTCTCTTTGATTGGCAGCCTTAAGGTGTTTGTGAGATTGCCATTGACTCCTTCCATTGAACAATATCCTTCATTCCAGCCCTTGTTTACTATTATTTCATTACCCACTATACCCAAAGATCAGCCCTGTTGATGCTTTTATCCCCAAATCCCAACGGTCGCTCCTTTTCTTTTATCTCAACTTCTGAAGTGTTCCCGACTTAGTTCTTTAGTTACGTTGTACATAGAAGTGTCTTTATGAGATTAAGTACTACTTTCAATTGATGGTATTTGGCGTAACTTTGTGAAATCGATTCATATTGGAAATGAAAGGATGATAACTTTGTAATTTCACAGAAATTTATTACGATACGACCCGGGTTTCGACGTTCAAATACCTGAAGATGACGTTGGACGTCGAAACCCGAGTCGTATCGTAATAAATTTCTGTGAAATTACAAAGTTATCATCCTTTCATTTCCAATACTACTTTTAAGTGTACATTTTCCCTACATCTCTTCCATTCCTGTTATTCTTTTAAACCGCTTTATCCTTCTTATTACGGGTTTGCTTTTGTATTTCTATTCCTAAAATCAGAATCATTTTCATATTATGACATTATGAAAATAGCTAGACAATGTGGCTGTGCCTAAATTTCCTTCGAATTTTCAACGCTGAGGGCATTTGTACGGCAGCGGTCGCTGACCTAGGCCCCAGGGTTATCCAATCCGAAGTTGGAGAGGATTTGAATTTGATATTTTAAATAACCCTTGAGAAATCCTGTGTACCATATTCTTCAAGGTAAGCCCGGAAACAGACCCGTCCAGTTCAACTAGTATTTACTTTGCCACCAAGTCAAAGGATTCACGCTGATTTCCCTCATTCTCCTCGCTCCCGCGGTAATACTTAGTCTTCAGTTTAGAAATATTAAGTCATTAGTCATTTCTCTTTGCCATATCCGCCTCTTTGTCTCGTGGAATCGCAACGGGAAGGAGAGCAAACGAGCCGAAGCATGTGAAAACCAAGTGAGTCGCCATCTCCTAACCGCACTCTCCTCTCATCCTCTTCTTTTTCTTCCCCCTCCTTCCCTGACATCCTCCCGCTCCCATCACTTTCATTGTCCTTAGGAGAGATGAAAAGGATAAAGAACGACGAGGGTTTTGAACCGGGGTCGGAAGAGGCCGTAGGCAACACGGTCGGTAGGTGCACGACCCTTGTCGGAGACTTCAACGCCCGAATGAACCCCATCGTTGGAGGGAGCTTGGCCTCCTGCTACACCGTTGAAAGTGATTACGAGGGTCAATGAGACGATTTTCTGAAGGGAATTGAAGCATCTCGAAATAACCTACCTCTTCCTCCTCTCCTCTATCCTACTCTCTTTTAACCCCCGGAAACATGAGAAACCATCGCTCAAACGGGATAGCCATGTATATTTTTTCCTTCGACTAAACGGGCCTTACTCGCACTTTCTTGCTTTTACCACTGGAAAGAGGTCTTATTATATCTAGTATGGAATATATTTTCGTGAAATGGCGAGTGTCATGTCATCTGTGCAAAGAAATCCCACGAAGAATAGTCTTGCATGGTTAGTTGCCGTCATTGGGTGAGGAAATTTTCAGCCAAGAGATATTTTCGGGAGAAAGCGTTTCGCAACGGAAATAGATGGTATTTCTGGGAATTCGGCAGTTTATAAATTCTGAAAATTCTTACGCAAATCACTCCAGTAGTTTTTCACAATGATACGGCAAATTTTTCGTGCTCCTTGGTTGAAATACTCTGTAATGTTCATTAAATACAATTATAAAAGTTGCACATGTAAATCGATAATATAATTTATTCAGCGTAATTATAATGATAATAGTATCTTAATTTCGGATCCATCAGTTTATTTTTTATTGGCAGGGAAATCTCACCAAGATTATTCGGACTATAATAGCAACTCCTTAAGAACACTGTGTGTCCCATTATATACCGCCTAGTCCCAACAAAAGTCATTCTTAAGAAATATATTATTTTCTATATTGTGACGCCCAATTGATTATGAGAAATTCCAGAAAACCATTACTTTCGAGGTTTGCTTGCCTATTAAAGGCTTATTTAGTAGTCTTCTGCCTTGAGATTTACGATGCAGTAGAAAATTTATTGCGATAGAAGACCAGTGCGACAAGTTCCCGCTTGCTCATATCATTGAAATAAGAAGTATTTCAATGAAAGTTTACCTTCCTACCACTCTTTAGTTCGGCGATGCTTACATTTCCACCTCATTGCCAAATTAAGTATTATCCTAAGAACTTATTTTTACTAGACCATTAATTTTGATTCAATAAAATTCATTCAAGTTTACTTTTCAACCTATACTTAAACCGTACTCAAGTTAACCAATAATCGTATGGCTGATTTGTATGCGATTTCAATGCGATGTGCTCAACTATTACTTACTGCTAAGTATATTGAAACTTATTGAAATGCTTTTTATTGAAATTCTCACACAAGGTTACATGTATTGTACGAGTTTTAGGTTCCGGTTCCGTTATCGTTGGTTAACTTTCTTACGTGTGACTTCTGATAATAATAATATGTATCAAGATTTCTGCTTTCTTCCAAAAATGTATCACTCATTAAACTACATTATCACAGTAAATTTGCTCATTTTTTATAAAGGAGACCACAAGTGTAATTTTCTCCTTTAGATATTTTTGATGGTAATAAGAGTGATTAACTTCGTAATATTAACTTTTTTTAAATTAAAAATTATCAAAACAATTCGAGGCTTAAATACGAGGGTCATCCGGAAAGTAGTACCCGTTCGTGCCTCATGAAGTGCTGACGACGCGAGTAGCCGCTGGACGAGGTCAGATAGCTTCAGTGGCTTGTCTGCCTTCTCTGAGCCAAGTTGCGTGACGCTAGCATTGCCTGTGTTGTTTCTGTGATTGTTTACAATGTTTAAAAAAATTGAGAACGCCGCCAGTTGTGAAGTGAGGGCAGTGATTAAATTCCTCAATGCAAGAAACGTTCGCCCATGTGATATTCATCGCCAATTAAAGGAGGTGTATGGAGACAATGTAATGGACGAGTCGCTTGTTCGGCGGTGGTGTCGCAACTTCAACATGGGGAGGGGGAACACACACGACGATGAGCGTTCGGGGAGACCGTCTGTCATTACAGACCAACTGGTGAGCTCAGTTGACGAATTCGTGAGGAACGATCGGCGCGTCACAATTGATGACATCTGTGAGCATTTTCCCAATGTTTCTCGAACAATTGTTCATGAAATTGTTAAACACCATCTGCATTATGCAAAAATTTGTGCAAGATGGGTCCCTCGCATGCTTACAGATGAGCACAAAACCAAGCGTATGGCTGCAGCACTGACGTTTTTGGGACGTTATTCTGATGAAGGAGACTCTTTCTTGACTCGCATAATTACTGGTGACGAAACATGGGTTTGTTATGCATCACCTGAGAGTAAACGACAGTCAATGGAGTGGCATCATGCTCATTCACCAAACAAACCAAAAAAATTCAAGACAGTTCTGTCCACCAGGAAACTCATGGCAACCATTTTCTGGGATCGACGAGGTGTATTGCTTATTGATTTTATGGCCCGTGGAGACACTATTAATGCCAATGCGTATTGTGAAACATTAAAGAAATTACGGCGGGCAATACAAAATCGGCGGCGAGGTCTATTGTCTACTGGTGTCATTCTCGTTCATGACAATGCCAGGCCTCATGCAGCTGGGATAACACAAAACTTTTGCAGCAATTCAAATGGGATACTTTCGACCATCCACCGTATAGCCCGGACTTGGCCCCTTCAGATTTTCATCTCTTTACAAAGCTTAAAGACTTTTTGGCAGGAAAAAGATTTGACAGCGATGAAGAACTTTCAGAAGGAGTGACCCTGTATCTCAATGAGCTGGCGGCGAAGGACTATGCAGCAGGAATACAGAAACTTGTCACACGTTATGACAAATGCCTTAATTTGCTTGGAGATTATGTTGAGAAGTAGTTTAAAGTATCCTCTTTCAAATAAAATTTTTTATGTTTGTTAATATTTACTTTTGTGTCTTTATTTCACGAACGGGTACTACTTTCCGGATGACCCTCGTGTGTAGTGGCAATTTTAATCTGAAGTTGAAAGAGTGCGTTGTAGCTTTTAAGTTTCTGATACTGACCGTCTATTTTATCTGACTACCATTTTTTATTCAATATCATAAATTTTTCATGATTCCTCTGTTGATTTTTCAATATAAATGTTCACAATTAAAAAATAGGAAAAAAAGTGACACATATAGTGCCAATATTTCAGTGAATTAAATTCGAGGCTAATGCATCGCGCCTTAGAACATCAACGTTCAAGTGCATTTGATCTAACCATCATTAATTATTATGAAGTAGTTACAGAGTGGTTTCCATTATTTTGTACCGTTTAACTTGTTGAGCTAAATGTCGCTCAGAAGTCCTTTGGTAAAAAACGTTCAACCTACCGGAAGAATCTAAGCAGACGAAAGCTCTGCGAGATATTGTACAGAAAAAGTCACAATATGCTTTGACGACAGCAAGCGGACAAGGGACGAAAGTTGAATATCCAAAGAGTGAAGGTTGCTGGGTATAAAATTGAGACCACTTTTTCTCTCTTCGATCAGCTTCCTTTCCTACAGCGAATTCACGCAGCAGAACTCAATTTTTTAACAGTTACAAAGGTATCTAGAGATTACCTTCGTGAATTATAAATAATTTCAGTCAAAGTTTCTTAGATGTGTCATCTTTAAAGTCTTTCATTTGATTTTATCTTCCGCTCTTTTTTCGATATTAGTTATTAGTCTTCAACAATTTATTTTGTATTTTTCTCGCCATTATAGCTAATGGAATTAATTTGAGTTCACTTATACACGAAAAATCTGAGAAAATGAATGAGTCAATGTTTTTAATAAAATAGTTTCCAATTTACAAAAATAATAATTAAGAGTATGGTTATGCAGAATTCATAGGTATTAATAAAGTTTGAAAAACGCTGGCAATTTTTTTATGAGTGTTAAATGTAGTAAGACCAAAATTATTACCTGATATCGCAATATGATAGAATAAGTACATAGAAATATTCCGGTACATTAATATATAATGATATATACATAAAATACATTAATATATGCGCAAAACACCCTATTTTCCTGTACAATTCCTCTTTTCTCACGCACCGTTTTAAAGAAATTTTATTTTAATAAAAGGACTGGCTAAATATTGCTTTTCTGCCTCAAATTTTTCATTTTGATATAGAAGTAACAGATACATGTCCATGTTTACGTTAGTTAACGCGGGTTAGTAAAGTATTTGACATGAGTGGAATAAAATGTGATTTGTGAAATATAATATATTTTGAATGGGCCAAATCATAAAGAAAATTACCTTGAAGAGGAATGGTTCAAATTTTAACAATCCTCTTACCTGGAATTGAGTAAAAATGAGATACGATAGGTGAATAGGCTAAATTTAAAATAAAGAAAAAAATAATTACAAATAAAACTATCTTTTATAAAAGAATGTCGAGGAGAATGTAATCTCCTCTGAAAAAGCAAATATTAGGCCTCTTCGGAAAAGCCGTTTGACTTTCAAACCAGGTGTATCACTGTGAATCATTGGGAAATACTACCCGCTATATACTATCTCTAGGTTTTGCTCTTTATTTCATTCAAAGCATTCAATATTCGCAAAAGTTACCTGTAATTAGGAAAGTGACATACAAATTAATTTTTCAAGTATCAAACGGAAATACAAGTATAGCAATTTCTGATAATCAAATTGAGTAGTTTCAGACGTGATGTGGAGGAAATCTAACATAATGAATAACTGATATTAGCACTTTTCCACTGGATGTTAATTTTGTTACCTGATGATGATGTAATACATTCTAACCTGGGTGTAAATTAATTTCATCCAGCGGAGAGTGCTACTATTAGTTATTCATCAAGTTCTGATTATATATTAAAAATGTAAAATGAATTCCATAAATGAGTAAAAACTAATAATAACTTTATTTTGATAATCGTCCATGTATATTTTTTCAAGAAATGGCGAACGTTTGTGATAAATGAACGTTTTTCACATTAAAATCGAATGTGCTACAGGTAATGAAGCCTTAATTAAACAATCATTTAGAGTTTATCAGGATTCCAGGCTGTCGATCTGAATAACTTTATTTCAGAAGTACAACGAATGTCCTATTGGCTCTCAATAATTGATATAGAAAGAAAAATACTAATTTTTATAAATATATTCAAGTAATAGCATTTGTAGGAACGTTTATACAGGTATGTAATGTATTAAAACCAAACAGGAAGTGCTGTTCTAATAAAATTATGAGTGAAAAATAATTTGACCTACATTCCCTTTTCGATAGATGGATGAAAAATCAGTCCAATTTTCCGACTCATCATTTCTCACTGGTGTACAAAACATCATAACTCCTAACCTCATAATGAAATTATGGAGCTTGAAAATGCAAAAAATTTGTAATAATTTAGGGTGTTAATAAGGAAGCTTAGAGGCAATTCAAAAATCGCTGTAAACGTTTCAGCGGTGTATCCGAAGACAATGTGATCAGCGCTACCAAGAGAATATGGAAAAATATGATTTGTCTCAAAATCTCATTATTGCTTTCCAGTATCGTTACCTTTATTGTAAGCACACTTAAGTCGATGCTGTTAATAAAATCATCTAAATTTATAGACGAAACTGATTGTTAAATTCTTTTACACCTCTTTGCAGTCGAAGTTTCTTTTCATATTCTCGCACTCTTCTTGCCCACATAATTGCTTCCAGAGTTTTCCTCCTGTGTTTTTAATTAAAAAAATATTTTTCATTCTCCTTTTTGTGTGCAATTTTTTGATATTCTTTAATTCACTACTTGGCCTACCACTTCTCAAAATTATAATCTAAACGTGATTAAATGATACAGAGGTAGCTATGTCTAACTCTCAATCTTCATACGAAGGTATTAAATCATAGCATTGGTCTAGATACGTAAAATGTAAATTTGGACGAAGTGATGATCGTTTACCCATTATTAAAGTTCCTACCTCTTGATCTAATATTTTCTCAATGCTCAGTTAGTGGGTTGAATATGGTTGCTTTGGGATTTAGTTGAACACACTACAATGGCTTGAATGTTTCATACCGTAAATAAGATTTAATACCATAATTGCAGCATAATTATCGACATAAAGAAGTAGTATACACATTTGACCTTTTTCAATTGCAAATTCTTATTCAAAGTATTGATAATTCTACGTTTAAGGCCCCTTAAATGTACTACTTTTTTCAGAATTCCCAGAAGAATATAACGTCCTTTTCAATCATTCATTCAATCAATCCAACTCATTGATGCATTATAAATGGATTTCAGACAACTTATGTTGTCGTCTTATCTTCTGAGTATTTTCAATAAACATGCAATTTCAGAATGCATATATATTCGTAACACAAATCGGTCTTTTTTGAAGCCCTGAAGAAACATCAGCCAGTACCAACGAGGTGCTGCCTGATAAGAACTTGGGAAAGAGGATGCTAGCGAGTACAAATAGCAAGTTAAATTGGCATACGAGTATATGAAATGGAGAATCTCTTAATTTATGTCTACATGAATTAACATTTTAAAAAGCGAGTAAATGTTCTATGATCCTGTCATTAATTAAAAAACAATAAAAAGTTGAGAGGCCCAAAAACAAATGAGATTATCCTCTAGAGATGATATTACTTAAATGCGGGTAGGTACACCTTGCAATTTACTCATATCATTTTGTTGGTTTTCTCTAATCAATTCTGCCGGTTAGGCTGTTTTAGAACAGTTATTAAAGCAGCTTTCGGATTGAAGGTGTTTTAAAAACTACGTATCAATCAATTTTCGGGATGTTAAAAAAATCAGATATCTTGAACTGTGATAATTACTAGTGCCTTTGGTTACGTCTCCAGACTTCGTTATGTTAAATTCCAGGCTTTTATTACCTTAATTCATCGTTACGAAGCCTATAAATAATTTTAATTGAAAAAGGGAAAAATAGATTTCTCAATTTCTCAGGCAGAATTCATCCTGGGTCAGCATACCACCACTCATTCAGATTTACCCTTCAAACTCGTTGACAAACGGAAAACCAAAAGCCTTTGCAATAAAAAAAAATGCTTGAAAAACAGAGTCATGGTCGCAAACCACGTGAGAGAAATGCTTAGCTTTTATTTAGCAGCCTGGCAGTTGGTAGGTATAGTAGAGATATTTGCGCAGTGATCGTTACCCACAGGAAATCTTTGAAAACTGAACAATAGCTTCCGCGCTTCGCTGCCGGCCACTTAAAGGAAAGAAAAAAATATCGCGACCGGAACATTTCCGGTTGAGCGACGCTGCCCCGGATCTTGACCTCTGCTCGTTCCCCTCCATCGCAAGCAGAATCTCTCCTCTTCAAGCGAATCTCAAGACTTCCATGCGTCGCGGGAAATTCTTTCACCATAAATACTTGCTTCGTCCCTCTCTAGTTTACGCTCTTCTGCACATAGCATTCTGTTTTCCTCTATCATCCTGTGTGTCCGCGCAAAGACCGACTTCATTCGCAAACAGCAATACCTCAAGCTTTCGCCTTCAAAACATAATAAACTTGATTTTTTCACCAATTTTGTGACCGTTAGAAACTGCAAGTGCCTGACTGAAAGTGACTCAGAAGGCAGTTTCCGGAATCTATCTGTATTGTGTCATCAAAAAAATCAATTTTTCACCTTCTGGAGACTTCTACATAAATTATTCACAAAACGTTATATATTCCAAATAGACTTAAGATTCAAGCAATAGTTACTTTTTACGCATGCAACGAAAACGTTTAGAAAACCGGTTTGCTTTTAACCTCATTGTGGGCAACCAAAATACTTGCGGTACATTTTCAACAAATTTGCAAAATAAATGCCCCAATTGCAAATTTTCACGCGTGATATGGTGGAATTACTTCATTATTAACAAATAATTAATGACTATGGTATACTTTCTCAGGCTAAACTACATGGGATTTCCCCATATTCCTATTAACGTTAAAAAGAAACTGCTATTTCAAACTTAACAATTAATTAACTTTCACGACCATGGTTTTCGGCTACGCAGTATTATCAGCTAAATTTAATGCTGCTTCACGGCAGCAAAACCTATTGATGTAAGTGATCATTAATTTGTATGTTTAAAATTACTGACTATTGTCTTACCATTTCTTGGAATACAATTTCCCATTATATTTAAGGTCTTACGACCTAGCTTTTGGTTCTCGCGCATACTCTTAATGTGAATATGATATATTATATTAAAAATAATGCTTATTCATTCGGTTGTCTCACGTACTGCGAAGTAGATTCATTAATATTGTTTTATTAATCGAAGGCTGTTTCCAATTCATGGATTTTTATACAAGCCATCCAATGCCGTGCCATCAGGTTATATTAGCCGGAGGATTTCTTTTTTCTATATAACATTAATTAATAGTGAAGATATAGAGGTTCGCAGGATATAATCCACATTTCCTGCGGACCGTATCAAACAAAATGCCTGGTTTTTTAGTTGGAGCACGAGGATTTTGACTTTAAGTATATCATTGATCACTTTTAGCGAACTTCGAAAAATCAAAACCGCGTTTTATTCTGTTACCAAAGTTATTGCAGCAGAAACGGGCAAAAGCTATGCCCGCAACATTTCGAGTTGCTTTCATGTGCCATGTGAGCTAGTGAACATTGAACTCTGCTGTAAGTATTCTTCCGGACCAACACTTGATCTTAATAATTGAGGTGGAAGTAGAGAACGTATATGCATATCCCTAGTGACTTTTGGTGAAATTGCAGTTTTGCATATGTCCAGGACATCACTCAAGCGTTATATTGCGTCGAAGCCTTGAGAATGAGTGGTTGTGATTTCAACACCACACATCACCTTTTCCTTTGTTTTGGATGTTTTGCGTCATCTTCCATGTCTAGCAAGACAAGTACGATTGAAACAAACGCGCAAATATGTTTGAAACGCCTACATGACTAGTACTTTATTCCCCAGTTAATTTCTCGCCGACCTCTGAAGTTAACACCAACTGCTCATCGGGAAACAATGCAATTATTCCGACGCCTCAAATTTAATATTTTCCTCGGATTAAAGACAGAGAAGTGGTAACTGATTACATGCAATTAATCTTCGTCATTACCGTTCGAATTATATTTACGAAAACTCGAAAAACCCATTATTGGGCAGAACTAGGAAAAACTACTCGTGGGATATAACGAGAAAGTAAATGTGGTTACTTTTGTAAAAACTCAATTTAATCTAAGATGTTGATTACACAGGCCTACAAAAAAATTTTTTTTGGTGCCGGGAATCTTTGTGATGATTTTAACTATATTTGTAGATCTGAATCCAAATATGAAATCCGTTTTTATTTAACAGCTCTACTTTTTTAGATATGACACATCTTATTTTTTAGATATGGCACATTAGTTGTTTTAATATTTGATATATTCCGGAAAATAATTTTCAAAGTTAAATAAATCTATAAGTATACTAATTTATAACCACTCTGCGGTGTTCCTTTTATTTTCAATAAACTGTCAATAAGTTTTATGCATATTTCTATATTGTAGGCCAAAATACCAGGAACATCGCTGGGTGATTTGCGTAGATTTAAAAATGGTGAACTTTCTTCTTGGGCAGCAAAGTGGCTACACAAAATATCCTTGTTTCTTGTGCCTCTGGGATAGCAGGGACAGACAAAATCACTGGATTAAGAAGGAGTGGCCTAAGAGAGAAAACTTGGTTGTTCGGAAAGAAAACATCATTGCTGAATCTTTAGTAGAAAGAGAGAAAATCATCTCACCGTCTCTACATATTTAACTAGGCCTAATGAAGCAATTTTTAAAGGCTCTTGACAAGACTGGACCATGCTTCGGCTACTTAAGACTAAAATTGTACCATATAAGTATTGAAAAACTTAAAGCTGGTATTTTTGAGGGGCCACAAATCAGACAACTTACAAAGGATCCTGATTTTGTCGAGTCAATGAATGACATTGAAAAAATTAGTTGGATGTCATTTGTTGAGGACATAAAAAATTTTCTAGGAAATCACAAAAGTGAAAATTACATTGAGCTGGTAAACATTATGCTCAGTAACTTCAAATCACTTGGATGTAATATGAGCACAAAAGTTCACTACCTACACAGCCACTTAGACAATTTTCTTGGAAAATTAGGAGACACAAGTGAAGAACAAGGTGAAAGATTTCACCAGGATATAAAAACAATGGAAGCTCGCTACCAAGGAAGATGGGATAACCATATGATGGCAGATTACTGCTGGTGCTTAAAACGAGACTGTTTGAACGAAGTGCACTCAAGAAAATCGCGCAAAAGAAGCTTCCGATGTGTTGAGTGATGTTTTTATGTATTTTTTCTTTTCAATTTGTTTTATTACAGTAAAAAATTTTAGTATTTGTGTTCAATTGTATTGTAAAATTCTGTTGTGTTTGTGGGTGATTTAACAGCCCTAGAAATAAATCAAGTCTTTATATTTAGCGGGTTTTATTATTAATATAATATTCCCATATCATCATGTAGAAGATTTTTTTACGTAAGTAACAACATATCTATATCTAGAAAACTATAGCTGATAGGAAAAAACTAGTGTCATAATTGGATTCAGCACCCCAATTGTTCCCTAAATCATCATTAAAAGCTCCGGCACCAAAAACACTGTTGGCCTGTGTTATAAATTAATGATTACATCGTAGAGTTATTACACTAGGTGATTATTTGCTTGGGTTGTTTTTTCTTCTACTCCTGAAGCTTGCAGGGTACGATATATATATATATATATATATATATATATATATATATATATATATATATATATATATATATATATATATATATATATATATATTTATATATATATAACGTATGAATGGCTTCACGTTTGTATGAATGCTTGTATATATATATACATTTATATATATATATATATTTATATATATAACGTATGAATGGCTTCACGTTTGTATGAATGCTTCAGCTTAGGAGATAATGATCAAAAGAATGAGCGAATACACTTCCAAATTCTTGAGAACGTCATTTCGGAATATCATATTAAACATTAAGACTGCTTATTCATATATATGGTCTTAAGCCGGCCGGTCTATTTGAAGTTTATATTATGATAACAGCAAAAATGCATAAAAATGAAATACTCTCATGCTACTGAAGTCTTGGCCACCGTTCTTTGCCTCACTCATACTCCGGAAACCTACGTTTAAACTCTTTAATTTTGCGAACCACTACATTTCTGAATTCTTCCCAGGGAGAGCGGATTCGATTGCCTCCACTGAAGAAAAGACCGATGGGCACTTTGTTAAAACAAACGGAAGGTGATATAGTGCTAGCTGATAAAATTGGGATTTTTATATTTCAGACCAGAACCTCGGATTACGTTTTGATTCATTTCAATATAGATGATTGGTGGACACAGAAAATTGAGAACGAGAATAGTTAAGTGTTCATTCAAATAGACATTTTTTATTGCTTGTGTTGACTGCGGCCATGATTATTATTCTTGTTGTTATTCTGAAACATGAGTTGTTCATTTAAGTGAAATTACACTTTAAGTATTGCCAATTCGAAGGGTAATATCTAATTCCATGGAACAGTTCATTTATTTGCTTCCACAGAGAATTGACCTGCCTTAAGGTATATTATTTGCATTCTTAATTTACTCACTAATGGTTTTTAATATGGTTACTAGTTACTTCAGTCTATCATATTTCCAGAAGTTTTCAAATAATATTCTTAGGGCTCTTTTAGGTGAGCCTTTTACCCGTCAAGGTTAAGAGTCAGAAAGGCCACTGATGAAGTAGAAACACATGTATTTCAACAATGTCAACCTTTTCAATAGAAAGGAATTGCAAGGAGAAAGGTCATCCTTAACGTACGTTATAAATTGAAAGCCCCTAAGTAGGCATTAAATTAACATAATTAAATTCTTAGGATTTCCTATATTTTTCTTTTGTCAATCAACGGGAAGAATATTCTGGCGTCTCACCAATAACACTGGTCCAGGAATAGAGGACGAATGGAAATATTTTGCTTAACTCATTTGAAAAACTGAAAGTTTAATTCATGTCATAGCTTGGCTAGATTCCTCTGTCACTCATGGAAGAGTCCTTTCCTGCCTTAAACTGGTGGATAATTCATTAACTACCATTCGCCGGTCACCATCTTCCAGTCGACGCTTCCAATGGATTCTGGAATGATTTTATATTACTAAAACAGAAATATGTCCTAAAATTCACCCCTTCTCCGTTTGAGCAAAGAGTATTTCTAACGGATCAAGGAATTATCCATGCAATTTTTATAAAATACACCAGAGAACAGAGAATTAACATTTTGACGCAAAATTTAAATGCAAATTCGAAACATTTGAGTTCAATTTGGTTATGTCAAGTACTTTTATTTGAAATTAGTTAGCTGGCGTTTTTATAAATCAAACCACTTTGCTTTTCCACATAAACGTTTTATTTTCACGATCCAGGTTTCGCTATAGCATAACATCATCAGCAAAGTGGTTTGATTTATAAAAACGTCAGTATGAAGATTTACCACCAAGTTACGCCAGAAACTGTTTTATTTAAATTAGTTAGCATTTATTTATTGTAAGAAAAAATTCTATAGTAAACTTTAATATTTTTAAATATAGCAAAAAATTAATATTTCATAATATATTATAATATATCATTTATAATGTTTTAAGTCTACCCTTTTTTAGGTATTTTCCAGCTTCATCATTTGACTATTATGCACAGAAGAGGATAGAGTTTGTAACTATCGAACTCCATGATTATCAATTTAGCTCTCTTTTAAAAAATTGCTCTTCATGGCTTATTATTTTACTTCTGCTGGACGCTTGACGTAAATCGTCAGACTTGACTCAATACCTAGATTTTGGGAAGGATCGGTTTTAGCACGTGGAATGAAGCGAGCTTCTAATGGGTAGAGCAATAAGATTAATCCCATGCACTATCTCTGGGACTGGTTACCATTACGAAGTCCTGAGGTTAGATTTCGTTCCGTTTCGCCGGCAAGGCGATCTCATTGTCAGTGCACGGAGAACGCGCCCAGAGTCCTTCGAAATATTGCTGCACTGAATCATTGGGCTTGCCTTATAAGGTCTCTCTACCCGACCCATCCCTCCCTCACCATTGTTTTCCCGGGCGAGCGAGTGAGTGGCATAACACTCACCCGAGAAGCCGGACGCTATGGAGGCGGTGAATGAAACGATCCATTTTATTCATCCTGTCGCGGTCTTGCTTTGCGTTTTCCGCGCGGCAGAGTGGAAGGGAAAGGTACCCGGGACCTCCTAGGTGGCCCCGAAGTCTCTTTGCGTAGCTCGCGGAGAAAAACAAGAGGGTCGTGTAGCAGTCATCCAAAGTCACAAATGTGGTCGCGAAATTAGTGTGCCATGAATGATGACGAGGTAAAATCTAGAAGATTCATCTTTTCTTATATTGGAATGATGACACAAGTGTATGAGTGTATGTACTTGTACATGATGTTTTTAATAAAAAAATGAATCACTTGTGAAACATATGAAAAGACATGCAAGCTAGGAAAGGGTATGGAATGTTATCTAAATCAGTTCGACCAAGAATTCCAGCAATAATTTTAATATTGAGTTAAATTTTAGCCAATGCCGTTTAAACTTCTTTGAATGAAGTTTTAAATAACTTTAAAAAAGTTTAATTGTAGTTTTCAGATTGTTGCCCAATCTGTCAAGTTAATAAAACTACCAGCGTATTATTATACTCCCTCATTTATTTTCAGTTTTTCCTCCAATGATAATACTGTTACTATGCGTTCTGAATTAACTGAAAATCACCTCATCATCTCATTCAGTTTGCCTTTTCTGTGAATAAAAGAATTAAAAACACTTCGTAATTCTTGCATTAAAAATTTTTATGTTACTTCACTTAACAGTTTCGATTTTTTAAATCATGAAACGGTTTCAAAAGCCATGCCTAAATACCTTTTTTACATTGATTCCGGCCTATTATTAATCTCTATCTACTCGAAATTTTTCGACGTTATGGAAACTTTAGTTTCGCCCCCCGACGCAGCAATTTGGTGGCCGAAGGCGGCTCGCGAAACCTTCACGAGGCCAACCCAATGGCGCACGCTCTCTCGACGCAAGAGGATTTATTGACGCGGACCTGCTCCGAGAGTGATTAACCAGAGGTCGGCCGAGGCAGTTTCGTTTCCTCCCTCCTGCCAGAAGAAAGGAAAAGTGAAGCGGGTGAGAGACTCGGGTCGCTCTCTTTACATTCATCAAGTGGCGCTTTGCTTACGCCTACCGTTTACCGAGAACGGACCCCCGCTTGCTCGCTCGGCCAATTCTCAATGGATGTCAGTTTCACGCGCTCGCAATGCATGACTAATATTAGTACTCTACCTTCACGTTTTTTTTCTTTCAATGGCTGTCACCGGCACCTTCTCCAGCCTCTTATTTGCGTGCCTAAGAGTGTTGTTTCTTTCGAGAACGGTTCGGGTCGTGATCCACAGTATTTGTCTATCCACCGGCCAACCTATATAACAGATATTTTCTAAGCTTGAAGTCAGCGCAAGAAAAACTGTCATGAATATGGAAATTTCTTCCTGCGATTGAATTATTTTCTTAGATTAGTATCTCCTACCATTTTTAAAACTCTTTTAGTAGTAACCGGCTCGCTAAGAATTGGGAAAAGGTGAAATTATTCGTTAAGTTGGAATTCCATGGTAGACACTTTTGCTATGATAGTCGTACGCCACACTAAAAGACCTGACTGCCTGCCAACCGTTGAATGCCAACATAAGGAGTATTTGCATTTTTCCCCAGGTCTTGAAGAAAAATGCATGTCGACAAATGTCTGGTTTCTTTAAGTAACATCACATAAGGTAACTATTAAGTATATATTTTTAATTCAGTATAACTATAAAGCTATTTTTTAATTTCAGTACAAAGTGAAATAATATGGTTTATTTCAAACAATCTCCATAAAAAGTGACAGATTTCGCAACATTTTTAGAAGATCTACTCAATGCTTGTACCTAGAGTAAAAGAGTACTGATTGAGTAAAAGAGTGAAAATTTCAATTTTTCATATGTAGATGAGGTAATGTCCGTTCAAAATTTAGATGAATATTTTTGAGCATTATACACTATATTCTGATCATTTTTTATCAAAATATATGTTGGCATAATAGAATTAGAATAACAAACTATTGTATATGACATTAGGTTTGATGAGTGGGGATCTTTTCTTGGTAATTGCTCAACAATAAGATGGTTACGTAAGATCTCAACTTGATACTAAGCATTACTGCTAGTTAAATACACGTTTCAATTTGAAAGGACTAATTGTTGCCTTTTATTTTCTGTAGTTTCTCATGATATATTTAGCGAATGTTGCAGGTTTCGAAATAATCTAAACTGCAGTACTCCCTGTAAGAATTCGCTCCATCTACCCACTAGTTTCCCATAACATCAAAGAAAAGATTTCATAGTCTAATTATACGTTTGCAATTTTCGATCGCTGCTAAAAGAATAATGGAAGTACAAAAATGGATGATTTCGGAACTTGGTGAATCTCCGAAGACTTTTTGAAGAATTTTTCTTGAACTCTTCCGCCGTCAATGTCCCATTTTTTCCGGGTCTAAACGCAGGAGGTGAGGAATAACAGGAATAACTGAGGCTATTTTTCCCTTCCCTCTTTGTCCTTGATTTTATTCCGTATATGTATGAATCATGAACATTAAGGTTTGCGGGATTCGAAGTGATCTCGGACTACGCCATGACGGTGAACATTGTTGTCATCCACATATCAGGAGTGAAACGGCAACTGCATCAAATTTATTACTGTCTTGCCACCCTCGCGTAAGAGAAGGAATCCCGTCCCAACCCTCCCACAGAATCCCGTTGATGAAACAACCAGCGATGGGTCTCGTAAATGAATCAACAAAGTAAAGATTGCTGGAAAAATATGTATCTGTGACTTTCGAGAAAACAACTTTACAATTGTACGAATAAATATCATGTAATTAAATTAGCGGGATAGTGTTTGTGAAGCGAATTTGGAATGGGATTTTACCCATCATGTATGCTATTTCCCTCATCCCACGCA
Source organism: Hetaerina titia (assembly GCA_037158775.1). Lineage (NCBI taxonomy): Eukaryota > Metazoa > Arthropoda > Insecta > Odonata > Calopterygidae > Hetaerina > Hetaerina titia. The sequence continues at coordinate 71,802,590 of CM073770.1, forward strand.
GACTCGTCGACAAAAGTAGTCTTGTGGGAACGAAAGAATCCGAGTAATTGCAAGAAACTACTATTATGTAAGGAACAGCAAACCGTTAAAATTGTCCTACTGTGCTTGGGATGGATTTTTCCGTTTCCATTCTTTCTTCGTCACTCAGAAGAGTCGCATAGCCTCGCTTAGCGCCAAGACAGCGAAGGTGCGGCTCGCAAGGGCTTGGTTACACGAGATGAAAACGATTGATAGTATCAGTCGCCACTGATTCTAACGAGGTAGTACTGAGATTGTCACTTCCGAGAATCCGCTCCCTCCTGGTTCACGGTATTAAATATGTCCCCGGGAATTTCATCACGCGGTGACTCTGTCCGCCCTTCGAGCGTTCAACTTCAATTAGAAGCGCCAACCTGGAGCCAGTTCTTGGCATAGGAAAATGACAAGCACAATTGTGCGTAATTAGTAAATATGAGTGTAGATTACACATCACCTTCATATTCGGTGACACTTCTCAAGCTGGGTTGACTTTTAGCAAAGCAGAATAACTTTTACGGTAGTGTGAAACAGGCTTCCCTTTTTGAATTTCCCACCATTTCAAAATATTGATAGTTTTAAAATGTACCCCGGAGTACACGAAGGCTCATGACAGCAAGCGTTCGCCACAAACTGTTTGCTTGTGAAAACGGCAAATGTTCATAAAATAAGGACTAATTTATTATTTGCTTGCAATTTACTAATGATGAAATCATAATTTTCTCGCCATGAGAAAGAACCTTATATAAAGCGAAGAAATATTATCGTATAATCAAATAAAAGGATGAAAAAAATTTCTTCAAAGAACAGTGCAAAGTGGAAAAAACATTGTGTTCTTCATTTAATGAACGTTAACGTCCACAAATTTGGACATAAACAAGCGAATACATGAAAGGATGGAAGTTGATGAAGGAAAATATATTTAAAAAGACAGGACTTTAAGGTAGGAAATACTATATTGTCCATAGTGTTGGGAATTAAATCTCTACATGAGCAAGGCTGTTGCTATACCGCAGAGGCCTTACAATAAAAACTGGCCTTCTCATATTATTTAGACTTCGTAGATATACTAGCAACTAACAGGCAATAGAATCGAAAGGAAGATGCTGGTAGCAAAGAATAATAAAGTACCAATCCATGCACATATTTTTGATCACTCAGCACTGTGCGTCCACTCGATTTATGTAAACTGGCTCGAAATAAATAAATATACTATTACATTACCTGTATCCTTCTTCAGTCGTTGTTTTTTTCCGAGTAGATTAATGGAAAAGTATATCCTACCATCGCGTTTGGAATTCCATTCCAATGATATAAGCAATAGCCCGGCTATGATTTCTGTAATTTATAATTGTTTTCCTGAATGAAATGAAGGTCACAGAGCACCGTACGTGGGTTGAAATAAACAGGTTCGCATTAGGTCTACTGCTTTCACATTATTACTTGCTGTTTCCTTACTCATTTGACCAATAAATCAGTGACTCCACTGAAATAGGGAATTAATTTATACAAAACTTAAACTAAAGTTCCGTTTCTTATTGCTCTTCAACAAATGACGACCAAATAAAGGGATAACAAAGACTTTTGAAGTCTTTAGTCTGAAATATTTAATGGTAGTGAAGCAAATACTTTTTAAAGTACTTTATATTGATATCACCTATTTAATTTATTTGAATAAGAAAAGGAAAAGCTCATTAATTCAATCCAATTACGTGGGTAAGGTGTTGTTCGAAAGTGTTACTCATAGGCTTGAACATAATTCATTTTTGTTGAAAACAAAATGTTATCTATTTCATGTGTAACGATTTAAATTTAAATACACCTAAGAACTTCTGAAAATGTTGATAATTTCAATAACATACAAAATAACTTAAGAAATTAATATTATCTTTGCTTTCTACAGAAAATAAAATAAAAAACAGAAATACAGCTTTCTGTAGAAAGCAAAGATAATATTCATTTCTTAAGTTAAACATGGATTTCTACAAAGTTAAGGCCTCAACCATTCAGTGCAACATACAAAATATTGATAATTCATGCTGGCAAATCATTAACAGTACGCTGTTTTTCTTAATCGAACAATTGAAGAAATATGTAAGTTTCATACCTAATTTTTAAAATGCGTAACTTTATGCCGCGGTTTTCCTATTCGGGAATTTAAAAATGTACTGATAATTATTTTATTTTTTGCGACTTTGCATCATATAAGACCCGAGCGTTATGTGCATCAAATTCGGAACCTTCCGGAACATTTCCGAAAATAGATGTGTACGTAGATACATAATTAGATGTAAGGAGTTTAAAAGCTATGCGCAATAAACGGTATTATCAAACAACCAAATTGGTCCAGGTGACGAAGTTATACGATATAATATTTCGTCCATTATGCTTGTAAAATAGGAGTGCATTTCTCTACTTTACTTTTTGACAAAGAATTCTCTCCGATAAAATTAAATATTATTTTCATAATATCTATTGAATGCGTTCAATTGCTGCAATAAGATAGATCCTGAATGCTAAGGTGAATTAATCAACAAAACGTATCGATTGAGGAAAATATATGCCTTCACTGAATATGTTTTTGTTTTATCATACCAGGCCGAAAAGGGTATTTGAGAGAGCTTACTCTGCTTTCTTCAGTTATCTCTTTTTTCACAACGTCTCCTCTAAAACTACGCATTCGTTTTCACTGTTTATCATTCAGTGTAGTGAAATTCATAGCATCTTCAACAGCAATTGGAAGTTGTATCAGTATAACTTTTGGTTTGTCATAATTTGCTGAATATGAAAACTAAAAATCATGTTTTTTTTGTAATCTAGGTACGTTTATATTTTTTACAAAAAATGAAAGAATACTAGGCATGATGGGGAAGGATAGAGGGTTGCTGGAAGATATTCAAAAGAGCCAGGAATGGTAGATGCAGGTGCATGTATTTTTATTGGTGAAGTAATGCTGAGGATTGTGATAGATGGGAAATCGTTATGAATGAAAGGTAGTGAGGGTAAAAAGATAGGCATGTTTGGACGGACTGAAGGGAGCTCGAATTCATATGAACTTGAAGAATAGATTACTGCATCATAAGGTCTCAGGTTGTATCTTTTCCAGCGGGGCAAAGAATATATTGGTGTTCGGCCTGTGTCCTTAATAAACTTGCCTGCAACGGTATTCTTCCAAATAATAATATTTTCACATAATCTCCTACTGATTTTAAAAAGTGAATACAATTCGCAGGAATGATCTGGATCTCTTGATTTCAAGTTTTAAGTGAATGTGTTTGTCTTGAAGGCACCATTTCTGTCATTATGAATAATTACAAGGTTAACAAATAGAAAAAGGTTTGAAAAATAAATAAAAGAGTGAAAATTTAAAGCAAGATACTCCGATAAATGCAAAAATAGTACTTTTTCATAATGTAGAAACATTTAAAAGGAGAACAGATCTCTGCATTCTGTTTATAGACGACTTGCCAATCTCTATGAGTTAGCCCTACCCTTATTGAATCAAAGCTCCTGAAACATCGGGCCCACCTCTATTATACGTCTAATGATTTTGAAATTAGTTGTAAGTTGGTATTTTTAAAATGAATTCGAAAGTAAATGCCAGCGTTAGTGTAATTTTTATCCAGCATTGTTACGCAAGAAGTCTTGTAGCATTATGGTGTACTCACTAAAAATAGCATAGATTATAACATAATGTGTTGTACTGATTTAACTTGGGATAAATAATATATTATTTTATTTAACGCTAATCACAAATGTGGTAATTGTTTTAATAAAGTTTTCCTTGACCAAAAAAAATCTTGGTCAGTTTTTTTTCTAAGAGCAAGCTCATATTTGATAACAGAACTTGGACCATGATCTCCTCTTTCAGTGGTACTGAAAGGCATAAGCATAAATGCATAAGACATAAGCACTGAAATGATTATTTTTTAGTTCAAATTGCCCCTATTGATAAAGAAAGAGCGCCATTGAAGTCAAATAGTTGACAGAATGTCCAAAAGATGGAGGCAGTCATCGGGGAAAATCCATTATTCAGCCAACAGCTGCTGCAAGACCCGACATCTGATAGCAGCGGTTTCGGAAAAGAGTAAGAGTACCATGAATTACTTCACCTATTTGTTGTGATCGAATCGCCATAGAGCAAATTCTCATGACTGTAGGCGGAGAGATAGGAGTACGGCAAAGCAAATAACTAGAAGAAAACTAGGTCGGTGATAACGAGTGGCAAGAGATAGCTAGAAACGGAAAAACGACCGAGTTTCGGAGATCTTTCGCTTGCTTGCTCTGTGTACGTGTATTATACACCACACGTTGGGCAAATGGTGAAACTCGTGATTTGCTTTAAGTACTTCAGCATGATACGCCTTAAATGTAATTTAAGTTAACGCACATGAATGAGCGTTTTCTTGCTAAATTAATTTTCTTTCATATTCTAACGGAGTTCGATTCCAACATAAAAGTCCTTGCTGAATAACCTCAGTCTTTGACGCGCGAAAAACATAATTCTTCATGCTAAAAAATAATGTAAGTACGTCCAAGCAATGGAACATGTCTTAGTGACATTCATTCGAATTAAAAGTTAGCAGTTCAATAAACCAGGGCAAATATGCAGCCAATTTCAAATATGATTTCCTGGGAATCATTTTCATTACATTTAAAATATCGGACAGTGATAAGCATGCCACCAGGAAGCCTCTGTAATCTAGTAAATATAAGACGTCCGAGGAAAGCCGGGAACGTGATGATAAGTTATGAAGTCATAGTTCAAAAATTAAGTTGAAAGAGATGCAAGAGGAAGTTTCTTTATTTAGAGATTGGAAACCCAAACATTGACTAGTAGGATACTATGCCATCCCATTTAGGATGTTTGGTGGTAAATTTGCTAGTTGCTTTTTTGGGAAATGCATATTTCACTTTCGCAGAAAAAAAACAGATTGTTTAAAACTTTCCAACGAAATCATTTAATTTTTTAAATACATAAGAAGAGAAAAAATAACTTCAAAAATTCTAGAAAAACTTCATATCAAATTTGTTGTCCCCGGCGTAACTTTATGGAACTTACACAAGATATAAAAAATGAAACAATTAATTTAGTGATCCCACACAAAATTTATTTAAATACGACCTAGGTTTCGACGTTGGACGACATTATCAGGATATTATGGTCATCTTCCTCATTTCACTCATCATAATATCCAATAGGAATTGAACCTTACGAGCAGTCCCCGTGTGTACCATCACTTGCCAATAGAGATGTTTTAGAACTTTAATATAACTGAAAACACTCTTAGCAACTTTTTTATCAGTGACAAATAAAAGTACAAAAGATATTTTGCGTTCAGTGAGATATGGTTAAATTATTTGAGGTAGGCACCTGAGTTTGTCGAAATATAATGAACAGTGTTTATTCCATCTATTTTGTCTATCAGAATCATCGTTTAGAAAATATCTAAAAATGCATGCATGACATTGAATGACAAATAAAACGTACAGAAGACATTTTGCGTTCAGATATAAGTGAAGTTTGGAACTTCCATTTCCAAAATTGGATTCAAACTCATCATGTTCCCTTACAATTCTTACAATAAATCTGGTCCAGTTTGATTTAGTCATATAAAATTATTATTAAAAAAACTCTTACCATCTCCGTCTTAGATTTATACTTAATTATAAGACCTAAATTCCTAAACAGATGCGAAGAACTACTTTTCGTCCTTACCTTATTGCAAAATTTCATAAATTAACGGTAAGGACAACCTATAATAAACACGCGAGTATATGTTTGTAGACCAGGTTGCTCGAATTACATCATTAAAGACACAATATGGGGTCTCGCCTTTGAAAAAATATCTTAAGCATTTTAATTCCTTTAGATAAATATAATAAAAATGAAGAAGTCATCAATTAGGCACCGAGACTTGTGGATGCACTACTTGGCAAATGTTTTTTTTAAAGAAATTTCGCAGAATAGTCTTAAATATTGTATGAAAGCAGAATACTCGATTTGAAATATTTGAATTAAAAATGTGGTTTGTCATAAAATTAATCATACTGAAAATTTTTGTAAATTTTCTCATTTGAACTGTTATTTATCTTAGACAGACATACCTTGTAAATTCAGACAATTACAAATAAAAACTGGATTTCAGTGTTCAAAAACTCAAAAAGTAACAAGATTGATTTCATCATCACGCTAATTTAACCCAGCATTATCAATAAGCTCACCGGGAACTTTCGAGTTTTCAAGTTTCAGAATACCAAGAGAGTCACTTCTCCCCAGTTAGGAAGGACTTTTTACTCTCAATATCCCAGAATTCCCAACTAATTCTTTGGGTCATAAATATTGAAGCAATGAACATTGCACCGTATAATAACCCTAATTAAAGGCCAGGTATCTTAGTTCCTTTAAATTTCCCCTTAGAAATCCATTAATTATTTCATCTAGAATGTTTTGGTTTAAATTTTGTATAATGATCGCAGGTTGGAATATCTACTAGAGCATGAATGTTCCATTGTCTTTTATATGATTTTCACATAAAATATGTGATATAATGTGACGGAATACGCTAGATGACTGTCTAATCGACGCTAGTTGATACATTACCCAACATGCTGAAATGAAACAATGGAAAATACGAATAGGTACTTATTATGTCAAAGGCGCCTATTTTATACTATTATTTTGATAAATAAAATACCAATTCCTCTGATTGAAAACCAAACATTTCTATAAATAAAGGCTTTGCGATTATTCAAAAGGTGTATTTATTAGGGAAATTAGCGAGTCATTCTGAAGAATAGGGTGAAAAATAAGGAAAACTTTACACTTTCACACACTTTTACTACAATACGACCATGGTTTCGATGCTCCGCATCATCATCAGGTGATGACGATGCACAGTATCGAAACCATGGTCGTATTGCATTAAAAGTGTGTGAAAGTGTAAAGTTTTACTTATTTTTTACTCTCATCATGAAGGATTTCCACAAAGTTAGGCCTGAAATTGTTAGTTTTATTAGAGTCATTCTGAAATAAAATCAAGTTATGGTATTTCTTATTGTCATATTTAACGCTATTAGAAAATAATCATGGCCCAAATTGGCTTTCTCTTAGTTTAGCATTAAATAAATTAATGAAAAATGTCTCCACACTTGTGGTCTAAATGGCTATTAGTTACTTTCAGCTCCTACTCCCTCCGTTATGCATAACGAACCAATTCACTTCCCAAAGGAGTTAACTGGTAAAAAATACCTGTACTATCATTGAATTGAATCAAATTGGATCCCTGCGATGAGACTACAATAGTTAACCCAATGCGTGAAAAGTTTAGATGACTATTCGCTAACCTTCATTTTTTTCAATTCAATTTCTTATACATAAATGTGCTTGATAGAATGGGACAACATTTTCGGTAATGCAATTTGCTCTCAAGCTTGGTACTTAATAAATTTGCCACAACTCTTCAAATCCCTTCAATGAGATAAATCAATCCACCAACAATTATTTTTTTGTATATTTTTATATGACTTCAATAGAGTTTCTTGCTAGTGCTGTGATCCTTTAATCAACTCCGGTCTTCAGTGAGTTCGGGGTCTAGCAGGTTTCAGTAAGAATTCTATCCTGGATGCAATTTAATGAAAATTGACATTGACTGTAATCTCCAATTACTAGTTCGAATTAATTGACTACTAGCAAGTAAAATGAAAAAAGGCGTCTTCACGACGGAATTTCAATGGAACGTAATCCTTCTAAACATTGACATCACGATTTCCGGCGAGGAAGAGTTCAATAAAATTCCACAAAGACACCCCCAAAATAAGAGTACCTAATCATATTAAAAAATCATGATAAACGTACGAACATAAAAATGGAAAGAAATGTTGTACTCGGTTTTAAAACAGATCTTTCGCGAAAGGAGTGTCGTGTCACGCGATCGACAGTGAATCAGCTCACACGTAAACGTGCTCGTAAACTTCCTAATACTGACAGCTCTCCTTCCAACCGTTCAAACCTCAAATTGCATGGCAAAAAGAAAGCAATTCAGATGAAAGATAACAAGTATTGACCTGTCAAGAGTACCTTACTCGCCTTTTATTGGTGGTGCAGTCAACGCAAAGGTTAAATCGCAATTATTGGACTCGTGGCCTTAGAACGTTTCAAGGACCCAACCGCTCACTCCACAACAGAGTGCTTGCAACGAGAGGATATCTTTTGTGAACACTCTCTGGCCTCATTCGTTGAGAACGACCAACAATCATTGATAAGATCATATTCGCAACATTTTTAAGGGACCGTCTCTGGGGTGTCATTGTGGTTTATCCTGAAACAGAATTTACAAAAGATCTATCTAAAACTCCGCATAAAAATTTCCAGAATGCATTCTTAACTACTGGCAGGTGACAGTTAACCTTTTTAAAGAACTGAAATTTCTAGAGGAAACAGAAAAAAAATGCTTGGATCTATTGTGAACCACACTAAATGGTAAACAGAGCAAAAATGAAAATGAATATTTATGATTTTAGGATTAATGTTACCTGTTGAATCTCTCAACGACGGAAATGGCGTTTGGATCATAGATAGCGCGTACAATTGAAAAATGCTTGAGGAAATTTCAAAGCATCTCAGATGACGACATGAGTCTATCAGGGGAAGGTAATTTCTTACCCAAAAAATTAGACCTTAGAAAACCCCTTAGAAAATTACTTTATCATTTCGCTTAAAGGAGTGATACAACAGTTCCTTTGCAATTAAGCAAACGAATAACAAAAAATAATTGGAGAGCAACTCCACTAAAAATTTATCAGATTTTACCTGCAGGTTGAACTAAGAAATGAGTTTTATGGGCAAGAAAGAGAACCGCATAACCCTGGTTTTATTTATATTTTTTTCTCATCTCATATATATCGCACTGTATGTCCAATTATCTCAACCATGCTTGGATGACTGACAAATTGAAGCTTAATCTTCAGTAAACCTAGTTGATTCAAAGAACTGCGGTAGAAGCCTTGACCATAACTTTTTAAGGGATTCATCTGCTAACACGCATTAAAATGCAGAGTTTTCAAAATTTTCAAATTATTCGCCTTGACCTGGATTATAAGTGTTTTGTTAAGCTACCGAGGCGTCCTTTTACGCCTTGAAATTTTGGGGGCTATAAAGGAATAATATGCAATGACGAAATACCTTACAGTGCCACAGTCATTGGTATTCGTGTAGCACCCAAGTCAACGAGGTTAAAGCCAGCGTTTTTAATGCAAATGATTAAAGAACTTTTACACTACAAAAATTCTGCATTTTAATAAATATTAGCGGATGACTCAGTGAAAAAGTTACTGTATCGGCATCTCCCGCAGTTCTTTGAATTAGTCTTTGGCTAACAATTTTGTTTAAAACTTTAGCTTTCACCTCGAGGACATTGGGACTACGCACACGACTACGAACTATCAATACAGTAATTCCCATTATCCTTCCAACTCACCTCGCGTAGACCTATAGAATTTATTTCCTCCTTCGATCTCTCACTTTATATTCTACAATTTTTCTGTCCTCATTCTTGTCCCAACATTCGTCTAGTCTTTTGTGCTGCCCCTGTTGGTTTTGCTTTGCAGGGATTTCGGGAGATGACAACCGTGGAAGCCTTGCATATCCCGCTTCCGGGCACGACACACGGCCGTCTGAGCTGAGCCCCGTAGTTGCCATGATTTATTTTCACTATACTGTGTATCGTGGGTTGCGGTAGTCCAGGGGGTAGAGCGTTGGACTACTGACCGGAGGCTCCCGGTTCGATTCCCGGGCAAGGCACTCTGGGCACCTGCAGCTCCACCCAATCTAGTTGACTTTTCGGATACCAGATCTTCCTGGGAAACCATAACCGGCACAGGGAAAGGAGCTGACCTATCCCCCCTACCCTGATGTGTGTATATTCACACGCCGTCAGGCTTAGTACATGGGTGAGCTCAACCATCACCTACTGAACCGCCTTCGGGTTGATTACTGTGTTTATGGTTACACTGTGTATCACAAAAATCTTGGGATTAATAATTGAGGTAGTTTCCCGATGCCTTCCTCAATAGTGCTTTTAACATTGCACCATAACTCAATGACTGTCCCACTGGGGTCAGACTCCTTTGCAGCCGCCTCAATGAGGAACATATGCTGGGTGGACTGCCTTTCATCTGGCTCCTAATCTTCGACCCATCTGGCTGGCATGGGTGACTCTACCTGGAAGAATTATCTTTGCCCCCCCAACCCAGCTCTAGGGGTCATCGGAACGCCCAAGCCCTTACACAGCGTCAAGGTTGCATGTCCGTGCAAGGCGTTAAATAATATATAATAATATGTTATATATTTATGCATATATATATTAATTAATAAAATAATGTTTGTTATATGTACAATAGGGTCGCGGTGGTCTAGTGGGTAGAGCGTTGGACTACTGACCGGAGGGTCCCGGGTTCGATTCCCAGGCGAGGCACTTTGGGCACCTGCAGCTCCACCCAAGCTAGTTGATTTTTCGGGTACCAGATCTTTCTGGGAAACCATAACCGGCACAGGGAAAGAAACTGGCCCTCCTACCCTGATGTGTGAATATTCACACGCCGTCGGGCTTGGTACATGGGTGAGCTCTACCATCACCTACTAAACCGACCTTCGGGTTGATTACTGTGTTTATGGTTTTTTTTTATATGTACAATACAAAATTATATAATATGTAACACAATATTCAACAAGCACTCTCAAAACTTGAAAGTCATTGCATCAAATAAGTCAATAAAAATTTTGTTATTATTTCTCCAAAAAATTAATATTATTTCGTGAAAAAATATCTATTCTAAGTTATTATGTGAATATATGACAGGTATTCCTAAATTATTGTGTTTCCTCACCTGTATTCTATCAAATCTTTTCAATTCAGAGAATGAACATCTGTCTGACATGATAATGTAATAGGTTTTATTGAAGATTTAAAATTTTAGTGATGAATTGTAGAAAATATTCATTAATGGTATCTCTTCCTTGAATTTAATGTTTGAGTATTAATAATTTCTTTTTGTTCCACCATTATGCCAATACTAAAAAATATTATTTTATGGCGTTATATCTTCTATGTAACATCATTAAACATATAATTCGATAATATCTTCACTTCATACTTTTTCAAATTCATATTCATTCATTTCACTTTAAAAAACCATCCCCAGTATTCAGTATTTTAAACTCAAATTCTGCTTAGATCAGTGCGCCATAAACGACCTTAATACGTAAGAAAATGTTCACAAATCTGCTTTTCCCTTGAATCATCATTATTTTTCCTTCCTATAATATCATATTGAGCCTTTCCAACATAGAGATTGTTGCTTAAGCTTTTTTCGTCTGTTAAGCTTTCTTCTCTTGGTTTTTACAGCTACCTTTCACTTCATATTTCATTTAATTTGAAGTAAGCGTTCTTTTCTCTTATTTCATAGATAAAATATTCGAGTGTGACATTCGTCTGATATCATCCAACTGTTTTATTTAATATCTAACATTACATAGGCAACAAGTAGTATCAGGAGAAAAATCACTCGGGATAAGAACTATATTTGAAAACTCCGTAAAACAAATCCAATGGTTCAGAAAGTTTGCAAATGTAAATATTAACAAATTGACAGCCAAATCTTTGCCATGAGGCCCGTTTGAAAAATTTACTAGGGTTACAATTTTGTTTGGAATGTCAAAAAATATGAATTCAATACCTTTGATTGATTTTTTGGTATTAATAGACCTCCATAAATATGACTCCAATTAGATGAGAATAAAAACAGCCACGTCGGATACAATCGGAAATTAAAGCATACCATATTATAAACTGTGGTTTATGTCGGTTAATTTTCTTCCCGCATTGCACGCATATGCTTTAATTCCGTTTAAGGCATCTTATAGAGGAACATCTACCAAATATAAAAATAATACAGTGATATATAAGCGTTTTACGGAAAGAGCCACGAAATATTGTCGTAAAAATGTTCCACCCATGACAAATTTCAAGAAACTGCGGCAGATGCCACAACAGTATCCGCGAACATGCATTTCATTGCAACAATTTCAGAGTGTAAAAATCATTCGTCTTGAAAAGCACCTGGCCGGATATCGAGGGATTCGGGTTCGAATCCCGGTCAAGGCGAATGATTTTTACTCTCCGAAATTGTTACAATGAGTTACACCCATGCTTGTTGTTCTTTAAAAATGATAACTGTCTGAAAACTAAGTTTACGAGTGTATATATATCTCGTATATATCTCCAAAAATTTCTCACCTGGTGAAGCTAAACGGAATTTCAATTTGGGTCAACTTTCCTATACGTAGGATAAATCTCAGCTATAGCTGTTTGGCAGGAAGTAGTTAAACTTTAATTTGATGCTTAAAACAGTTTGTGTTCCTAACAATCAGGACATGGTAACTGAAATAGCGGTCGTCCTTTGAAAAAAAATTAACTTGTCCGGGTGATTCCTTGACTGATTTTTCTGGCAGTGGAGAAGCTAGTTGTTATATTATGTTTCCGTAGGAGCTTACTTGTCTTTTCAGCCGTACCGGTGACATAAGGGATGGTTGCATATGTCGTTGATTTTTTTTTCCAGGCCTATCCTCGCTCTATGGTCCAAAAGATGTTACGCAAAAAAGGACCGCCAAAAAAGAAATGGAGTTGACGGAAGACGGAATTCTGGCCATGAAACAGAGCGAGGGGAAGCCTGGAAGGGAAAAACCGACGACATATTCTATGTATCCCGTATATCGCCGGAACGGCTGAAAAGATAATTAAGCTCCTACGGAACGATCCGGAAAAAACAAACTATGCAAATTTCACTTGAATAGAGATTTATTCACGACCCGGGCTTCAAACACTTAATGTCATCTTCAGGTGACTATACAGAGTTACGAATCCTATATATATGACAAGCAATTGGGGGGGGGGGGGTAGGGGTTTAGGTTTCTCACCCGCTCCTAAACCCCTACCCCCCCCCAATTGCTTGTCATATATATAGGATACGTAACTCTGTATAGTCACCTGAAGATGACATTAAGTGTTTGAAACCCGGGTCGTGAATAAATCTCTATTCAAGTGAAATTTGTATAGTTTGTCCCCTTTCCATAACAGAAGAGTTGCTATTTTTCAACAGAACAACGCAAGGCCACACACGTCTGTAGTGATTCGCCAGAAACTCCGGAAGCTTGGTTGGGAGGTTTTAATGCATCCACCATACTATATAGTGCAAAGCTGGCACCAAGTGATTACCACCTTTTTCTTGCATTGAAAAACTTCCTGAGTGATAAGAAATGGCGATCAGGAGAAGATTGTGAAAATAGATTACTAGAGTTTTTCGCCAATAGGGACCAAGACTTCTATGAGAAAGGCTTTATGGAGCTACCTTTAAAATGGCAATAAAGTCTATATCAAAACGGTGCATATTTGCCCCAAATCGAGCAATTCGAAACATCTTAAATAAAGTTTTGAATTTCACGCAAAAATAATGGATTCCTTATCCCAAACCTAATACTTAGGAGAGAGAGTTTTGATTATTTCTTTAATTCATTGATATGAAAGGTACTTCATCTCTCAAAAAACTGGGACAAATGCCTCGACAGTAACTTTTTGCGGAGTCATCCGCTAATATGAATTATAATGCAGAAATTTATAAATTTAATTTATCTGGTAACTTTAGGTGCTCTATATAGTTTCCCACCTCAGAAAACTTCAGAAACCACCTTTGTATCTAAATTTATTTATATAGAAGTCCTCCATTGAGTAGTGCACCCTATTAATTTAATTTCAAATGCGTTTATTTACAATTTGCCTTAAATTTCATTTCATAAAGCGTACCTAATAGGAAATGTTGGAATGTTGAATAGCTGTAGAGGAAATCTTCATTAGGAAGGGGTGAACATGCAATCAATAACTTAATGGCGAGTGCCTTAATAAACTAGAAATATTTCAAAAGTATAGTTAGGGTCTATGCTTCATAGAATTTCATTATAATGAAAAGAAAGCCAAAATTAAAACTTTGTACAAATCCTTTATGGAAACAAAAAGTCTTATTCATTAGAATGAGTAATTTTGACAAAAATTTTTATAATATGATTCGAAAATCTATTATATGATGACAGAATTGTTAGAAATAAAAACAATCATATGAGAAGCATAGGATAACATTGAACAGGGGTTACATTTGCTATCCGCTAACCCTTAACGCAGAGCATCAAATAATTACCTTTGAAAATATAAATTAATCTTGTACATTTTATTATACTTTTAATGGGTTGATTTGAAATTTTGTCAAGATATATTGAATTTATAATACTTTAAAAAATAATCAACGATTATAAATAGTTTCATATTTATTTGAATAAAAATATTGTCCATGTTTTCATAAATATAAGTAGTGACTGCACAATCTACGTAAATCATCAGCCAAGTACGAAAATTAAAAGAATTGCCAATTATGGTCTCCAAAGCATTATACGTGTATAGTACTAAGATTGTATTTTTTATATCGCGTATCCCATGCCAAAATATTAAGGAAATGCCACACAAAACCCATTTATTATCGGTAAAATCTGCTTCATCATATTTCACTTTTTATTCATCTTCGAGATACACAATTTGGTTACTCTGCTTCCTAGCTTATTCTAAACTCCGAAGTGTTGTTTTTCTTCAAAATTGGATTGTTTTTCATTTTCGGAAAGAAACTCACTTATTTTTACACCAGGTATGGCTCTGACCTTGGCCTTCTCTCTACGTCGCGACCTGCAAACAAATTGTCCACGATTCCACCCACGCTTGCATTCGGACGTGCGCACATGAGTGACTTGAAGCCGGATGGGCGAACCCCCGTCACTGCGTTCGCCCGCCTCCAACCACGGACTCCGTTTCGCAGAGTTGTTACCATCCGAAATGATTTATCGCCTCCCCCGCGTTCGAATTTCATCTCCTCTCTGATGACCCCACGCCTCGCCCAACCCTCACCGCAGCAACCATCGACTCGTGTTTACAAGCGAGTCTCTTTTACCTGGCGGCAACAAATCCTTCGTCCTCCCCTTCACCACGAACCCAACGCTGGTTGGCATCTAGCTGCACTCGGGGTTTTTCCCAACTAAAAAGAGTCCGCGGCACAAATGCGCAACAATGCCTTCCTTCTCCTCTCATCGTCCTCTCCCCACTTCACCCCTCACCGCTCCCGTCTCACCCCCCTCGTCCCCCTTCTCTCCTTTCTCTTGGCATTTTTCTATCACTGCCGTTCCTTCCTCTCCTCCGTGCAGCCATAGACCTCTTGAAAATCTCTTGAAGTAAGTGCTCACGTCATTCTCGGGTCGATCTGCCAACTTTGGTTACATCTTGGTGACTATCATAATGTTGAACAGAGTTTCGAGGTTTGAATGCCATTAAAAAGTCACATAGGATGTGAAATGGCATTATCTCGCGTGACAAAGGCTGTTAATTACGATACCATTTAATTAAGCCAACATAAGTAAATTTAGTATATTCCTCTAACTTAAGTAGTGCATAATGAATGCTGTATAATTGTATATTATGTATTTTGTCTAATGAATCAATCCAGTAACGTAAACGGATGAGTTTATATGCATTTTTAATTTATCTAACTCAATATATGCACACCACGCTCAAATATTTAAAAATATATGCGTTATCAACCATAAAAAGAGTAGAATCTTTCTCAAATTCCCAGAAGGACAATATTATCCTTCATATGAACCCGCCACGAGCCCTGTAAACGAAAAGTGTCGCAGGTTATTCTTATTTTTTGACTTTTTAATTAAATATTGCAGCATTATTGTCTGACTCTGAAACACTTGCAATATTCGAGACAGTCTTCGTGGATCCGATAGGACGTAATTACTCCTCAGGCTCCCTCTCATTGGGCCTGACTCAAGGTCATGGGTGCCCACTCTATTAGAATCCAAAGGTTTCCTCGACTACTCCTTCACGTTTTTTTTTAGAATAACAAATTAAAAGAAATACGACAAATTAATGTAACAAATATGGAATAAGGAGTACCAATTCCCGAATTCGCAAATTCAATTTGAAATTATTGATAAAAATATTTGGTAAGGAGAGGTCGCGAAGGATCTATCGATTGTTATAGATGCTAACATGTATAACTGCACTCCGTTAAATGTTAAACTGATCAATTCAATACATCCTTGCACAAGGTCCTCTTCATCGACTTCCTTCTCTTTGAAAAAGTTCATACAAGGGTTGTTTAAAAAATATCGGTGACAATTTTTTCCTGACTTGTGCGTGAAGTACTGAATTCAGTTAAGTGTGCGCATGATCGCATATTGTATTAGAATTGATAAAATGACAGTGCACATCGTTGTTACTGAAAATTTAGCAATGCCAAAGATCTTCGCTAAACTCGTCCAGATGATCTTGATGGACGACCAAAAGCAGAGTCTTAATGTCTGATTGCGAAGACCATCTGTAACGGCATTACGACGATTTCCACCCCCCTACAGTCCCAACCTGAGACCAGCAGATTAATCCTTATTCCCAAAAGTCAAATTCTCCCTCAAAAGACACCACCAGTGGACCCTGAGTGCCGTCGGAGGAGTTTTCACGCGTACCCTTAAGGACCTTTCGGAATCCGCCTACCAGGGAGCCTTCCAGTCGTGTAAAATCCGCTGGCAAAATTGTGTCAACGCCCAAGGGATTTTCTTTGTAGAATTGTAAGACATTTAATTATATCTTACATAAATACATTTTTTAGAAACTTTTTACGATGCTTTTTAAACAAACCATGCATTCCTAATACTCTTTTGTTTGTAACTCCACTGCTTCGACTATCTTTGTCTTTTCTGGGTCTAATATCTTTAGCACATACAATTTTGTAGACCCCCAATGCATTCTATACATCTCGACTTAATATTTTCAGGAACCTATCCGTCATATTGTTATTATTAAAATGTACATGTGCAAATAGACAAATTTCAGGTGGCAAACAAGTCCCAAGTGTTACAATAAACTTGCCTTGGAAAAATAGCATGGTTTCTGAAATACAATCAACATCACAAAAGATAATAAATAAAATCAGTCAGAAAAATCTTCGTTTGTCAGAAATTTCTTTGTTAGTGTACAACAATGTTCCTTCTTATTTCCTGATGTTATTTACATTTACTTGCACAGTGCGTAAATTTTCTCCCATCTCTTGAAACTATCCATACCCTCACACTGCTTCTTCCACCTCGTTTTTTACTCTCTGTGAGTTTCTCGTTTTAGTTTACAACTGATATCTATGCACTTTCTTCTACCGGCTTCTGTTTACATTCTTGCATTTTGTTCTCTCATCTGTCTTCGTTATCATCCCTTCTGTAATCGATGGCTTACTTATCCTGATTATTGTTTTGTTAACGGTACTCGATATCTCTTTTTTGAGGAGTTTTTCTCTTTTTTTTTCTACTGTACCCGTCCTATAGTCTTCAATCAGAAAGTTGTCGACTCTCTCATGGTGCTGCTTTCCTTTGGTCTAGGTTAAAGGTCCTGTGTATTATTTCCTCATCCCTCTTTCCATTTTAATCTCACGATTTTACTGTTACATTTTATCAGCACTAAACTATTGACAAAATCCGTTACCAGTATGTTGCACACATTAATTACGGGCTTTCTAAATAAACGCTCAAACATGTTGCTTTTTAATGGGATAATTTCTAGGATATCCCTTGGTATTCCATAAGTATACTTAATATTATGCATTCATTATTATAGGGGATCGTGATGGTGCGGTGGCTTCCCACTCATATCCCCGGGTTCGAATCCCGGCGGCGGCAGATATTATTCAGTGGTATCTCGATCCCTAATTGAGGTACTTTGTTGAGGGTACTTCGAATGAGCATGCCGCCCGTCGGATGGGACGTTAAGCTGCGGACCCCTTGGTGTCTTTCGTTTAGAGCAGGCTAATACTGATTCCATCTGGTGTCGGTCGCCCCCCAAAAACTAATGCTACTACATTATTATTATTATTATAAGGGGTAGCCAAATGAAAACCGAAAATTCGCCAAAACACACTGTACGCCCGAAAGGTGGCAACACTGTTGTTACGCATCGATGTACTGCCACCGCTGTGGTAAGATAACTACATAGTGAGAACGTATTGGCGCGTCCAGTTGTTGGGTTATGTCAATGTTGGTGCGCGGATTGGTCTAGTGTGTTCGTCTGTTAGTTTATCATTTGACTGCCCCTAAAATTATAGGTAATTTTCCGGCAAAGCTAGGTTTTGGATGGATAAAAGACTACAAATAAGACAAATAATTAGCTCATATCTCCCAACAAGAAAAAACCCAATATCCTACTCTACAAGACCCTCTTACTCTCAGGATGTATACTGAATATATACAGGTACAAAATACCTGTAAATGACCCGAAGCATAAATTTAGCTAGAACCTAACCAGGACATCCTCTTGAATATAATGGGTACTCATCAATTGTATATGAACCATTAGTTAGACTAACGGTGCGCGACTGTGGGAAAAAATTACAGACAGGGAGGGACAAGAGGGGCGTGGTATGAATAATCCCTTTCTTGCATTTAATGAGCAGAGTTATTTTTATTTCAAGAATTGCGTATATAATTACTAAATTAGATATCCACTGGTTCGATTTCTAATAATTCTACTTAATTCGATTTAAAGGATTTGCTTGACAAGCTTAGATGTAAAATGTGAAAAAAGAGAATATTTATGGAATCAGTTTAAGAATGTTAAAATTTAATGTTTATAATGCAATCCTTGTTCATGATTACCACTAATAATTTGTTATGCAACAGTATGTACTTCGAATATATATATATATATATATATATATATATATATATATATATATTTTCCCACTAGGAGCAGTAGTTATATTGTCAAAATGTTCTAACTTTTTTGCGTTAGGGACTAAGGAATCACCCTTGTGCCCCCTAAGATCCCTATAAGCCATATATGGCTGGGTGAGTGCATGTTGGACAGACCAATACACAAGTGTACACACCGCACATATTAAAAATCGAAACTTTATATTATAAAATGGTCATATTCCAAATTAGAATAACGTTATTGACAAAAAAGTTCACCATGTATTAATGAGCAAAAAGGAGTCAAATTCTTTTACTCAACTCACCCGCTATGCAAACATTACTATCTATTTCTATTTACAAAGTATAATAATTAGTCTCTTCTTTTTTTAAATTGTTTTACGGAAAGTTGCGTAAATATTGCAAGCCAAGACAAATAGTGACAAGCAAGTTTTCTGAACATTCTTTCTAAGGTATGAAATATCCGGGTGGTTCTGCTTTACTATTCCGTTGCTATTATCACGTTAATAAATATGATGGCAGCATTTAACCTTTACCAATTGGAATTGAACGCTGTGACAGCAAATAAAAAAATCTGAGATCATAGCAGGAGAGATATAAGGAAATTCCTCAACGCAATTTCCTTCCCTGAACTGTTTCACCCTCGTTTACCCACCGCATTTCTCCTCACTCATTCACTGATCGCACAGATTCAGTTAGCGGTGAATAATAATCAGGGAACACCAAGAGCGCCCTGGTACGCCAGGTGACGTATTCCTGTTCTAACCCGTTTGACTAGACCGGAGTATCAAAACCTGTTGCGGAGTTCGTGACCGCGATCGCGGATTTTCTCTCTCGAAAAATCCCTTTTCTTAATTCGCCACTCCGCAAATCATCTTTCATCTGCCTTGCCCAAAAGATGCCGGCTGAAAAAAGTATAAGAGTACAGAGACGAAGACCGAGAGAAAAACCCGAGGGATTTCCCCGGAGATTCCGATTACTGAGATATGTTAACGGTCTCGCTCCCAGAGATTTAAACGCGTGCAAGGAAAAAAGGCCCCCAAGAAATAGAGAGAAAAAGGTCGGGGGTGGTTGGAAGTTAGCGTCAATTTATGTGAGTTTTCTCGAAATGTACTTCCTCCCACCTGCGTGTCTTGAACTTCCCAACCACAAACATTTTCTCATAAATTAAAATTATATTATTGTTTAAAATTAACAAGAGCTACAGTTCGTTTCTTAGTGTATATATATACATACATTTAATATATTATATATATATATATAATTTTTTTTCTTTATATTTATAATGGACGCTCTCCGGCGACGCACAAACACACGGATACAAAATATTCAACACACAGAAACATAAATAAAGGACACTCACAGTATGTATTGACGTTTCGACGGCTCAACCGTCGTCATCAGAATTGGATTCACGCATCGCTTAATCCAAGGTTAACAAATTCCCAAAAATTAAGTAAAAATTAAGGGAAGTAATGCTCTTGTCATTAAGGATATATTGCGAAATTGTCACTACTCGACACAAGAAAAGATAATCAAAAACAGTATACGATAAAGCTCGTAAAAAGCGAAAATACATATAAATGTAAAGTTTTTTGTAGTATTTAAACAAAATGGCCGCAGTCATACACATTTTTCAAAAAGTATACTTTTATAATAATTTTGGTCCAGAGAGGCTTCCTTGAGATATCATTAAGTGTGAATTAAAAAAGAATTAACGTAAATTTACTGCCAACATTTTTCTATGCCACCAACTTAAGCACATCATTTAATGAATCTCTTGTACTTAACATACGAATGAGTGCCATTAATTTGTTCTTAAATACTTATTAAGAGTTTACACCCTCGGGCGAATTCAAATGAGAGATCATTATTAAGGCAATAGCCATACAGTTATTGACAATATCCTACCAACGCAAGCCACTCTCTATTCCAAAGGAAACAAATCTCTATGCCTATTAGGATGATATTGACAGTACTGATGAATATGTCATTTGAGTTACAGCCAATTCACTTAAAAATCTTATTGCTAAAATGATTTTAGTCCTTTTAGATCTTCTTCACTCTCTGAAACTTTCTACCATAATCCCTATTATAATCTATATTAAGGAATTAGCTAGAGCTATATAGTTTGGTTGCCATAACTAAATTTTTCTAATCTTAGAATCCGCATGATAAGAAGGATAATGTTCTTCGTGAGGCACCACATTTTATAGTCTCCATCAGTTTCTAGTAAAAAATATAATATTTACAAAGTACACATGCAGCATCAAATTTTATATTCAATGATTATAACTTGAGAGTGAAAAAATAGTTTATAATATTCACAAAAAATTCGTATTAAAATGTTATAATTGGCTAGAAATAATAGTCACTCCCTCCAGGTTATTCAAAAAATTTCTTCGCATAACAGTTCCTTAGCCATTCCCACGAACTACGTGTTCTCCTTTCAATGACCTATGCATATGTGTTTCTTTCAATTAAATAAACGTACTAATTAATGACCTTTTCTGTAAGATCCCTAAATACTGTGGTACAAGTTGAGAATTGTATATCTTGTTGAGTCGTAGGCAGCGAAGGAAAACGGATGTAATAGTAAAACGACTAAGCAAAATGTTAATCCAAAATTTATTTGAATAAATCCTGTTATACATATTAAAAAACCGAAAACATTTTACGCTCTCTAATTACGGCATTTAGCTTAAAGGTCCACCCTTCGATATTGTCAGTTTTGGTGTAAAGCATGCATAAAAATTTGCGAAAGGGAGCAAAAAGGGAACATAAATACTCAATTACCATTAATTATTGATGCTCAGTATGCCTAAAATACTGTATGAGCATATTTCATCAAACTTGTTCAATACAATTAAAGATACGGTGATGTGATGATTTCAGGAACAGATAGAGATATTTTTCTCTTTCGTCAAAATAATTTTATTACTGACTTTTAATAATCAAACCAATTTACTTTTCCACATCAACTTTTTAATTTTTACAACCCAGGTTTCGTTATAGCATAACAGCATCAGGTGGTTTGATTATTAAAAGTCAGTATGAAGATTTTCCACCAATTTACGCCAGAAACTGTTTTATTTATAATTTTATTAATAAAAATCTATGCCTTAATCAGTTAAAAGATGAGAACATTGAAGGCTGAAGAGAAGAAAGCCAAGAAACTTTTCTACAGGCGTAACCCATATTTAAATTTTATAAAACATCTGCACTGTCTTACTATACCCATGAATCTAATCACAAAAAGTATCATATAATTACCTATAACAAACGTACAGCTTATTAGAACTAAATTTCTTAGTTTCTACTATGATCACTGTCTCAATTTCATTGACATCAGTGAGAGTTTTCAGTTTTTTACAAGTTCAAACCCAAAGCCAGTTCAAAACGTTTGACAAACGAGTGGCCCAAAAATTTATCACAAATTCGACCATCCGTTGTAGCCATAATTTGTCAATGATTGTTTCATCTTTTCGACATAAACATGCATAATGTATTACATTCCATTACGTGTGCATCCGCTTTATAGATATAAAACGGATGCCCACGTAATTCCTATTTGGTCCAAATTTGACAGTTATAAATGTTTATTAAAACATTCTATCGGCCATCGATTCACTATGAGAGTTAATATCGTTCGCTGCTAAAAATGTGTTTTTTTTTTGAATTGATATGCTGATCATATTTTCATGAGGAAATTCATATCATCCATTGCAATCCACCAATCATAATATTTATAATCCACATCGAAATCGTGAGCTTTTGTAGAATGAGGTTGCATTGTATCTGTGGAAATTATTACTTAAGTATTCCAACCCCAATACACCGATGAATAAAGGCTACCTGAAGGTCTTGGGTTATGATACCTTTTGGGACAAGATTTTATTTCATCAAGTGATTGAGGCTCGAATTAATTAATCCGAGACAGGAATGAAATGCCATCACGAAGTAAAATATTACAACAAAAGCGATGACCTCGGGGCTTCCCCGAGAATTTTACCGCCCTTCGCTCTGTGGCATGCAGATCAGGGGGTGGTCCCATTTGAATGGCGAGAGAGCTTTCTCGGATGAAAGATGGGACGGAGTTCTCAGAAACAAACGCCTTGAAAGAATAAGATTAAGGGAGTTGTTTTTTTTATTTGCAGCTCCCTCCACGGGCGTTCAGAGGTGTAGCGAGTGAGATGGAAGAATAGGGGAGTCCAGAGTGATCTCAACGCTATCCCGGTGGGAGCCAGGATTCCGCCATTCTTGTTTCACTCTTTTTCTGCCATTAACGTCTCTTTTCGAGCGTGAGCTCGCTTCACGGAGAACTTCACGTAATCGCGCATCCCCCGACAGTTATTTACAGGGAATTGTGAGTATGTGGAAGGTAGTTCTTCCTTTACTATTCCAGGAGAAAGTCTCGTTAAGAAAAATTATTCCCCTCTCATGTGGTTTGGCTGACCCCGACATCTTTCTCTTCCTCTTCCTAGCATTTCTCTCGATATACTACCTTGAATACAATTATTCCTTTCTTCATCACCGTGACCACACTGGAATTGAATAATAACTCATTTGGATTTCTCAAAACTGCGAAATATAGACTTTTCCTCCAAGTAACAGTATTTTCTACTTCAACTCGCTCTTCGGAATTGTTTTACACAATTATTACTGAAGAATTTATTTCCATGATAGGACTCTATGCCTTCTATCGTTTGATCCTCTCGTACATGAAAGTTTATTCTATTAGAAACTTTCTTTTAAAGTTGTTAATTGTTTCCATATTATCAATGCTTTGGTTTTGAAGGAAAAATGTGGATCGAATGTCATGGATTAAAGAAGTAATATAGTTTGGCAATATAGAATTAGTGGAAACATTGAATTGATGATTCTAATATGCCTAAAATGAGACATTTATCGAAGCTTTTTTGGCATAATTCAATGTGGATTCTGCGAGAGTGTTTTCACCCTTATTATCAACGACTATGTTTCACTATGAATCCGTCGTTTAATTATACTCATAATTATCATATAATCAACTGGTAGGTGTTTATTTGATTTCAAAGATTCGAGTAGTACTCGCCTATCCAACCACAATCGTAACAGATCATTGACTGTGAATGAGAACCTACAAAAAACTCCCTAATCTCCGGATGATCATGATAAGCAGTGAATGCTTATCAAATATCTTTTTGAATAGAATCTCGGAACGTAAGTGTTGAGTTTTCATTAATTCCTTTTGTAAAGTAGATAGGTAATGTAAATTCAATCACTAGATTAAGTCAGTATCATGGTTCTTAGCTTGCTTGTTTATGAATTACGAAAACCTGAAAATGGAAAAAGGCCGGCTTTACATTGATAATTAAAAAACGAAATGTGGACATCAAGTAATTCCCATAGGGAGAATAATGATGAAAAATGTCTACCAGCTCACATCCGTTCAATGATGAAGTCACCTTGGAACACATTACTCTCACTCCATTATTGAAGGATACTTGGTGTCCTCCATGCATAAAACATTTTTTTCCTCGGGAAAAATACTGAAAATATTTATGGGATTAATTACTGCCTCAAGTTAAAAAACACCAATTTGTCCAGATAAGTAAATTAATCTTCAGAGTTGGAGTGATTTAACCATACTATTTGTATCAGACACCGGAGTAGTAGTTACCTCATTCATTGCAAAATTGTCAAAATATGTGCCTTCTTCAGTGTGTATATAACTTCATTGTGGATATAACTTCAGTGTGTATATAAATAGCTCAATGACAATATTTATGGTATTTGCTTAATGATTGTGTTGACTTCATTTCTTACAAGCAATATGTATACCTTCGGTCTTCCTGAAGCTTATTTAACAATTCAGGACAACTCTGTCCACAACGCTTAATGATCACATTATTTTATTTATAATGGAGTAACAACAACGGCAGAGAAATAGTTACAATGTTCTTCTTGAGTAAGTAAATATAATTAAAATAATTAGTAACCCTAAGGTTTATTCTTTAATGCTATGGCACACGTTCAATTCAGAAAACAACGATGTAAAGTACTATAATTTAATGAACTTGTGCTACAACAGTCTGAGGTTCTTTTTTTTACTCTTTCAAGCAGCAACGACAATATTTTTGATGAACTAATATGCTAAAACGGTTAAATCCAGGAAGCTTGAGCTTCGGACAAAAATTGAAAAATATGGAATGACATGGAATCGAGGACTCTAATAATAATATTTTTTCTATGGGTGTTCATAGCCCATCAACTCCAATAAGAGAATCACCGTTTGGCACAAATATTACTGTATTTTTAGTAGTGTAGCCAAACTTTTGTCAATAAGTTAACCTATAAACCCCCTATTGTATTATAAAATGGCGAAAAAGGAAAGTCTCCATAAAATATTTTCAATTAAAATATTTCGATAATTCGATTACTCAGCGAAATGAAAATGGCAATATACTCATTGACTGCTAGTTCTTTGTAAGACAGCTGATTAGAAGTGATACAATTCCTTTGATCCTTAAATTTGAAGTGAAACAGTTAATATTTTTCCATAAATTAATTTTAAAACTTTCTCTTTACCAAGAAGTATAATTCCGAACCAGAAACTGAACTATTTTAACGAGGTTTGTTCGTAGAAAATGTTCTCTGAGGTTGTCCATTTTCCTTATGACGTTACCGTTAGACTTCCGTGAATCAAACATACAAAACAAGAAGAAGAATTCATCGGCATTTTAACTATTTAAGTCACGATTTCTGAATGGCATGGTTTCTTTTCATTCTAGTATATAATGAAAATAATATCGTAACCTACTGAGATATTACCTAACGGTCCTAACAGTAAAAACATCGTTCCAACATAAGTTTAGACAGTTTTTCCTATTATATATGTATGTGTGTATATATATATATATATATATATATATATATATATATATATATATATATATATATAATATATGCAGAAGGCCTATCCTCCCTCCGATACTATCTTTCTCTACGCCCCCCACCCCAGTGCCTCTAGAGCGAATTTCTCCTCAATCTAGCCACTTTTGTCCTGACCAAAAATACATTCTCCTTCCAAACTGTTTTTATCTACAAACGAAAGGCACAGCGATGGGAACAAGGATGGCGCCATCGTACACCAATCTCTTCATGGGCCACCGTGGAGAGAATTTCCTTTCACAGCAACCCTTCCAACCTCTTTTCTGGGTCCGCTACATCGACGACATTTTTATTCTCTGGACACAAGGCTCTGAGTCTCTTGACAATTTACTATCGGCCTTAAATTCTTCTTTCACTGTTAAATTCACTTTTACCATTTCAGACTCCACCATCACCTTTCTTGACACAGACATTTCAATTCACAATATCAAATTCACCACTTCAGTATACATCAAAGCCACTAATCATCAACAATTTTTCTCACAATACTAGCAGTCATCCTTCTCACACCAAACGCTCAATTCCCAACTCTCTCTCTATCCGCGAACATCGGATTTGCATCACCACAGCTACCCTCAACAAATACCTCCACAATCTACACCATGCACTCCACAAACGCGGTTACCCAGAAAAGCTCCTACAGGATAAATTCTACCGCTCCACCCGACCACACACACCACAGAAAAACAACCCCACATCTGACGCAGGACTCAACCTTTGCACAACCTATTTCCCCGGATCCCACATACTGAAAATCCTTCTTAAAGAACTTTTTCCTATTTTACACGACAATGACGCGACCTCATCCTTACTGCCTCAATATCCCTCCGTAGCTTACAAACGACCAGCCAATCTCAGAAACCTTCTGGGATCCACCGACCCTTTGGCGCCCCGCCCTGACAAATTTCCTCATATTTCCTCTACTTGAGACCGCCCCTGATATAAAATATGTCTGCTAATCAGATCTGCTCCCCATTTCCCACATCCCCTAATTGTTCCTTCACACCGTTCCCACGCTAATTGCCTCTCGAAAAATATTACCTATCTTTTGTCATGCAAACAATGCACTTCATTTTACATAGGCGAATGCATTACTCCCTTATCCATTAGAGTGAGTGAGGAGAGAGGTTTGTTGGGAGAAATACTATGGAGGCAGGTAAAATGGATGAAAGACGTTTTCAGCGGCAGTGGGAAGTTAAAGACGGTAATAGAGGGGAGGATGTTAGGCAAACGGGGAAAGGGCAGGAACAGGATAGAGATGTTGGACAGGATGAAGGGAGGAAGGAAGTACACAGTGATGAAGAGGGACCTGATGTAGAGTATGTTGCTAGATTGTGTTTTGTTATGAAAAATGAATGAGTTTATGGAAACATAATAGTTGGTAAGTGATAATATCTATATCGTACAGAGGGCTATGTTACAGAAGATGTTATGGCTTTCAAAGAAAACATTATTTTAATTATTTTAAAATCAGAATTTTTAAAATTATTTTGTAAATGTATGGTGAAAATACTGTACATTTCGTCGATTAAAACGTTTATTTGTGATTATAAAGATGAAGTACTCACTTGTCATTCTTCTATATACTTTGTTAGGTAAAGAAAGCTCCTTCAAAAATTCTAAGAAAGAAAAATAGGGCTTAACTACGGAACGTACACAATTGCTATTCCTTATTCAACAAATTACTACTCCCTAGACCATAGGCTTCAGTAAAACGTCATCCATCCTCGAGTGAAAAACAATCTATGACAAAGTTGCTTAGAACGGGATATGTTTTATCTAAGCAACTTATAGCAACGGTATGCAACATTTTCAAAGTAAAAGGCAGAAAGCAGATCAAATTTTCTTCTTTATCACAAAATGTGTAACAGACGTAACGCTTACACATAAACATTGCCATGATTACGAACTTGATGACATTTTAAATTATTATAAAATGTTTCCCGGTGTTAATATATATTTTTGCAGGAAGCTTAAATTATTTTTAGTTACATAAAGCCACAAATATTTTAAATTTTATGCCGCAGAGTCTTCTTACAATGTACTGGGTCCAAAACTGAACGTGCCCGAATTTGAACTGAAAGTTGACGAAAAGGGTAGCCGTTCAACAATCACAGAGGTTGGGATAATGACGACAGTAAATCACGTGCCATATATGTGTTATGAATATACTGGATGGAATTTCCAAATGAAAATAGCCGCGCGACAGCATTAATATATATCCATTGTGCCCCCCCTTATATCTCCGATCTCCGCTCCTTTTAATACGAGTAGCGCACGCGACTTTTGAATCATCCCCAGAATAGTCCCTCAGTGTCCTTGGAAGCGTCATTTACCTCCCCTTCCGGGTTGTGAGCTTCATTATAAGAAGGTATACTTCTAGTCATTTAAATTGCCAAGTATGTCTTACTTTTACACAATTAAAAACTGTTAAGCCTCGTAACTGATATAAATGGTCAACATTTGTAAAATTTCATGGTTTAAAAAAATGAAACAATTTCAATTATCAGAAAATGCAATAAAATGTATGCAGACTCCTTAAAAAGGGGTAGTTTAGTGTCTCGGTACAATGAATATATGAATTTATTCAATTATAAATACCTTACTACGAATTATAATTAACTGTCACCATAACAATTACTACTCATTATTTGGCAATTGACGAACTGGGCCCAAAGCTGAGGTGTAAATAAAACATTATTTGATATTTTTACATGAGTCAAAAAGATATTTGGTGTTACTGAAAGGAGAATTAGCGGTAACTTACGGTTTTACAGGAGGATGGAAAAAAATATTCCCATAAATAGAAATAGAATGTCTTGGTGAGAAAATATTGAAGGAATTAGGATTTCTTAGGATGTAGCGGAATGGAAATTTTTGTTGCAGACGAAAAATGTGGAAAAAAATCCTTATGCTAGAGTTAATCAAGTGTGACGAATATATTGAGGGTTTTTACGCTGTAGTTTTTCAACAGATGAATTAGGAAAAAGATATTAGGAAGGGATGATGGCTGAAAATGTCACTGAGTCCAAGAGAATTTGCAAGTTCACACAGACGGGCTCTTACACCTCATAATTCCGGTATTAACACTATCATTACTTAGACGCATGGGAACGAATATATGTTTTAAAGAGATACAGAGATTGCTTCTACTGTCACATTTTATTCAAAAAGAATGTTTTCAGTTTTCTAGTCGCATAGGCCCGCCCAATATAGGATAATATTAGCATAGCTCCATATTTTTATAAAATCCAATATTTTCCTTAGTTAGAATCTGGTATTACAAATATCCTCCAGAAATGGGGGGGGGGCAATTTACTTTATAAATGTCATATGCAAGATAAAAAATGTTAAGGTTAGCATTTTGAATAATTGTTTCTGAGGATGATTCTATCAAATAATATTAATTTCAATTTTACACAAGAATTGACAAATGTTTCTACTAAGTGCTTGAGTAATTGATATAACGTCAGAGAGCTTGTTAAACAAACAACCGAGTAATTGTGACGAGATTTTGTTCTCTGAATATACTTTATTATTATTTCTTTAATTTCCACGACTAAGTTAACAATTTCAACTCATGACTTGTGTATACCGAACAGATACTTTGGTAGGTACAAGCATTTTTAAAAATTTTTAATTCACAAAATTTTAGTCACCAGAAATATTATCAGATTCATGTTTTATTTTTCCACTCTGGTTATTCTGATGGTCGGTACATCTACCTGCTAGCGAGCACGTATCCAATGCTTGATATGTTAGTTATTGGCTCCGCCTCTTTCAACACTAATCATATGTCAAATATAGGTTTAGCGGAATCCCAGGGAAATCGTGCGCAAAGGGAAAGTATATATAGAAAGCCGTTAAAGCTACTCCAACAAATCAATTCCAGGCAAATCTCATTTTGATGCAAATATACTAATGATCCGTAATCGGGTGATCATTCCTAGAGGTACTAATTACTATTCATAGTTTCTATTGGAACAAATGGCCATTAGACGGAATAAATACAACCAGGTATTTAAATTTACTTCTCTTAAGAGCATAATTAATATGAATAAGCCAAATACTCATTTCGGCGTTAATACTTAAACTAACTTATAAATAACAATGATTGGATCATACACAGTTCACATGGATAAGAAAACATAATAAATACCTTATTAGTAAATTACAATATTTTATTCAAATTTAATTATCATATTGTAATTGTAAAAATAGATTATTGTACATGTGTATAAAACTTGGTAATGAATGGTCAGGCCTATCGCCATCCAAATTTAGTCCAAGAGAACATATTGAATTCATTGCCTCTCCACCAAACATAACTTAAACTATGGATAATTCATTCATAATTTCCTGGTGATGGTTATCATGAGGCATACATAATTGCTGCTCCTTCATTAATTAAAATTCAAAACATTTGTTTCATTAATTAAATCATGTCCCCAAAGTTTTATTTACCATAATTACCCGAGGCCTTAAATTATCTAAGAGAGACCTAATTTGAAATATTTTTGGAATAATATTAACCATGATAATTCAGTTCATCTAACATGAATGTTTTTGCCTCCATATCTTTTTTCACGAATAAGCACTAAGATGTCACAACTTCTCGGCTCGAGGTGATGCTAACTCCACAGTTGGTGATTATGTATCGTTCGTGGGTTCGATTCCCTTCAAGGCCATGAACATTTAAGCTGTCTTAATATATTATCTCATGACCTAAAAAGACTTCAACCATTGAATCATCTAAAAATCACATCCGAATCATTATTTCATGATTTGTAACGCAGAAAACCTTTTGAATCACTACCAGCTCGTGACAATTGCTGTTATTAATGATTGAAAACCTTTTGAGCTGGCTGCTGGGATAGATATATAGTAGATGCACGAGTGGTACCCACGATTGCCTGAGAGTACTTATTGCAATCGAGTATATTTTGCTCCGAAACACCAAATATGTGAACACTGATACTTAAAATTATTTTTGCTGAAAAAATTCTCAATGTAGCGATAAACTTGCCAGTCGTTTTATCCGCGTGCAGATGTGTAAGATCCTTTTTTATACTCGTACACAGAAAAACTATTTTTATAAAGCTCTGGAGCATGTAGATTGCATTCTTGCTAAGTATTACCTCTCATGGCCATCTACCTGTAAAATGAAATACGGGGAATGTTCACAGCTGTAATTTCCAAAACAAAATTGCATTTTTATTTTCATTGGAATTCAGAACTCATACTCAAGTTGAATTTTTTATAATATTGTTCAAGCAGGTGGAAAGGTAGGGAGGATCCACAAAGTGCATGGTTAAACAAATTACATAACGAACTTCACTTTAAATGATAACAAGTCTAGGACAAATGCATAAATTTGAATGGATTCACTTTTTCCCTCACCTTGTTCTTGGCCTTGTGAATTCTGTACTTTATTAATAGATGTTACGGGCTGCTTCCGATATATTGTATGTACGCAAAATAGCCTTCCCAATATCTTTGATAGCTTGGTTTAAAGCACAATGCAATTTAAAATGCGCCCATGACAGAAAACTGTTGGAGGTCTGCCTGCCATGAAATGGTGACTTTAGACTGGTAATAATCTTGATAAATTCTTCTCCAAAAGAAAATATTTTTCTTTTGAAATGTCCTCATTCTAGCTCCCGCAGGAACGTTTGAGTTTTGACAGGTAACTTCTCATGTTACTAGAGGTATTGCACGAAGAATTATTGCATTCATCCAGTATCGTATGCCCACTGACTGTTCTTCTGAATTATCGCTGGGTAATTTTGCACTAGATGGGTAATCACAACCTCGTTTCCAACGCGTTATGACAAATGAAAGAAACATACCTTGTTCGTGTCTTTACATTTAATCTGGGACAACAAAGGAATTGCTGGCAGTAAATTGTAGAAGATATCCCCATTAATGTCACTTCATTTGAATTATCATCAAATATGGAGAGTGAATGAAACATTTTGCCCTATTCGACCTTCAGATCCCGTCACTTGTGTCAAAAGTGCTCAGTGTTAGCAATTTTCAAGCTGTTGCGTGATACCATTTTCTACCAGTTGCGTGATACTTTATTCTACCAGTTGGTTGTAGACTTAGAATAGACAAGATTATATCCCTTCGAAAAAAATTATTATTTGGATCATATCAGCCACCTACCTTCGCAAATCAAAGTTATATGGGATAAAGCAGTTTTTTAAATCCAAAGGGACCAACCCGACGGTTGTTTTCAACGGAAGAGGATCGAGCTTGATTTTAAAAGTTGTTATGTACTTACCGTAATATGGAAACTTAAAAAAAGTATTAAAGGTATTTCAGTCCCATTAATGAAATAATGTTCTCATTATGGAAGTGTATAATGATTTCAATAACTCCTTTATTATATAGTAGAATAATTTACATGAATATTTCATTTTGTTCCAAACTATTGATTAAAATAACGTTATATGCAATGCCAATGCCAATATTCTTAAAAAAATACTATCACGAGAGCTACGTGCGTACTTATAAAATATAGACGGCTGTAATCTTCCCGAGTTTTCTATCTATTTTACCGAAGTACTGACATAAGTTTGATAGTTAACTTGAACTCTTAAATTAGGTTTAATAATATTCAGTTGCTAATTTTTAAAAATACATTTGAATCATGGTGCAAATACACCAAACTCATCAATTCTCTTTTTCCAGGAGGGTTAGCATGTTACGGTCTAATCTGGTTTACGTTTCATGCAACCGATTCAAGAACGATGACCTCCGCATGCCAAACTTGAAGAAGTGAACGTACCTGACAACCCTCGACGACGACCCATCACGCGGTGTTCCTTATCCCCGCGCGCTCTCTTAGAGCGACCCCATAATTCAAGTCACCTTAAAACAATTCCCACGTTAAGCAAGCTCTATACTCAACATGAATCAGCTTCCACCTTGATTGGAAGGCAAGGAGAAAAAAGAAGTAATAACTCCGGTCGACTTCGATATTTACAATGGAGGAGGATTCATCTGCCCTTCCACTCCGCTTGGCGTCGGCACTTTATAAGAACTCAGCATCCGGATTCGTGTGTCGTAATTGGTTTACCCAGTTGAAAATATATGTGTATTTCTCAACGGGAGTGGAAGAGTCTCCCACCTTGTGGCTCCATTATAATCCACAAGACGTTCAGCGACGCTGTTTTTTTCCGGAGGCACAAAACCCCGGGGGTTCCTCCCCGACTAAGAGGGTGGCTATCCGCCTTCCCCCTCGGACGTCCCCCTCCTCGGGACAGTACTGCTTCTCCGTCGCTCAACGAGCACCATCCACGCACAACAAAAGATGGACGCACAAGTCCACGTGGGATATGACACCGCTCAAAACGCCCGCCCATCCCATCCTCATCCGACAGCTGTACACCTCACCCTCCCCCCTCCCAATCCTCTTGACTACAGCTATTTAACTTCCATCTAAACCCCCCCCCCATCCTTTATCCACGAGTCGTCTTGTTAATCGCGAGGCTCTTGATGACAACACCCTCACTCTCTCACCCCTGCCCTTGACTTCTTTCTTCCTCACCGTCCCTCGTCTTTCTAGGAAGGCACGATCCATAGTTCCCTTGCGATCGGCCTTGCCGTCCGATGGGAGCAAGAATTCATTCATCTTGGCCGACTGAGAACACGTTGGAGTGAGAATTTTTTCCGCTATCAATCATTAATGTATTCTATTGAATAACCGTCGATTTTACTCACGTTCCATGCAATAGTTCTACGAGAGGTTTTGGTCTCGTAGCCATGATTGGTTCAAATTTTCATTATTCTGAAAGAATAGTCTTATTGATAAACCTTTTTATGAGTTTTCATAAATAATATTATTATATGCACATTTACCAATACTTAATACTCTTATTAGCAAATATTTCAGTTAGTAATGCTTGGTGACTTCAAGTAACTTAGTCTTCAAGGTTAATGCATTGTTTTAAAATTAAGTTGACAGTAGAAGCTTTGACTGTTGAAGTTTACTATTTTGTGAAATTTTAACATGTCTTTTTATATTTCAACAGTTTTTAATGCCACTTTTCATGTGTACTACCCCTATCAATAGCCTTAGATATTTTGCACTTAGAATTAATTTAAATCCATTGCCAATGATATTTTAATTTAATTAGCCTATTCGGAAATAATGATTTCCGAATGCATATAGTATCTTTACAGGGAAAGGAACTGGCCCCCCTACCCTGATGTGTGAATATTCACACGCCGTCGGGCTCGGTACATGGGTGAGCTCTACCATCACCTACTAAACCGACCTTCGGGTTGATTACTGTATTTATGGTTTTATAGTATCTTTATAAACAGATAGATAGGAAAGTACATAAAAAACAAGATCGAATCAAATAGAACTTAAATAGTGCTTAGCTTAGTCTCATTAATAAAAGCGAATTAATAGAGACTTGGTTTACTTTAAGGCATGCTTTCATGTTAATATTCTTTCTTTATCAGGTAGCAATACTGTGACTTTGACATTAGTAGATTTGTTGAAAGCAGATTACGCTTTATCTCCAAGTAACTTTGAACAGGTCATAAACAGTCTTCAGCGCGTGGAACCTCAATCATTATTAACTTTGAGGTTAGTTAGATAAGTGAGAAGGCACATTACGTTCCTTGCCAATCCCAAAGAAACATGGCATTGATTGCAGATCTTAGGTCTTGAGCAAAGTTCTGAAGAATCTCGGTTAGCACTCAACTAGTACTATGTTCACCCTCGGCTAAATGAATCTGAAATAAAAATTTAAATTAAATATGGAAATGCATCGGCAAATTTACTTATAGTCCCTACGCTTTTTTGCAGAATACTCTGGGTATCCGGATTTATAAAGTTCGCTGAACGTATTTCGGCGTATAAGACGTATCTTTATCAATAGTCTTTAATAACAGATATGTTTCAAGCATACCTTGTTTCTCTCTAACTTGGGCTGATAAATAAATATGAAATATTTCTCCAAACTGAAAAAATGTAAAAAGTACCATTATCCTGAAATTTTATAAACATCACGAATTGAGCATGACAGATGTTTTTCTTTAAAGTACTCTCAAATGTTGATGAAAAACTTTTTCTCTCCTCTGGAATATCACCAGTCCGTTAAGTTCTCTTAAGAATATCACCAGTCAATCTAACAACTGGGCCCGACCGATTTATGGCCAAGTTAATACCCTGATATTTATAATTACCATGCAAAAAACTGTCAGCCTATGGTTCATCTGTCGTTATTTTCCATTCTTTTTTCAATAAAACATGAAAAATACTCTGTAACATATCACTGGATAAAATTGGAAAGACAAATGATGCTTTTCAAAGAATTCAAACAGTTTTTATTTTTAGTTTTCCGAATATTAGATATTATTCTTTTCTCAAAATATGTAAGCTCTCAATTTAATACAAGAATTTAATGGACGGATTTAAGAACTTATTTAAAGCATTCCTAGGCCCAACAGTTCTTTTTGTATTTTAATCAATCAACCAACTCAACTTTGAAAAGTATAAAAAAACCTATCTTTAAATGGAAAGATTCATTGAATTAAAATGATAGATAAACGTGTCATGCGCACCAACTTGATACAGGTTTATCCCAAATTTCATGCAATCAAATGTATGTTAATCTTTCATCCATGACGTAGGGAAAACCCCGCAAATCCATGAGCTATTCTGAAGATAGGAGGTAAAAACTCGGAAAACCTAGATAGAAACGATTACAGTGGGGAGAAAAATTTAAGAAAATAACAAAAAAAATAAAATATGGACGTGATGCGGTCTCCGAATGTAACGGGCAATTCGTCGCCTGTCTAATGGGCTGGTCTCGAACCAGCGTGTGGGGGGAGGGTAGGGCAGGGCGGGGGTGGCCGACTGCCCCACCGTGTCGGTCTAAAGGCCACCCCAACGGTGTTGGTGATCTCGAAGATGCAATTCGATGAAATCTCCCGAAGGTTGCGAGGGGGGATAACAAAGGTGAGTGCGAGGTTTTCCAGGAAGAGAAGGAGGTGTCGTGGACGCTGGGTAGACGATTGGCATCGGAGAGGTGAATACGTAGTAGTGGACGAAAGTGAAGGGA
The DNA here is from genome assembly GCA_037158775.1 of Hetaerina titia. Lineage (NCBI taxonomy): Eukaryota > Metazoa > Arthropoda > Insecta > Odonata > Calopterygidae > Hetaerina > Hetaerina titia. The sequence goes on from CM073770.1 coordinate 71,838,473, forward strand.
ATCGTGAGGGAGAGAGACGGGGTGGTGTGGGGGCGAATCACGTATCATATTGATGGGAGGGGGCTCCGGCTGTGTGGTGGGTGGAGTGCAGCGGAAGGTGCCGGAGATGGTGAAGAGGGGGGAAATTGGGAGTTCAGCGCATGGGGATCCCCCATATGCCACCCCCACTCTTTCTCATTGGAGTACTGAAGATGGCCCTTGTATATAAAGACGACCACCTCGACGTCCTGCATCAATCCCGAGCACGAGGCAGAAAGGAGCACTCGAGATGGGGACTTCAACGGCCATATTGTTGGTCGCACTCCTGGCCTACACGGCGGCGACGTCTTACAAATCAGGTAAGTTCCTATGTCCTACCTTTGTATTTGGCACCATAAGGTGCTATAGGAAGTAAAAGAGGTGTGAGAAGTCCAACTTACTGACACGAAGAGTTTGACTATGGTTCGATGAGAACGAAGTCCATAGATTGATCGCTATTGCCATTAGAATTCATCATGTCACCATGTCACCTAGCCGGTTTCTCCTTCATCCATGCTTGAGGTTCCATTACGTGACATTTAAATTCAAATCAAAAATAGGAAGTTTAGATTGAAATTTAGGAGTTCTTCAGTATTCAGGAGTTCTTAAGTATTCAAGTTTTATCCGAGCATTGAATAATTGAAAAAACTCCAATAGCCGTAATGTTAACTCAATTCATCAATCAGCTCAATTTATTCATTATTTTATCCGAGTGTTCCAAGTAGCTGGGAGATGTGCAGAACTTTAATTAATCTCTCGAATTCTGAAGTTAACGCAACCTGCACAAATTCTAATTACATTTTTTCTGAGTTCTTTGATTTTTGAACTTGGGGAAATAAACATTATCTTCTATTTCATATTTAATTAACGTGCAACTCATGTTTTTATTAAATTGATCGCTATTTCTTGTGAAATGGAATTAAACCTATGAAATGTATTAAATTTTAATAGGAATCTTCTCCAATTTATAAATGTTGACACTAGCGTCTTCTGCATGCGAATTGCTGAAGTAAATTACTCTTCCTCATGATCTATAAGATTCTCATCTGCTCTGTGTGACATTCTTGAGAAAATGAACAAGTATGTTTCTCGACTAGATATTCATTGGAATTTAAAGGCAAAATTTGATAAATAAAGGCATTAGATTTTCTCTTTAAGTACATATTAGGCTCAGACAAGACACGAACAGCCTCCCAAATCCTAATCATACTTTTCCATTAACGTTTTCCTACTCTCACTACAGAAAGGCGATCGTTTTAACTCAAAATAATGCATTTAAGAAATCGTTTTTTCAATGTTTCGCTAAAATTAATTACAATTTTACTCTTTATAGCATCGATTTCATTTTTTTAAATAAAGCATCAACGTAACCTCTCCGTGAGTGGCGAAAGAACCCATTACTAAACATTTAAAATTTAGATATAAATGTGATTATATGATGGTTGTATTAACTTAATTTTTATTTCAATTCATTTAATTACATTTATGCTCCCATGTCACTGATTAACTTTTAACATTATTTATTTTAAAATAAAGCAATAAACATTTGCCATTTCAAATTACTATTTGCGTGAGCTTTTAAAGGCTGAAACTCGTAAATTGAGTTTTGTTTAAGGATATTAATAATGATGAATATTTATTTAAAAGTACAATATATTGACTAAAATCTTCAGTAAATTCTAATTCAAAGCTAATTGATGTTCGAAGAAGGAATTCACAGGTCTTAGCTCGTGAAATACTTTTATCGTTTCATATTCATTATAAAGATGTCAGAGTTCGTAATTAGTTTCAATTTGGAAGTAAATTATAAATTTACCACCAATTACCTCTTGGTTTAAAAAGGACACGAATACTTTGATCCGTTGTACTTATATTTTTAAAACTCTAAGAAGTCATATTTTACACAAATTCTTTCGCTAAAAGTGGATAGAAATTTGCTAAAAGGTAAGGAATGATAACCTCCTTTAAATTACGCTCATGGTATGCATAAAACAAACCCAGTGTGGTAACTTAATTTATAATTTCCTTTGATTTACCCTTGTACATAATTTTTAGATAAAAGTTTCTTATAGCTATGAATATAAAAATATTCTATTGAAATTATAAAATGCTTCATATAGATATAAATCCAATAGTGATTGGATAAATGCATAAATGAATATATTTTTCCCAATGACTAATTCGAATGATTTTCAAAATAACAACTTGCTTTAGCACTTATTTGACAAATAGAAATATCGAGGTAAATGTTTCATTAAAATTAAACATCTGCTTAGAAATATATCAACCAAACAAGTTTGTTATGTATAAAATTTCATATTAAACACTCTATTTGCAGGGTATGGTGGTGGAGGCGGTCTCTCTGGAAGCTACAGTGAGTAAATCTCTATTTTGTGGCAATAATATAATCAAAATCATTTAGTTTGAGTTAAATAAAGAATTAAAAGCATATTTAACAATCAATTCCATGATGTTGGAATGGAAGTTGATCATTGTTATGTGAAACAGTACAGTATATTAACATTATTTTAACCCAGGAGTCATTTGTTTTTATTTTTACATTTATGTTTTGAGGCACTTCTACTCGGAAATAAAAGCTGTCCTTCCTAAGATACTGACTTAAAGCCAAAAATCACCTCATGTTTTTCAATCAAATATTAAGAGTAAAAGTTCCTCATCAAAAGTTGAAGATTATTAGGAAAGGGGCATTAAATTGGTATCTAATCACATGTAAATTCAGCCAATAAATTAAAACTAAGTAAAAATATCATTTGAGGTCTCTAAGAAAATACTTTTGAACAAATTGTCTAAATTTTGTAATTAATTTACACGTTATAAATGAAATTGTTGTTGAACAGAAGAACAGGAAATGGTGTAGAAATTGCTGCCATTATTTAGAAATTAATTCCGCCAGAGCGCTGCTTATTTCATCAATAAAAGGTTTTGGGAAAAAATATAGGAAAAAAATTATGCATCAAAAACCTCGTTTTTTCCACTTTCCAATTAGGATTTAGTGCCTCCTTTCCTCAATAAATTTTCAGTTCAACAAAGTGCATCACCCAATTGTGTATTCGAAGCCGATATAATTTCTGAATCAGAAACCCCTAAAGTGCTGATATTTTCCCTGAAAGACGGAAACATTCTCTTATATTTTGATCCAAAATGATTCAAATGATGGTTTTAAGAAAGACATATCCTTCTCATCTTCATAGGCAGCTCATCCGCTAGTAGCGGCTCCTTCGGGGGCGGTTTTGGCGGCGGAGGCAAGGGTGGCTTCGGAGGTGGTGGTCCTGGGGGCGGCTTTGGAGGAGGAGGCCTAGGTGGGGGCAAGGGACACGGAGGAGGTGGTGGACTAGGTGGCGGTGGCGGCCACGGGGGTGGTGGTGGTCTTGGTGGGGGCGGCGGCTATGGCGGTGGCAAGGGAGGCGCTGGAGGCGGCGGAGGTGGATTCGGCGGTCAAGGGGGTGGCGGTTTCGGAGGGGGTGGATTCGGAGGCGGCGGCAAGGGTGGTGGAGGCGGTGGAGCTGGAGGTTACGGCGGGGGCGGAGCCGGTGGCTACGGAGGCGGCGGCGGACACGGTGGAGGCGGAGGACTCGGAGGTGGACACGGGGGTGGCGGAGGATTAGGAGGAGGCGGTCATGGAGGCGGTGGATTCGGAGGCGGCGGACATGGGGGTGGTGGACACGGAGGCGGCGGACTCGGTGGAGGTCACGGTGGTGGACTTGGGGGTGGACACGGAGGCGGAGGTGGTCACGGAGGCGGAGGTGGTCACGGAGGCGGAGGTGGTCACGGAGGCGGCGGCGCCGGAGGCTTCGGGGGTGGTTCCGGAGGATTCGGTGGAGGTGGCCATGGAGGTGGTGGTCATGGCGGCGGTGGTCATGGCGGTGGTGGGCTTGGAGGAGGTCACGGAGGAGGTCTTGGTGGAGGTCATGGTGGAGGTGGCGGTCTAGGAGGAGGTGGTGGTGGTGGTTTGGGCGGCGGACTTGGTGGTGGCCACGGAGGTGGTGGCGGAGGACACGGGGGCCATGGTGGTGGAGGATTCGGAGGCGGTGGAAAGGGTGGTGAGTACAAAGGTTCTTTATTTCACATTTTTTTAATCGGAACGTTTAATCTGACGAATCTTAAATTTACTTACTTGTTCATTAGTCGGACGAAAAACGAAGCATTTTAAAATACATTTTCTCATAAAGGAGTCAGTTATCAAAACAAAAATGAAAATGATCAAAAGGTGTGTCCATTCTAGAAAAAACAAAACATCGCTTGTTAATTTAATTCTTAGATTAGAAATTGGTTAATCGTTTCGACGGTTTTTGGAAATGCGTGGCAGATGGACTTACAGTAATACATATAACGGTAATTTTATTTTTAATTTAACTAAAATAAATATTAACTGCAAAAAAATTATTTTGTAACCGAATCTGGGTCGTACTCGTATGTCTGTCACCGCTAAGAGTTAAACTGTCTGCCCATGTCTAAAAAAGGTTTATTGTCTAAATAAACTATTGATTGAGTTTAATGATATTTATATCCTCGTATACTCATTGAATCTCTCCACTTCAACGTTGTCTTAAATTTAATGTTCTAAAGGTGCAATGTAAGCTCCGTGCTTAAGACATCAAATTCCTAAACTTTCGAATTGCTCTCAGAATTGCGCATGCACCAGATTTATCATGATTCGAAATAATTCAGCGACTAATATTTAAACCAAATTGTAGTGGCATTCAAGTATTGTATTTCTCTTAATTTACGATGCTCTAGCAAAACCTGTATTAGAATAAATAGCTATATGTCTCTACATATCGAATTTTTTACACCATATTAAATTTTTTTTTGCAATAAAGACAGAACTCAATTGCAGTAAAAACAAAATTTAAAGAAGCAATAAATAATCGTCAAATTCGTTCAAAAATATATACTCGTAAGAAGATGAAAAACTCAATTAACTTTACCATTGAAATTTTCCCTGCAGTGAACGTTTTTTTGCAAATTTCTAGCTTAAGCAGTACTATTACACAGATTTATAGGAAAAAATGGCATAGGAATTGGGTGATATGGGCACTGTCAAATTCAATTTCCCTCAATCGAACTATTTTCAGCAGTTGACAGATTATTATGTGGCATGGTTTTATTTCGAGCACTCTCATTCTTTCTAGATACACAACTTGCCTCAAGATATCATATTTTTTGTGCCGACTTGTTTTATTGAGCATCAAAAACAATATTTTAGACCACTTCTAAAAATAACAATCAATTTTTTTGCACATAAACTTTTTTATTGCTGCGGGACAAGGACAGGTTAAGATATAGTGTATGAATCTTTCAAGTATGCATCAAATTCAATTTTATTTGTTCAAGCAAATGCTAATATTTAGCTCTAATGTAATGGAACGGAGTTAAGATAGGGAAAGAACTATGAAAAGTTATTTAAACTCTTATTGCTTTGCCATAAAACCGAAGATAAGCGAAACAACCTATCATATTTCATTTAATACTGTAGTCGGTCATTAACTGAATAGCTGAATCATCCCTTAAAAGTCCTCTCTTGTCATTTATGTTTACAGAGGAAGGTATCTTGAATTTTTATTACTGCAGGCAATGAAAAAATACAAGTCAGGACTCATAGCAGGCAAGGTAGCACCTCATCCGGGCCTACATTATGCTTATCATTATAAATAATTTAGCTAGAAAAGGACTAGAGAGTACATCCCCTACCCCAGTTTATCTTGGAACGTCCGTTTTATCCGCAAACTCTCTGAGAGAACTAGCTAAAAGTATAAGGGAACTTTGAACGATATAGACAAATTTAAATTACCAAATGAACTAGTGAATTTTTGACACTATGGACTTGGTCCATTAAAGTAGTATTTTCATTTGCCCTTAGTAGTCGGTCATTAATATTGTCACCCGCTTTCCTTCTTTAAAGTTAACTATCGATTGGGTGATAACGACTTCTGACAAAGCGTTTCAAATTAGCATAAACGCCGTTAATCACAGTTAATGTTGTCATAGTCAATAGGTAAGGTTTCCAAACGGTTATGAAACTCCTTTGGCTTTGTCCCGCCTCTAATTAACTATTCACGCACGAAGAGCTCGAACTTGCTTACAGGAAACCATACGTGTTGGTAGGTCTTTCAATTCATCAGCTTCATACCGTTCTGCTATTAATCCATATTCTTGAAAGCACCGAGTATCATCCACTCTTCCCCGCGTCTCTTATGACCTTTGGTTTGTAAATGCTAGCGCGGTATTATGAGAAAGATCCTTTCGATGGCAACTGGATAATGTATGAAGTGTGTAATATTAATCGTAAATTCGGTATAATATATTCCACTGTAATTTTCTAACGGCCATAGGTTGTATTTCATCAGCTTTTTCGTTCTTTGGAAATAGCAGTTGCTTTAATTATTTCATCTCTACCCAAAATCTTCCATGTGAAAACATGTGAAGTATTGTTGGAAAGTTTCATTAAACTGTGGTTGGCCATAAAATAATTTCTAGCATTGGTCAACACATTTATTTCGACTTGAAAAAATATTCCGTTCTCATTGTAGACATTCAAACATTAGTTCTTTAGTAAAAAAATCGCAAAATATTGGAAGGACGCGTATCAGGATTTAAAATCACTAATGAACAGTGGAAATTGAGAATAACAAAATTATTTATAGCTTTATTTTCCAACATCGAATAATATCAGTTTAATTGAGAAAATAATTTACATCTGTTTATAAATAACAGTTTACTGAGCAAAAGACTATTTAAAGTATTGTAAAACATATCCGATATTTCAAATAGTATCCATGCAAGATGATATCTGCCGTATTATTAAAGGTAGTACCTATGAAAATTTACATACAAGATATCGAGGTACATAATAATCCACAATTTGATATTTTAACTATTTGATCGTTAATTAATAATTCAAATGAAGTATAAATTAAGTAAAGATGATTGATATAACTATTTCAGCAAGTATTAACTAGTTTCATGAAAATATTTTTAGAACACACTATTATATTTATTCTTATAGCTTATTAGCCGCCTTCTTTTACGGCTATTGATTTTTAAATTGTGGTTTATATTTTTTCCTTGGTCACTTCAATATTCTTTGGGATAGATAAATTACGGTAGTAATTTGATTTGCCTAAAGAAGAACAGTAATTCTGGTGCAACCATCCTCAGTTCCTTTAAATCAGAGAATATTATTTAATTAGTAGAGAAAATAATCTCTCATTAAACAATATTTTCATCAAGTAATTTTCATTCTTTATTCGTCAATCAAAGTTTGAGTCCTATAAAAAATCGTGATCGATTTTTTTTTCTTTTACAGGTTTTAGTGGCTCATTCTCCAGCAGTAGCTCTTCCGCCGGAAGTGAGTAACTTGCTCTTCTTATTGTTCTTTGAAATATCGTTAAATATGTCCTTCAACGCCAAACCAATCTCATTCTTGTTTTAATGATTCGGGAATTTTATGATGAAGTTTTCCATCTTTTCTTTATTACATCCTTCATTCCGTCAGCTCTTTGTGGTATCTCTTATAATTAAACCTCTTCTATATTAGTACTAAACCTGTATTATTTGATAGTGCTTATTATTTTACCATATTCTTTCTTCACTAGCGTAATTTTTCCTTTCTTTTACCTTTCAGGCTTTGGTGGTGGGGGAAAATTTGGTTACGGCCGATAAGTACCACGGATTTAGACGCGCTTCAAGAACCACTGCGCCAGCAATTACTTAAATTATAATTACAATAATTCCTCATCAGCCATACTTCTTCTTCCTAATCATTGAATAATTTTAAATACATATGTACGAAATTACTCCATTCAAATATGTGATATTGTGTGAGTCCTCTAATAAAAAATATTTAAAATGTTACAAAACGTTTCTTTATTTTGTACAGTCATCATTTTTATTGTTATTTTCCTTTCATAATCCGAGCATTTTAACCTCATATAAAATTTGAGAGCGAATTTTTACTTCTAAAGTCTTATTCCAAAGTAGAGAAAGTAATACATATATCTTATTCATTTATAATTATCAGGCCTTTTTACAACTCATTATTCAGTTCCATGGAAATGGATATGTATTTCTTCGATTTTATAATGCACTGTAAAGGGCTAATTTTGGGAAAATAAATTGAACTATTCAAGGATAATTACATTTCACGTTTATGCTCACAAAAGGGATATCACAGCTCTATCAATTTACGAGCAAAGAAACTCGAGGATTTCACCAGTATTGTTAAATGTTACAGGTTTATTAGAGTTTGTATTTTGTTCTAATTTTTGCTCCTTAGGTCAAATTTGATAGAAATATTAAAATATTTCCTTCATTATGTTCAGTTTTTGAAGTGCAATTTACTTGGAAGCTGTCATTAACTCGATAACTGGGAACCGACACCAGACTGTTGTGGGGAGGCAATCTGAAACAGATTTTTACGGGAAATTACTTGGATAAAACGGGACACATTATTTATCGGCAATTGTTAATTGAATACTACTACCGGTTACTGTCTTTCATAGGCAGTAGATTAATTCCAATCCTTCAAAAATGTTTTCTTTCCCCCTGGATATATCCAATTACCAAATTCTTCCATTCAATATCTACCATACTAACCATAAACACAGTAATCAACCCCGAAGGTCGGTTTAGTAGGTGATGGTAGAGCTCACCCATGTACTAAGCACGACGGTGTGTGAATATTCACACATCAGGGTAGGGGGGCCAGTTCCTTTCCCTGTGCCGGTTATGGTTTCCCAGGAAGATCTGATACCCGAAAAATCAACTAGCTTGGGTAGAGCTGCAGGTGCCCAGACTGCCTTGCCTAGGAATCGAACCCGGGACCCTCCGGTCAGTAGTCGAACGCTCCACCTACTGGACCACCGCGACCCACATATATAAATTTTATTTTTATATAAAAAAATTAATATTTTTTAAAACATGTATGTATATCATTATATATACATATATATGTATACACACACAAACATACACAATGTTTGTATAAAAATTATCAGGAACTGTTTCGGAAAAATAGATTTATCTCAGATATTGCTAAAATTCCTGAAAAAATACATAAATATACTTATTTTTTATGCTTTCCGTTTTTTTTCTTGCTTTTATCATTTCTAGGGTACATAAGTCTCCGTACTTACTCGAGTTTCTGTGGTCTCTGTAATGACAATAGAAGAACATGAGTGGTATCGCCAAGGATGCCGTTCGCGCTTTCGAGGAGGGTACTGGACTCATCAACCCCTCTGCTAGTGATGCGTCGGGCGTGAAGGAAGGCGTCAAATTGAAGTGAAGAGGGCGGGGTGGGATAGGGTGGAGTGGGAGCGGAGGAAAAAACAGTCCCGTTGCCTCGTGGATTTCCCCACAGCCTCCGCCGCCTTCCCTCCTTGTCTTTACCCCATTCAGACATACTCACACGCTCACACCGCCACAAACACACATATACGCGCCAACCTCAAACAAATGCCATGAAAAGGACTAAATGAAAGAACAACTCCTTCCCCATTCCCCTGCTTCCGCCCTCTCAGGCAAGCTCTTTCACGACCGAGGGAGGCGTTGGCTGCAGGAAATCCGTGGGCTGTGCTGGGATGAAACAAACCGGCACGAGGAGGGGACGAAGGCCGTGAGGAGACGCCTGGGGTTTGCTATTAGTCTTCTTGCTTATTTCATTTTTTTTTCTCCACTTCACTCTCGTCGTGGGTCTTCCCCGAAACAATTCCGAGTATCCAGGCGGTTTCGTCACACGCGCACACTGGCAGGGTGGTATCGAAGAGTCAACACGAGGAATGCAGTATAAAACGTCGACATCGACCCAGGAAGGACACCAGTCACTGATCCCCAGCGGTGCAAAAAGGAGTAGCTATAGAATATTCGCTCTCTACTGTGACGGTCCCCTAACAAGATAGAATGGGTTCCAGTGTCGCGTTGTCACTCCTGCTGATCGGGCTGTGTTTCCATGGATACGGAGCACACCCAGCTGTGGAATCCACGACGGAGGGAAGGAGTACGACGCCTAAAGGTAAAAGGATAACTCCGTTAGGATTCTTACCAGAGATCTCAATTTTTAACTCGTTATTGTGCATCAATGTGAGTGACTATGAATGTCAATTAATGATGATGCTGAATGAAATCAATTGAAATACATAGCAATTTTAAATTATTTTCAATGAAAGATTCTGGATATTGTTTCAGCTTAATTAAGAGATGATATGATCACCCTATTCGCGATTATTTAATTTAGACAACCTTCGAGTAATTAGTTTAATACAAAGACATATGTCAAACCAATGGAGCAATAATTTAAGCAATAATTGTAATTATCAAAGTTCCAAAATTATTTCCTATGACGACTGACAAAAACACGTATTAGCAATTATTTGACCTTAAGAACCCGACGAAAATCCTGTAAAAGCCGTTGCTGAGTTATTGTGTATTTCAAATCTGTTTTTACATTTCCTTCAACTCAATGGGTATCGTTAAGTTTTTTCTTGCCTACTCATGATGGTCAGTATTTAAAATAAACATCTGTTGCATGTTGTTTCTGAGTTCAAATCAATGTCCACTTCGGGATCATATATCTCAAATATTTTCGAAACATTATCTGCAATTAATATCGGAATTGCGGTAACGATTCTTGCAAAAATAGCCGAAAAATACTATCTTTCCTATCAGGCCGATCCGAGACGCCATTGCCACATTGCATGAACTTTCATGAGACATGCGTTTGTGCTAGTTTTATATGTAATAGAAATTTCACTAATGAATATAGTTAAGCTTCTTATGTACTCGTTTACACTAAGATCCATAAACAATGAAGATAAACTTATTTCATGGATATTTTCGTATTATATATTACACAAAATTACGTCTTCCATAAACTTACTATTTCTATATATTTTTGCTCCAAATTTTAGGAAATAATTAATGAAAAACAAAGCTTAAAATATAAGGATGCTAAGTTTATATTTTATTCCCTCCATTTCAATGGAAAGACAGAAAGTATCTTTTCTTACCACCTCCCATCAGAAACTGTCAATAATGGGCCCAAAAACCTTTCTATTTTATGTAGTCATTGATTTTTAATAATATAATATCTTTAAAGTGGAATTTTAAATTGTGAACAATAAAATATTTACAAGATATATCAATTTAATTGATATGCACATTAAAGCATTTATACATTATTACATCCTCTTATGAGCTGATTATTATTCTAGTTGACTTTCCGTATGTCCGAAAATCACCTCAAGGCAAACCAATTATCTTTCATAATATCAGTGGACTAGGTATCTGGTTAATGTGTCTGTATTTAATTTTTGGCCTGAGGATGAGCATAGTTTTAGTAAGGGACCAGGATTTTTCATTGATGATTTTCTCTAGCTTACTTTCCCCCCTGGAATCATCCATTAATTATAGCTAATAATTACTCCGGTACAATGTGTTTTTTAATTTAATAACTCGCTTTCCTCATTCATATAACATTCATTCATCTCTGGAAATACTACTTTTTTGAACAAAGTAAAAAAACACCTGGCTGCACAGACTTTTGATTAAAACAACTGGAAAATATTTATGACTGGATAATATATATAATCTTGAAAAATAAAAGAAAAGTGACCTTACTCTCTGAGTTTTTCTAAAGTTACGAGCTCGTCCCCTAAGTAATGGGTTTTCCCAGAAACATCTTCAGTGATTAATTCATTTGTTGCCATTATCTAAAGGAAAAATTCGTTCATAAAAAACCATTCTTCGTCTGCCCCGAGTAGGAAAAGCTCTAAAAAGAATAATTTCAGTCATCCCCACCGAATATGGGTTAAGGTGTTTATTTTCCTGGAACAAATTGATGAGAGCGCATTCTTTTCCTGTTCACGTCAGGCAAATTGGAGGCCAAGGCCGGAGGAATCTCCGTCCGATTCGGTGCCTACGATACCAAAGACGACGGCGACTTGATATTCCCGGGGATTTCCAACCGGGCTTTCGGAAGTTTCGGCTCCTCCAGCTCCTCCTCTCCCTCTTCGTCATCCGACTCGTCATCTTCCTCCTCCTCTGCCGCTTCCTCCTACTCCGCCTCCGCCAAGAGAGTGGGTGGAGAAGGCAAATTGCATCCTGGGAGACCCGCAGAACTCCAACAACGCCCCCAGTCGCCCCCATCGCCCTGCAGCACCTGTTGCAGCAGCAGCCCTTGCGGAGGTGCCGCACCACCTACCGGCGGGGCTTACATCCCTGACCAGGCCGTATACGGACCCCCGCCACCACCTCCTTTCGGGGTATCCGGCGGTTATTACCCAGGCTTTGGAGGAAATCCTTACCACGTCCACGGAGGATATTCTGGGGGTTATTCCAACAGTCAAGCATCGTCCTCCGCGGGGAGCTATAAATACGGCAACGGATACAACCAGGGAGGCAATCAGATCATCCCCGGTTACCCGGTTGGGGGTTTCGGCCACAACCACGTCGGGGATGGCAATGGCTACCATCCGGCTCAACCAGTTGGCAGCGGGTCATCTGCTTCGTCGTCGTCCAACTCGTACACCGGAGGCAATAACCTGGGCTATCCCGGTTACCCGGGATACTCAGGCGGAGTGTCAGGGTTCGACCAGCCCATATCCGGAGGATTCTCCGGCAGTTTCAGTTCTGCCTCATCCAGCTCCTCCTCCTCTGTCAAAGGGGGAGGTTATAGTTCCAGCAGCAGTCAGAGCGGTAGTGTCGCCGGGAGCAGAAGGCCAGTGAGGCCCGTGGTACCGGCCCCCTTGCCAGAAGTCACGCCAGAATTCAGCCTACCCGACGGAATGTGCCGCTCGTCGGCGTGTTAGGAAAACGCGGCAAGGGCGAACTTTGTTTTGCAGGAAAAAGAAGATCAACGAGTATCGCATAATAGTTCCTAATTTTTGCAGTCCCCAAAGCAACGATATGATTATTATATTATTATTTTTTATTCATTGGGGTTAACTGTTAATGCATGTGTTCCTTTTTTTAAAGCTTTGTTTTTACACTATGATTACCCGGAGGATGTAAACTGCTCTCAGACATTCTTCATATAATTTAAGTTAGTTCGTTCAAAAGGCATTCGCTGTGTTTGTTGATGCTGCCGTGTTGTAATTTATATTGATCAATGTATTTATGTGTACGTTCATCGAATAAGATACCAATGACAATAGAATATATTTTACCGAATCTCTGGAAATTTTTTTGCGTCAATAAATGTAGTAAATGAACTTTTGTTTGATGTTGTTTACAATGAATTAGTATTCGAAATGACCTTATGTTGTTAAACCTTTTGGACTACTCGAAACTCAAAATACACAAAATGGGTAGAGTTGAGTAATGGATTATAATTGTTTCAAAACAATTCTGATTCATTAGATACCATCTGAGTCACATTGGCATAGAGTAAGAAGAGCACTTAAATGTCCCAAATTGTTGGGTCAGTTAAAAACCTTTTTCCTATTTTATCAAAGCACTCAAACAACATGAAGTTTGTCAATTCTTTTTATGCAAATCACCTGTAATCGATTCAATTCAGTACGAGGAAAGTACCCCATCCGCATTGCTTAAACCGATATTGGAAATATATGCGGCAATACTTATTCATAGGGAAATTGGTATTTGATCCTAGTAGGTTTTTGAGACTCTAGAAGAGCCTTAAATTCCTATAGTGACTGTGCTGTAAATTAACAAATACGCCGTTATTTGTGGATAAGATTCAAACTGACCTCAATTACCCCTAAGATCTTAATGACAGCCAGTAAATACCACATGCAGATAAATTATACAACGCCAATGTTATAGTTTAGAAATAATGAAAGGCTAGAGGGACAAACTGTATGGCATTTCTCGCTCTACCGTGACAAGCTCTTCAAAGAACTCCAAGTAATTAATTATAAGTTGGAAGTACCCTTGAGCACAGAAGAAATGGGCAGGAAGAGTACAGATTAACGACTACTAAAATGAACTGATTTAAAGAATAATGGTTTAGTTTCTTGAAATGATCTCACTAAATGGATAGTATTATCTTAGTGATCAAAAGTTGTTCACTTCTCTAAAGCTTTTATTTTAATCAAAATGGATGGTTATAATTTAATACTAAAATTTTAGTTACGAATTACTATGTTTTTCCAGTTTAGATTGTCAAAATCTTTAATTGCCTAAATTATAAAGATTTCAATAAAGACCTCCGACAAAATCTATTGCGATTGTGCAACGGAAAAGAATTTTACACTTCAATGGAAAAGAAAAACAATAAGGATTTTTTCTAAGAAAACTGTTTTTAAACGTTTGTCTTTTACCATAAAATCATGCAAATTCGATATGAATAAGTTATATCTGATTTTTAACACGACTTATCTTTGCTCATTATGATTTTTTTTCATTCGCTATAATCTATAACAGATGTTTCAACGATGTGATGAATTGTATTTAAGGAATAAAAGCCTTAATACGTATCCATTTTTTTCATATAGAATATGAATTCCAAATAAAGTCAATATATCCGATTATTATCCGTTTACACGCACTTGTTTGTAAATTTCTCATATTTGACAGCAGGGATGGACTTGTGAGGTAGCATGAAATTACAATGTGTGATTCCATAGACATCTAATAAGTGATTTTGAAATTTTCTTACTGAGGTTTATTTACTGAAAGAGCTAACATAAATAACCTGGAGCTAAACGGCTCTCTTTGACGGATTTGAAAACATGTAATAACTAGATTGAGCCGCCTCATGCGTATAATGAGATTACAAAAGTAAGGGTATGTAACTTCTGAGTATTATTTATTATTTTCATGAATAATTAGTTAATGTGGAGCACACTTTTTAAACAAAACATCATTGAATTTTGAAATTAGAGTTTTAAAATTAAGTTAATCATTCCTTTTTTTAAATTTATATCCAGTTTTATCTAGATATCGATGATAGTGGCTGATGTAACAAAAATATAGCCAAACTAAGAGGTTGTCCGAAAAGGATCTATCCATGCAATACTGTGAGAAAAATAGAGCCTACCTAGAGCAATGAGGCCATGGTCTCCTTGAAATTAATCCTCTTGGGACCTCAAGCGCGTATTCCGAAGTCTATTCTACTTTTCAAAACAATCGGCAAAGTCCGTTTTCGGAATGGTCATCAGCTACCTTGTCGCTTTCCCTTTTATGTCGTCAAGAACATCTTGCGGCAGTTGCAAGGGACTTGCTCCAAGGCGCAAACGATACCCCAAGTTTTATAGAAAAGGTCAGGCTTTGACGCTGAAGCAAAATCCCGGTCTTCCCAAAAGTCAGTTGACGAGATAAAGGAGAATGCGACGAGGCAGCTGGTGAACAGTCCGATCGAGGAATTTGCCGATTGTTTTCAAAAGTAGAAGAGACGCTGTGACAAGTGTGTGAGGTCCCAATGGAAGTATTTCAAAGGAGACTAAAACTTCATTGTTCTAGGTGGGCTATTTTTCTCAAAGTATTGCATGGCTTGATACTTTCCAAGTAGACCTCTTAGCTTATGCGGAATGGTTCCTTAATTAATCATAATTTTAGAATTAATTAAATTACTTTCCAAAAAAGGCATAGCAAATTTAATATAAGGAAGTGTTTTCAATTAATTTGTTGTTAGCAACTTTCAGCTTATCGTAAAGTCAGTTTAGGGGTGAACAAATTGGAGTCAACATTTAATGCATTCTAACTTTTGTGGATATTTTGCCTAGAATTACATGCCATACAAAATCTCAAGGTAATGGCTTAGCATTCTTTTCAGTGCAGTTCATATGCGCAACGTATGCATAAAATAGTCGGTAAGTCAATATCCATGAAAATCAGTTCAAATTCTTCTCATTGTAGCTTTAAAAAAAGGCGCGAAGATAGTAATTTGGTAAGAAAATTATACGGTTATATCTCAACCTTGATCCATGCGAATATGAGATAGCAGGAATCAGTAGAATTACTATATGTCTGGGAAAAAACTATATTGTTTGCTCGTAGAAAGAGACTGCCTGGGTCAGAGACACTTCGGACACAAGTGAGTGACGTAAACCGTTGAATTCCTGCTAAGAGCTCTGCGGCTCATCCTCAAAGAAGCAGTGCGCCTCAAGGTCTGAGAGGTGATGTCACCCGGTGTATGCCTCGAGGAGACAATTGCAGGAAGCAGTAAAGTCTTCCAAAGCATTCGAAAGCTATTCCCTATTCTTCGAACATTTTCTGTCGGAATCTTTCAGTTCATAAATCAATGAGCTAATTGCTGCAACAGTACGTTAGCGCAAGTAAAACATGCAATTAGTTCCGGCAAGAACTAAAATGAAATAAATATTCATTGAGTTCAGGCAACTTTTGAAATTAAATTAATATTCATTAGGCTCAGATAAGCGCTGAAATTAAATTAAGAAAAAAGAATCTTGAGATCGAATTGGTTCTGCAATTTGAGACTAAAAATATGTGGTTCATCTTAAAATGCGAGGACACTTTTTATGAATACAAAATATATTTGGTTGTCTGGAAAACGTATATGGTTTTTAAATCTGCTGCTAGAGTTTAAAGAATTTTCAATACACTGAATGGCGTCGAGGTATATCAGAAGAGCGTGTAACCAAGCTCTTTTCTCCATTTTTGTTGTTAAACACCCATAAAATTTTATTGTATATTGAATGATTTGAATGATATATAATTTTTATTATTATAAGTGTTCGTGTTATACAGGGCAATTTAATTTCATTAATTTTGGAACGCGTTGTATAAATCTGGAAAATATACGTTCTTGGGTGCGACAGTTCACAGAAGGTTGGATGTCGTATGAGAGCGAACCTAAAAATCATCAGCAATTTTCAAAGTGCAAAAGTGACACATACAGAAGATGTAATGGAATTTTGGTGCTCAGCATTGTGGAGAAAATGACTACGTCTTCAGGTAAATTACAACCAAAAGTAGAAGAACTGTCAACTTTCTGATGTAAGTAGTATCACAAAAGGTGATGAGACCTTAAGGCCTGAACGCAAATCGTATTTGTTAGTTAGAAGTCATAATCAATTTCAATACCTACCAGAGAAGTGATATTGTTCAAGTTCACTATGACTGCAACTGACGACTGTTCACTATGACTTTTTTGGGCCAAGTATGGAAAAATCAGCAATAAGTAAAAATAAAGATCCGCGGTAAAGTACTAGGTATTTTTTGGATATAAATAACTATTAGAAAAGTATTCGAGTATGCTTCATTGACATAATTGTCGTCATGAGCTTTGACCTTTTTTCTTTTGTTTAACATACAATTTTTATCGAAGGGTCTTTGTAACCAGACATAGTTCAACCAAATTAAGAACTCATACGTGTTCTTAGTAAAAAAATCAAACTAAACAATTCATTTAATTATTATTTCTGGAGTATTAAAAGAAATTAAAATCTTTTTACTTTGTCAAACTATTTTGGAAAATGGATTTGACCAGCTTTACCTTAGTAAGCATTCTTCAGGTAACATTCTGAAATTTGAATCTCAATGAATAGAAAAGGTGAACAAGGAGAGTGAGGGCTCAACTTGCCCCTCGGGCTTCCAGCCAAGCTTCCTATACGATACATTTTTGTGCATACTTTAGACTATTACCAGAATATTCCAAGTGAAAGTGAAAATGGTCGCATTTACTTAAGTACATAATGTGTTCAAGAGACACTTCTTTGAACATACATCAATCAAATAAAATTACGCCTTAAACTTAAAAGGCATTTGGATCCACACAAAAGACACCAATGCCTACGTGACTAAAGCTATCTCTTCAGTTTATTGTTCATGGTTCCAATGAACAATTAATTTAGATATTAATAAAATTGAAATGAGTTTAAAATTCATCTTTACTATCTGAAGTTCCTCCATAGACCTTTAGGTTCCCTAATGTCCACTTTTCGATCATGATTTGAAATAGTAATTAGCGGTGAAAGGGAAGATGATTATTCCAACCTTTCTCCTCCCTCTTTCATTCCTAATCACCTACCGAGTCCTCCACTCCCTCCTCCCTCATTCCAAGCAATCAGCCAACCCACTCCTGCTTTTCCCACCGTCACCACAACGTCCTTTTCCTCTCTGCTGGTCACGAGAGGAAGGTTCAAGGTGAACCAGTGTGGTATCTGAGGCGTTGACGACGGCGCTATCCAATGGCGAAAAGGAGGAAAGACTTGGCTGAAAAAATGACGCAGGTAATTTATCGGCCGTGTATCCAATATCCAACAACTCTACCAAATTTTGAGATAGCTTTAATATTTAGTTTAAGCTTCAACGTGAATGAAGAACATTCTGATATTTGTAGGCTTCTTTCCCCATGAGAACGAAAGAGCATAATTAGTCTCCGAATAATGAATTATTATTAGCGTTCCGTATTTCAATTTCTGTCAAAATTGAAGCTGGTGGGTTAATAAAGGAGGAAGCTAAGTTTGAAAGTGAAAGGAAAACATATTTGTGAACACGACAGGTTTTTCATTTCGGGAGGAATTTAGGCAAGTATTAAGGCACCTCTTCCTCATTTCCACATGGTTAGTATGGCGTTCAAAAGCATTAATTTAAGACTCAGAAAATTACTGTTTCATTGATAGATTCAAAAAGAAATACGTGTGATAAATGTGTAATTCAAATTATACCTTACTTTGCAAATAAAGCCTGTAGTAAAAAAATACCTATTCTGTGAAAATGTTTACCAAGAAAAACTTTAGAAAATAAAAATTAGCTACTTTTGGGGAGAAGAAAATAAGGAATTTCTCATATTTGGAAGAGGCAAATTGTTTCTTTAGAACAATGAAAACTGCGGAACTTTTACCTTTATTCAAAGGTTCCTGCACAATTCGATTATATTTTAACAAACTTTTTTCAAATGGTCATGCTATAATTTAGCCTATTCAAAATCAATTTCATAAGTATTGACTCGATCTTGTAGTTTATAGGAGAATAGAACAATGGGAAGAGCTAACGTTTGTAGGAATTAATTTGTACGCTTATTCAAGAAATCAATTCTTATTTTGGATGAAAATAGTCTTACAGTGAGCCTAGTAAATGATTTCTCATATTACAATAATTCCTAAAAGGAATTTTACTTAATCTAGTAATGCAAGTAAAGCAAGACCTCACCAAAGGTATGGTACAATGTTGAGATGTGGTCCATGTTCATTTATATCCTAAGTCTACTTGATTACACTCGTGTGTGCTTCAACAAATTGCGATGCATTGAAACTTACGAAAGTAAAATTGGTTGTGAACCCCTATCCATACGATATTTATCTTGTAGGATGAAGGGAAGTTACTCATCTACATCAAAATAATACCCGCAAACCGCCGCAAGGGCGTACGGTGGGGGGTGTTAGGTCCCCAATCGTAAAAAAGGAATTAAACCAACTGCAAAACCACCAAATTCATACCAATCTACACACACAACTGTATAAAATCTTTGTAGCTTTAACCCTCTCAGCGCTGAGCTTAAGACCAGTCTCCGGTTTTTGAGATCAATTTTTCACGGTCAAGGTGTCTTCAAGGTTAAATTAATGCATGCGTTGTTTTTATTAATTTTTGAAGGAGGTTTCTACATGATGTGACTTTTCATTTGTCCTTGGCATTGAAACTTTTAGTCAATTGAACCTGAATACTATCAAAACGGTCTCCTGCGACAAAAATTCGGCACGTAAAACTTTCTGCAGACGCATCCTGGGCAAAAAGGGGATAAAATTATCTAATTACACAGAAACCTGGTTTCATTGTATTGACCTTGATTACAGATGAATATCTCCTGAGCTGCTCACCCAGTCGGATAGTAACCATCTTATTACAATATTTATCTGCACCCATTAATAATAAACTCATCATCGATCATCAAGAAAATATCACCTTTTATCATCTCCCATCCAAATTTAGTGGTCATTTTCCTTATGTTTGAGCTCTCATGTTGGTGAGAAGGCGTTGTGTGGCAACATCATCTCCTCAAAAATGGAGGACGATGGTTTATTGGCATAATTGAAATAATCCACTTTTTTCAATTGAACGGCGTAAATTATAAAAAGAAAGTCAGAAATGGATTACTTACAACCTGGCAACCTTATGGATTTTGGATACAAGGTCCGTCCAGAAAATTCAGGTTCCCAAATTGGCTCATAGCTCTCTACGGAGTCGTCATCCCTGTACTGTTACAGTCTCTTTCGGAGATACAAGTCAAACCCTATGCTATTTATCTTGAATATCTCCAGTAATCTAAAGTAATCTCACTTTCAAAATGAAATTGACTTTGGGAATAAAGGTGAAGTCTACCGGAGCCAGGCCAGATAAGAAGGCTCCTCGGTGAGAAAGAATTTTTTGCGCTTTTGGTTTACCCCTAAAATTCACAAGTCAGTTAAATTAACATTTAAGCTAGTGCCACCCTGGTACTGTGTACGAAACCATGGTGCCAACTTTGTAGCTATCCGATGCAATTCTCATGTTGTAATGAGAGTATAATGGCATAACCAAACTACAGATGTACGATAGGAACGCATTATTTTAAACTTTTATTAAACAAACAGCTGTATGGTGATGTATAATTATGCAGGACAAAGCCAAAAAAAATCAATACTGAACAAAGAAACTTACCCGGCATTTCTACATCATGCTGGCCTACTATTTTGAAATTCCGGGATTCAATGAACAAACCATGTCCTTACTATATATACGCCAATGGTATATAATTGATGGGTGGGAATGATAGGTGTAAAACAAATTGGCCGAGTGTTGCAAACTACAAGTTATTAACCATTAATTGGATTCATATCTGCTGATAGCGTCCATGGTCCATTGCCCATCTGGAAAATTGCAACACTAAAATACTATTTACTTAGCTTATTTCGAGCAAATAGAATTGATGAAAAATTATAAATTTCAACAAAGCATGAGCATTAAAACATTATAATAAATTTTCTGTGACCAGTAAGAATTGGATGTGTAAATTACCGGATTGAAAAAGTTATCATAGCTATTTCATGACCGATATAATATTGCCATTCGCACCTTGAACATCTGCGCATTTGATGAAAATTGCGAACTTGAATCCTAAATTTAAATTTATATTACATTTAAAGATATTGTGCACAATTATTTAAGACAATTAAAGAAAAATTGCTCAAGGTATTGGATTACATCACAAAGAAAAGATTAGTTATTATTTTGTATTGTGGTAAGTATTACTTTTTATTGGTATGTGCTTTCATGACTTTATTTGTCGACATCATTGGGCGAGATTGAGACTAACAGTCCCTTCTTCCACCTAACCCTTAGAACGACATTGAAGACAATTATATACACCCAAGCCTTAGATTGAGGAAAATCCACCTAGGCGGGAATCGAACCCACGACCTCTGGGTTGGCAGGCGAGGAAGTTATCCTGCCGCCGTTTAGTGTGCGAGGAGAAGAATAGTAGACCAAAAATTGGCGTAAATGATTACTAACGAAGTGCAAGAATATTTTGGGAAGAGAGAAGGTAGTCGGGAGCGATTAAAAGGCAGACAAAATGGGTGAAAGAGATATCGAGGGTAAATCGAACGTTGAAGATTGATAGAGGAGAGAATGTTGGTATAGTATGGTAGAGGAAGAAAATTATTTCACATTTTTGACTGAACGAAGGGAGGTATGTGGAGTTTGGAGGCTTATTGTGTAAGTGGGGTGCTGAGGAATATAGCAATGTGCTCCGCGGGACTCAGAATCATAGAATAGGTTGATCACTAAGTTCATCGGAAACCTTTATTTACCGGTAAATTTCAGTAGGTAAAAATTACGAAGGCTGACCAGAAAGTAACTTACGCTTAGGCCTAGCGTGGTGGTGGGTAGGGCTAGAGCCACCATATTGGCGTCCAAACGTCTTTACACAAAGTAAGCATTCTGCTTTGGCAGTGTGGAGATTTTGGTTTTTCTAATTTGCTTACTGCGAACTGTTAAAATGCACGCTGCAATGGAAAATCCTGCGAGTCGTGAAGTTCGTACTGTGATTAGGTTTTTACTGGCAAAATACTATAACCAATTGAAATTCATAGGCAACTCTGTTAAGTGTACGGAGACGGAATAATGAGTGAAGGCGGATTGAGGCAGTGGCGCATTCGATTTAAAAATAGCCGCATCAATGTTTATGACGAGAAACGCAGTGGTCGGCCTAGACTTGTGATAGATGAATTGATGGTGGAAGTAAATGAAAATATTCTTAAAAATTGACGATTTAAAATTATGGATATCTCGCTGTGCATGGTTTCGCAGCACAGTGCTTTGACAGTGACATAATTGCATGCTGATGTAAACGAGTGGTTAAAATGTAAGACGGCAGATTTCTTCGGAGACGGAATGAGAAAAGTTTGCATATTGTTCTGATAAATGCCACAATTTCAACGACTATGTAGAAAAATAATTTAAGAATATGTCTTTTAATTATACATTATAACACTTTGTCTTGTGACTAGATTCATATTTTTTTTCAAAACGTAATTTACTTATTGGGCAGTTCTCGTTTTAGGCATATATAATATTTTAAGAGAATAGGATACTTTCATTTCCTAGGGAGAAAAAGATGTGAATGATTCGGTCATTTAGTGGGGACAGCACCACTAATTTGCTATGCCTACGTGGTTACCTAAAGCTTATGCACGCTCGTATTAATCGTGTACTTGATCATTCATTTAAAAAAGTACTTTATTATCAATTTAATTCACCGATTAATATGAACATAGGGATATCTCTTAATACTACACCATCTTCCGACGGCCATCCGATAGCCGATTGATTCATTACTGAACAAAAAACAAATCCCTGAGTTTGAGAAGACAGACGAGGAAAATGCAATAGAGGTTGCAATGTTATCTGCTCAAAAGAAAAAAATCAATAAGTGTCACTTGTTCACCTGAAAATTACTAATTTTGTTATGCATTGTAAATATTTGTTTCACTGTTGAAACAATTTACAGCAATACTACGAAAAACTTCTTTGTACCTATGCAGGTGATTTCCCACATATGAGTTACCATTGTGTCATTGCTGAGTCATAAGCAAACGGTGAGAATTGTCGGAAAGGGGTGAAAGACGCAATCTTTTGTATGCATAATGAAATGTTGGCAAAAGATGAGGCAAGCAAGAGGTAAACAAAAGCGTCTTTCAAAGGACGCTATTCGCTTACCCACCTTTCTCTCTCTTAAACATGCCTCCTAAAACTGTAGCTGACAGCAGATATAGTATGATGATAAAATTTTCCTTAGTGTTCCTCATTCTGTTAAAATAAATGGATATTCAGAAAAAAAATAAGAGGAATCATTAACAGTAATAAATAATACGCAAGTAATGAGTTCAGTTAATATCACTACAAAATACGACTTTTGGCGGACCGGAATATTCCTTCGTGACCTAATAGTTTCAGGTAAATTTTCCTGATTTATATTTTGAATGCATAATACCATCAATATTGCTACTAGTACGGTCATGACATGAACAGCCGCTAGCTCACCGACCGCTTCTATGAGTTAAATAAACAATACAGATATTAGGAAAATATCTAAGCCTCACAAAAAGAAATTAAAGCTAGGATTCAGTTGCCTACATCATTGGGTATGGCAAATCTCAAATGACCGAACGCATATGCGTCCCAAAATTAAACGGAATATTTCTTCATTGATAAATGCCGAAGTTAATGTAGGTATTACATGTAGCGGTTGTTTGCATCGATTTTTATAAATCAAATTATTCCCTGCTGTTATTGTAATCGCATCAGATCATCCTGCATTTCGAAGTTTAATGTAGACTCAGAGTCTGACCTGAAGAAGGCCTCGGATTAGGCCGAAAGCTTAAATCATCTACAGTGTGAGTGTCCTTTTACGTGTTATCTGTTTTCTGTGTTCTATTGTGCCGTCCAAAAGTTATATATATATATATATATATATATATATATATATATATATATATATATATATATATATATATGTATGTATATAGTTCAGCCCGTCCTATGCACACCTCTTTCTTGGTCTCGCGGAGAATAAATTCCTGTCACAACAACCACTGAAACCGCTATTGTGGCTCAGATATATTGACGATATTTTCCTTCTCTGGCCACATGGTCCTGATTCCCTGAAAACTTTCATTTCCAACCTTAATGCTTCGTCCTCTATCTCCTTCACGTCTACAGTTTCCTCCTCCCAAATCACTTTCCTAGATGTAAACATATCATTTATAGACCATAAATTTCACACATCCGTACATATAAAACCCACAAATAAACAACAGTACTTACATTTCAACAGCTGTCACACATACCACACCAAACGTTCCATTCCGTATTCCCTTTCCATTAGGGGGCAAAGAATTTGCAATGACCCTGACTCCCTAGACAATTTCCTCATAAATTTACACCATTCCCTCCTCAAACGAGGTTATCCTGAATCCCTCCTGAATAAGAGGATCCGTAGACATACTTACACTCCCAGACCTTCCACCACCGCGAAAAACCACCCTCTTTCAATTTGTACCACGTTTCTCCCTGGCCTAGAATATCTGCGTTCTATCCTAAAGGACCTCTATCCTATCCTCAAAAACCACAATTCCACCACCAACCTTTTTCCCAAATGCCCCTCTGTCACTTTCAAACGCCCCGCCAATCTATCAGATCTTCTAAAATCTACCAATCGACTTCTTAAATCCTCGCTCTGTTCCAAAATCACTCCCAGACCCTGCAATAAACCTAGATGCATAACATGTCCTATTTTCCTAACCAGAATCTCATCCCTCTCCCACCCGCTTTTTAACTCTCTCCCACCAATTCCCTACTCCTCGTGTACCTCCAGCAATGTTGTCTACCTACTCAAGTGCCAACTTTGCCCTGCCTTTTACATTGGACAGTGTACCACACCCCTTAATATTAGAATCAATAATCATCGAGCCTCATGCAACAATTCCTCCCTTATTGGTATGCTCCCAATCCCCAAACATGCCTCCAAACACAACACTGTCTTTGACCAATGTTTTAAAGTATCCGTCTTAGCATCCCTCCCACACTCAGACCCTCCACTGAAACTCAAAACATTAGAGCTAGCTTTCATCTGGCTCTTGGATTCCTGGAATAGCCCAGGTATTAATATTAGACATTAATTGCCCCCTTTATGCATATAATTTCATCCCCCTCCGCCCGCAACAACTTCCATATCATCCCCACCTTTTTTAAAATTCCCGCGCCATACACTACCCCTCCAAACCCCTCACCTCGAATGCCTTCCCCCCCTTTTTTCCCCCCTTTTCCTTTCTTTTCCCCTCTTTTCCCCTATTTTCCCCCTTCTTCTTCCTACCACTGCTTTCGGGCCCTCCTCTGCCTCAGTTCTGTTCCTAATTCCTCTTGAGAAAAGTGGTTGCACCACCGAAAATTCGAGAACTAGTGAGTCCCTCTTTTATGTGTTTTAGTTTCTGTGTTTGCTATGACTATTTAGTGAATTCACATTATTGTGCACGTTCGTGGGTTTATATATATATGGTATATATATATATATATATATATATATACATATATATATTTAAATATTATATTTATATATATTTAAATATATATTTATATTTAATATTTATAATTTATTTTATATATATATATATATATATAGATGATTTCTTCGAAGTAACACGGAAGTGTTGAATAAAAAACTTAGACAGTAACACACAGCACGAGAACACATAAAAAGAACACTCACAATAATATCTTGATAATTTCGACGGACTTGAGCTCCGTCTTCTTCGGAAGATAAGATATGACTAAAGTAAATAATATAGTAAAGCCTATCAACATCCGGGTCTCAATGTCGTTCACTAAATGGGGGGGTGGGGCTGAGATGGATGGAGGTGGATTTGTTTCTTGCGAGGTGGTGGGACAGTTTATTCATCCGCATACATTTTGTCATCCTTGTCCTGTGTTTTGACTTGTCAAGCCCTTATGATGACTTGGTGAGTTGATGCCTTGGTCATGGGTGTTGTGGGATCTGTGGATGAATTGTTAGTTTTCTGTGTCGCTTGTTACTATTTCCGCATCCTCCTTATTCCATCTCCGCTCCCCTCTGGCCTCCCTTTCCCCCTCCATAACCTCCTCCTTCACCCCTCTCCCACCACCTGTTCCCCGCTCCGCTTTCTCCCCCTCCATATACCCCTCCTTCACCCCTCCCCCGCTGCCTGTTTTTTCCCCTCTCCCACGTCCCATACTCTCTCTGCACCGCGTACCCTTTTCCTTAGTCATATCTTATCTTCCGAAGAAGACGGAGATATATATATATATATATATATATATATATATATATATATATATATATATATATATATATATATATAAAACTTAGACAGTAACACACAGCACGAGAACACATGAAAAGAACACTCACAATAATATCTTATACTCAACTTGAAAATCCCGCCATACGGCGCACAAATATTCATTCAAACATAGAAATAGGTATAAGGAAAGGGGATAGGAAAACATAAAAGGCGAACACAGGACATGTGGGGAAGGTGGTTTTTGAGCAGATCACGAAAGTAAAAATATTTCATTACCGGGATTTGAACCACGGACCTCCCACTTTCCAGGCGGATGCTCTACCAGTTGAGCTGATAAGGACACCTGATCTGCAACGATATCTGCGACCTTATAAAGCGCCAAAGTGCTCCGATAGATGTTGCCCGAGAGATGGCGTTATGGAGCTGTTTCACCCACCAAAGGAGAAATAGACGGGACACAAGAAGGGGAAAGGATAGTAGAAAAGCATCCATACGATCTTATAAAGGTGCGTTTCATGGCGCCCATAGCCAGAAGAAGAGACGAGCCACATTGGCCAAACACATATTCGTGTTTGCCATAGGAACGGTGCGTGTCTATTCTTTATAAGATTTTTACATAAACTTAAAATTGCTTTTCCGCATAAACTTATTATTCTCACGACCCAGGTTTCGTTATATCATAACATCAGACCTGATGATGTTATGCTATGACGAAACCTGGGTCGTGAGAACAAAAAGTTTATGTGAAAAAGCAAAGTGGTTTGAATTATAAAAACTTCAATATGAAGATTTTCCACCAAGTTACGCCAGACACTGTTTTATTTTTATCTGTCAAAATTTTCTGACAGGATACAAAACTAATTTCACTTCCTCGGCTATCTCCTTAATAGTTAATCGGCGATTTTTATGAACCAAATCGTTCCCCAATTTGACATGGTTGGGGTTTGTTGAAGTGGAAAGCCGCCCCGCGAATTCGCGAATCTTCACCTGCCGAGGTTATGCCCGATTTAAAACGAGTGTACCACTTAAAACACTGGCCTCGACTCATAGCTTCATTAATAACTCCAAATGTCTCCGTAGCACTTTTGACAAGTTAGAAACAAAGTTTTACGCACACATGCTGTTCATCTAGCTCCTTCATTGCTGCCGTTGCACGCGACGACGAACAGGTTAAGGCACGTACCGCTACTGCTGCATAACGACTCGACGTAAACAAACGCAATACCTATCCTTTTAGTCGTCAGATGAGTCGCTAGATTGTGTCTCATTTAAATCCGTTGAACGGTTTCCGCAGAATAAAATCAGTCCTGTCATTTTTTCATCACACGCTGTATTTAATTGAGGAGAACTTTTTTACAATTCCTCACGGAAACTGAAAGCTCATGGTGAAATTTGTGATGGAAGGTGGTGTACATTTGTCGAAATATAATGGGATCTGCCCGTGGAGAACAAAATAAAGTTGAAATTTTATAAGTTTATTCATTCGTTCATCATGGCCATATAATACGGTCAAATAAACGGTATTCTTATAATCTTAATATCCTATCTTCAAGAACTAAGTCTCGAAATCAATTCCCACTAGCTCGATTTTTGTTAACCGGCCCAAAGACAGAGAAATACCTTGAATCGATCAGAAACGAAAACAAAGTTATCACCTGATGCGAAAAAGTATATTTAAGCCACCGGGTCGAGAATCTTTTCAGTAGTGTCTTTGTCTAAACCTACTGCCTTCCAGTATTCATTTTTTGTTGTGTACAAGGTAACCGAAGGTATTTACATGCTTTTAAGAATGAGAAATCTGATAAAGAAACAAGAAAAATTCAATTTTTATAGAAGATATTTGCTTTTCAGAAATATTAAAATTGTGGTAAGATCTTCGTCAGTACTATACGTACGTTTCGTGATGTCTATTAAATGGCACTGCATTTTTAAGAGAATTATGAAGTTAGCCGCACTAACGCTACGGTAGGCTATACATGGCGGACGTCCTACACTTCCCAAGATTCTATTTTTCCTTATTTCCTTTATTTCCAATCCTCTTCTTCAGTTTCTTTTTCCCTCTACCTTTTCGCTCTATGAGACTTCCCTGTAAGTAGTTACTGAGTAGCATGCAACCCCCGGAGACATTTTTCTCTCCCTATTTGTTCTTAACACATTCCTGTCAGAAGCACACCTCCTAAGTCCACTTCTATTATATTTCCCTAAGCCACCTTTCAAATTAACCTAGATTTTTCTGTCAATCTTTTTTCATTCATCATTTTCTGTCAAACTCTCCACAACACAATCAGGTCCAGACTTGGTCCTGATCTTGGTCTTGATGGATCGCAATTCATGCGATTTTTAATAAATATCCTTCCCAATGCTCCCATCTATTTCTTTCGTTTAATTTCCATTCAAGTGATTAAACTTTCTCAATATTTAAACGAACACACAAAAACAGTCCAGTTCCAGCTCTTTCAGCGATTTAAACAAACACAAAAATGTATTCTTCCCCAACTCTAATCACCTAATCATTTACTTTTCACATAAGTATTTAGTTCATAGTATAGAATGAAAGTAGCGTTCCCTTTCACACGCCTTTCGGGATTGGAACGTAAAGAAAAATCTGATATTGAGTTAAGAAAGTAGGCGTGCTCTCAATTACCAAAATCTTCCGCACTGACCTATCCTTTCATACTTTATCCGCTTCTATCATATTTATGCATGATTTTAATTGTTATTGTGATCATGAAATGTTTATTCCCACCTAGATTTGGGATTGATCAACCACATTACTTCATGACTCCCTCAGTCAAGCTCTTCCTCAAAAATAATTTACTCATCTATTGAATTCAATGTCTGCTGATTCTTATCCATAAGTTCTCTAAATGTGATCAAACCAACGTAGCACACTTCAGCCATACTTGTCGGACACCGGCCCATCGAATGCACGGCCTACACACCCCTCAATCTATTTCGCTCGGTTTTACCAAATTATCCCTAATGAATCCCATATCACCACATTTAATTGTCATTTGATCTTCTGCTGGAACACCCCGGTTTTACTCCCATGCAATAGCATGGGGTGAAGTACAATTTTATAGTCTGCCAATGTTGGCACATCAGACTCGCACTTATTCTTCCATGTCTACCAATTTACGTATGTACTTTCAAGCTACCAATGTCCTTCAGTCAGGAATTCTCACACTTCTTGATTTTTTCATCTACCCAAACATCTTTCACAGACATCATACTATTTTTTTAAATAATCCAGTTAAATTAGCACTACTTTTACTGTTCTGCACGGATACCCAATTTTATTGGCAATTCAAAACCTTCAAATCTGATGGTGAGGGTGAAAGAAAGAGTAAAGAAACTTTGCACTTCCACACACTTTTAATATAACACGACCATGGTTTCTATGCGCCCTCACCATGAAGGAATTCCACAAAGTTAAGCCTGAAACTGTTAGCTTCAAATCTTATGGCCATAAGCTCTTCATCTGACTGTGATCATAGCGCAAGATGGTCGGCATACCAATACCAATTGCTCTTTTTAAAATTTCTACCTCTCTCTTCAAGTTCACGGCATATTTAATGAAAAGAGTTTGAGAAACAATGCATCCGTCTGCTGCCCTTCATGAAATCTTTTCTCTTTTGTTGCACTTCTATGTTCCCTTACCCCGATTCTCCACGCCCTTCCAAACCACTTAATTAGTCTCGTATTCTTAAAATATTGTAGGTGTGGACAAGTTCTAAAGTATCTTTTTTCACTCTATATGTGAGCACATTTTTCACAAAATCAACGCCATGGTTCCAAGACCGCCGCAAAATCTTCTGTATGGGTCTTTGTTGTCCACGGGAAAACGAGGTTTCTTCAGTTCTTGGTCACATAAAGTTCGATTTCCTTTGAGCTGTCGTACCCAAAAAATAAAGTTTTTCACATATATACAGGGTTCGTCCGGAAAATAAGTGTCATTGTCTCATTGTCTTTTTTGACAAAAGGGGAGTCGTCCACTACGAATTTGTAACTGAACGACAAACTGTAAATGCTGCATTTTACGTCCAAGTGCTCGACAGGCTTCGAAAACGAGTCGCCCGCGTCCGGCCAGCGATCAAAAATATCTGGCGGCTGCATCACGACAATGCGCCGCCTCACACCGCGCTTGTCGTGTCGGACTTCTTGGCCAAGCACGGCGTGGCAACGCTGCCGCACCCGCCCTACAGCCCGGACTTGGCACCACCGGACTTCTGTTCCCGAAGATAAAGAGGAGTTTGAAAGAAACGCGATACGGGACTTTGGACGCCGTCAAAGAGGCCGTGACGACGTGTCTTCGAGAGGTTCCCGATGATGCCTTCGCGGGAGCGTTCCAGGAATGGGAACGCCGCTGGAACAAGTGTATCGACTCACAAGGGTCCTATTTTGAGGAATATTAGCTTAAGATATGTAAAAGTGTAATCAATTTTTTTTCCTGAGCTAAGTACACTTATTTTCCGGACCAACCCTGTAGCAAAATCATAGCATATCTCACTTGATTGACGATGAATTTTCATGATTCTTAAATTACTTGGAGTGGAGAAATCGAATGATCATGCTCTTCTTGTAAACTAAACGAAGCTATTTTTATCAATGAAAACACTTCTCACTTTAGCTGCAACTGCATCAACTGTGTCCTGATTGGTTTAGTTATCGGTTCAGTACTTCGGAAAAGTTTTCGTGTATTTTTAGTTAATCACATCTTTCTATCTGCTATTAGTCCCGAGAAAGATATTGAATTACCTCACGCCTTGAATGCACCTCGTATTCTAGTACCCTATACCATTTTCCCTCCATAGGTGAACGGTCTTCCTTGAATCTGTAAAACCGGCGAACATTCTAAGCAGCAGAAGTCTACGCACAACAAGAGGTACTCACGGATACTTTTATGTCACATTTATTGCACCAGAAATACGAAAGTAAAATGGTTACAAAAACAAGTGGATGAATAAAAACACGTGCTACCGAAAGTGTCACGATCAATAATTCACACGCATAGACTTTGGGAATACAGCTTATGTATTCCAGCTCCAGGTACAACCTACATTATCTTTGCCATACGTTACAAGTTGCACTGTTTTCAAGGAACAATTTGTTTTCATTTCATGTCATAATGAAGCTCTCAGGCTGGTTCATTTTAAACTTCTCCACAGGATTTTCATTCTAATACAGGGTGCCTACAGGGTGCCCAGGACAATTTGCACCATTAAGACGATGCCTATTCTTAGAAATTTGAGAAAAATTTTAAGTTTTAATTGGGTGAGAAAATTTGTGTTGAAGTCCTTTAGCTATATGACCCCTCATGGCCATACGGTAGTGATCAAAAGGCAGTTAGAAAAAGTATGCGTTTTTAGGAATGAAATTATAGTTCTAAGAGTGAATCCTCATTTTGCACTCACATGGAACAAAAATTTCATTCATTTTGTAATTTTTTGAGACCTTCATGGAGAAACTTTGCCATGGGTGTTCTCTATGGCCAGAATTTTTCAGAAGCTTCAAAGTTGCACCCCATTCACGTGACGGCAACGTCTGGAGAGCAACGTATCCCTGCCTTTTGTTTCAAAAGTTACCACATTTATACCATAAATATATTTATAGTAAATATTTATGTTCTATATAAGGTCTATGGACTGTATAGGAGCTTTTCCCTCGAAAAGAAAGGCTTATTCATGTGAAGCTATGGAATGAAATTTCAGTGTCCGATCTTCAATTATCGATGGATTGTAATAAAAAAAATGGAGTTCATTATTTTCACAGTATTGACAGGAACAACATTTTTTCTTATCGGTATAAAACGTTGAAAAGTATGAAATATTCGATAAATAACCGTTTTTATCATTCATCAAAAGATCAAAAGAAAAGAAGTCGAGATATTTAGTCCAGTTTTGTATTCATGATTCTACTTTGTAATTCTACTTCGAATAATTTAAATTCTCCACTGTCATTCGCGTAGTCATCTGAAGCCAAATATTTTACCTCTCTTATGGCTCTAAATGCAATGAAATCTTAGAAAACCATTCGTAGAAAATATTTGACTTTTCGTCGATGAAACGAGTATACCGAAAATACTATCGGAAATTTCTTAAGGGTCAATACAATGATCCCTATAATATTAGTCGGCAATATTCCTTTGCTCAATTCCAAAACTCCCTAGACTGGAAACATTGGGAAAAAAGGCACATATCGGTATCTTATTGGGTATTGTTGTTAGCAATCAATTTTAAAGGCACATCTACTTTAATTCCATTTTGAGCACATACAATTATTGAGATTTTCGCATGGTCTTTGAATTGATTTAAAGGTGCTAAATGGTCACGGCCTTCAAATCGTGAAGAATTGAAGATTTTATTCTGCTTAAGTACTTGTTTTTGCGCGAATAATTTATGCATGAGTGAGTATAAGAAATGAAAAATATTTAAGGGAGAGCTCGGATGACTAAGATCCCGAGTTTCCTTGTGAGGAATTAAAGTATCCGCGAACCTTTTTCTTGATGATTACCGACAGCGTAATTAGCGATAATCCCATTCCTAGGGTGAGCATAATTTAATATCCATCTTAGTAGGCATCGACAAATACATTTTTTCCTAGTCGTAATAGATTATCTTAGGGTACGTGACAGTCCATTGGATAGAGCGAACGCCTCAGGTTTACCCTGGTCTGTGATACTTCGCATGCCAGATCTTCCTTGTAAATCACAGGTGCCACAAAGAAAAGAACTGACCATCTCAAACGCTGAAGCGTGAATTTCATAATCTATGCCACCGGGCCCTATGCGGTGGAGTTTTACCCAAATATTTAAAGCCAAACTCTAGTTTGATTTCTTTGGTTAGACAGTAAATAATCGTACTCCTATATATTATCAAATGGTCCCATAAGAAATTAGTTACTGTTAAATAAAAACTACTTCCTTTAAACCAATATTGATTAAGAAAAGAGATATTTCTTCGTAACATGTAACGACATTTTGGAGACATATAACTTCTTTTAAGATAAATAACTGAATTAACTATAATTTATTTCATGAATTAAATATTATGCTATTTTAATAATAAATTTATTATTATACATTCAAGAACAATAGTGCTACAAAACTATTACAGATATAAAACTTATGTAACAATTAGAAAATGGCGATTTTTATGCTTCATGACCTACGTAATCTACGTTCACGTGAGAAAACAGTGGTGTTGAAGCATCTTAGAAATGTACTGCTAAATGGAAGGGAAAAGTCCACTCCTTCATAATACGTATAATAATTCAGACGTATTCCATAATGTAGTATGGAAGAGGTATTTAAAAACTATGATATTGTGCTAAGCTTGTGCGTTAAAATGAAACTCCATAACCATGACTTTTCTCCTTTCATTAATTTCTCAGGTGACTATTAACGTCATGTTCTAATAGCTGAGTTATGTCCTAAACGCGTCAATGGTTCTTATGAAGAGCTATTCACCTAATCAATGATCCATAAAAAACGCTTATGGCTCTTGTGCAATGACCAGGAAACACAAAACGGACGACGAGACGCCATGGAATATCATATCGTGTGTTGATGTAATTACCACCCGTGTGTTTCATAATTTTATTTTTCTCATCAGTGAGTTTCCCAATGGATTAGTTATCTGAAACAAAATTAATTATTTTAAAAGACGCATATAAAGGAAATATGGAGGTATACCTGCATCGCATGCCTATGAGCACCAATTATTAAATATTTATAATAATAAATTAAAAGTTTCAAGTATATTTCTTCTCTATTTTTGGCAAATAAAAAAACTCCAAGTTTGAAGACTAATCCCTTCTATGGGTGGAAAAAATTCGCGAGATTCTCATATAAAGTTTACTGAAAAATTTCCAAAATATTTTTTCATCATATATTACCGAGAATATTGCTAAATCTTCCTGTAAATCCATCGTTTGCACCTTAACCTAGCCTAACTTCTTCTTCGAGTACTATATTATCGTATTAGATCATAAGTAATTTAACAATTGGAGGAAGGTAATGGAAAATTACTGAGTGTTTTACCTTGTACCTTATAAATGTTTTTGCTCGTATTATTACTTCCTTCTTCCGATGACCAACTGGCGCCATTCATGCCGCTCAAAAAGGTTATACTTTACTCTTCCCTACTCATCCAACATTGTCTCCTCTGTCACTAACTTGGACACTCAGTTGTGTCTAAATATCTTGCTAAACCACTCTGTTATGTATCCCGATTATTATTTTGTTACTTTCTCCCTCCATCATGTGTGAAACTTCAACATCAGCCTCTCTCCCTGCCCGACTATTCACTTCATTATTCTCCATAACCGCTATTTCTTCATTTATGAGGTTACTTGGTTGATGTATCTGTTTTTACTTTAACATATCTCTCAGCACGCATAGAAAGGGATACGTTATTCCTGTGCGTCGAAAATATAGAACAAATCTATTTGAGTATCTCTCCTGACGACCGGGTCTAATTGAACACACGTAGGCTTACCAGCGACATTCCAACCACCCTCCACCCCCACTTATTAATTCTCTCATTGTTTGGAAAATACTTCTCGTTACCAAAACGGCTCACGAGATAGCTCTCAGTTTACTCGCTCTTACATGGAAGGGATGAAAAAATGTGTGCAACGACGCACATTCAGGCGAGCGGTACTCGCAGCACTGTTTGCTTTTGCCACTTAGATCCCCAGTTGCGAAGTGTACGGGGAGAGAGAGGAGTCATTGGGGCGGGGAGAGGTGGAGAGGTCTGGAAAGCGGAGGTAGGCGAAGAATCCCCGTTTTCAAAACAACCCCCTCCGTCTCCCCACCCCATCCAGGGTAAACATTAACTTCGCCATCACCACCACCACCTCCTACCTCACCTTTGGTCTTCCCATAACGAAGTCCCTGATTCGTTCCTTGCGTACCGGAAAACTTCCAAGACGGAAAACACTCAAGAGCCTCGAGGCCTACCAGGTTCTAGTTAATTTCCTAAGGGATTACGCGCTCCGCCATTCGCCCGTTGAAGTCCCTTCCTTCTGCGGCGGAAACAACAGGGGTGGTAGGGGGTTGTCGCTTGTCTTCCCGCGGGGAATCACCCCCGCAAGGAGTCGCGGCCGCGGGTATACATTTCCTTCGCTGAAGTGGTGAGACTGTAGTCTTATTTTTTTGCCGTACCTATCCTTCTCGATTGCCGGACCGCTCACACCACCTCAGCGTGGGTGAAGGCAGGGGGGATATATATATATACACGGCTCCTTGAGCTCCGAGGGTTCCAGAGACGCCAGTTTCCACAGAGTGCGTGCGAGCGTGGAAGGAAGAAGCAAAGCTTACTACAGAAGAAGTCCATCTCCACAAAACTTTTCGACCACAACCCTTCGTCATCTGGACTAGAAGGTCTTCAAATTGCCAAACATGAAGTCCTGCGTGCTGTTTCTTATCTGCTGTTTAGCTCAGCTAGTTCTTTCAACTCCAGGTAATTATTTCCCCACATAATATTTGCGTGCGCTATTGGAGTAGAAACCGTCGCGTGAATATTTTCAATACTTTATCTAGCAAAATAAAACTCACCTGTCAAAACCAGTCAATTCAGACGTAACTTCGTGGCCAGTTTTGGTACGCGTTTTCAAGGGAAATTTTTTATTTAATCTCAAATTTTGCTGGAAAAAGATGCATTTCGTGCAATGTAGAAACCTCGGTTTATTTAGTGCTTTAATGCTAGAGTGATATCAGAGGCAAAACCCATTAAATACTATCAATTTAATGACTAACCCTTAGTGAAGTGAAATTTATTGTGGCTGTACCCAATAGAGTCATGAAAAATTGCAAAGTTTCTTTAAATATTTAGAACACTCGGAGTAAATTTTTGCTCAATGTAGATATGGACCATGGTTCCAGCGTGCATTTATTTTCAAGTTTTAAAATGGGTGGGTTTAGTACTTCAGTGAAGAAAGTGAGTGTGAATAGTGTGAGAAAGGTGAGTTCTTTTTGCAATTTTCCTATCTTAAAATAGTTGGTAACCCCTTTATACTGCCCACTTAGTGGAACAATTCACCGTGTGCGCATTAACCCTAGTTGTGAATTCTGAGGCTACCATGAACAGACAGAAAAACTCAGACGTGCCGTTTTCTGAGTACAGGAATTACCTGGGTGAAATAATGCAAAACTAGGGTAAAAATTGAGTTGATTGCACCATGAATTATAATTGTGATGCTCCGTAGGATCTAGCAAGTTATTTTCTCTGCCCTAGATTGATAGCTGAGAATTGGACGCTAAGAAGGGTAGGACAAGGTGATGTATTCTGTATAAGAAACTAAGTTTAGGCAAAGGTAATCTTTGTTTTATCATCAACATTTTGTATCCATTAAAGAAACATTTTCTTAACAGCGCATGAATATTTGAGCGTTTTTTACTTTTAAACAAAACCAGGAATATGTTATGCGTTTCCTCGTTCACTTCAAATTTCATAACTACCACGCTACGCACTAGTTTTAAAAATTATTTCAGAGTATGCCATTATATTTTTTTCTTTTTTTTTCGTTCCGATTCAGCAATTTGTGCCTTGAAAGCATTGCCAAGAAAGCGTATCTGAGTAATTAAGACACATGAAGAGCTTGTTGTCTTCTGTATTCTATTTGTAACGATGCAATTGTTTTACGGAAACCGGGGAGTCATAATAACTGAGAATTTGTAATATCATGAAGTTAGCGGAGTTAAAGGAAGTTTGTGTAGACTAAAAAATCATGAAGACCTTTTTTTACTGCCTGCAAATTGCAGAAAATGGATGCTTGTGTGAATTTATTGAAAACCTGAAAATCTCGGACTCTTTAATAGGTCATCATAAATGGCCCATTGAGGCTAATTACCTCTATCAATTATATTTGGTCGAAATAAGGCAATTAAATGAAGACTTTTGTCCTTTACAAGAAATTGAAATTCTAAAAATATATCAAAATGTAACTAAAACGTAAATGTATATCTATATTGTCTTAATATATACAGCCCATATATAATATACGAGTATATATATACATATATTATATATATATACATATATTATATATATACATATATATATATATACGAGGGTCATCCGGAAAGTAGTACCCGTTCGTGAAATAAAGACACAAAAGTAAATATTAGCAAACATAAAAAATTTTATTTGAAAGAGAATACTTTAAACTACTTCTCAACATAATCTCCAAGCAAATTAAGGCATTTGTCATAACGTGTGACAAGTTTCTGTATTCCTGCTGCATAGTCCTTCGCCGCCAGCTCATTGAGATACAGGGTCACTCCTTCTTTAAGTTCTTCATCGCTGTCAAATCTTTTTCCTGCCAAAAAGTCTTTAATTTTTGTAAAGAGATGAAAATCTGAAGGGGCCAAATCCGGGCTATACGGTGGATGGTCGAAAGTTTCCCATTTGAATTGCTGCAAAAGTTTTTGTGTTATCCCAGCTGCATGAGGCCTGGCATTGTCATGAACGAGAATGACACCAGTAGACAATAGACCTCGCCGCCGATTTTGTATTGCCCGCCGTAATTTCTTTAATGTTTCACAATACGCATTGGCATTAATAGTGTCTCCACGGGCCATAAAATCAATAAGCAATACACCTCGTCGATCCCAGAAAATGGTTGCCATGAGTTTCCTGGTGGACAGAACTGTCTTGAATTTTTTTGGTTTGTTTGGTGAATGAGCATGATGCCACTCCATTGACTGTCGTTTACTCTCAGGTGATGCATAACAAACCCACGTGTCGTCACCAGTAATTATGCGAGTCAAGAAAGAGTCTCCTTCATCAGAATAACGTCCCAAAAACGTCAGTGCTGCAGCCATACGCTTGGTTTTGTGCTCATCTGTAAGCATGCGAGGGACCCATCTTGCACAAATTTTTGCATAATGCAGATGGTGTTTAACAATTTCATGAACAATTGTTCGAGAAACATTGGGAAAATGCTCACAGATGTCATCAATTGTGACGCGCCGATCGTTCCTCACGAATTCGTCAACTGAGCTCACCAGTTGGTCTGTAATGACAGACGGTCTCCCCGAACGCTCATCGTCGTGTGTGTTCCCCCTCCCCATGTTGAAGTTGCGACACCACCGCCGAACAGACGGCTCGTCCATTACATTGTCTCCATACACCTCCTTTAATTGGCGATGAATATCACATGGGCGAACGTTTCTTGCATTGAGGAATTTAATCACTGCCCTCACTTCACAACTGGCGGCGTTCTCAATTTTTTTAAACATTGTAAACAATCACAGAAACAACACAGGCAATGATAGCGTCACGCAACTTGGCTCAGAGAAGGCAGACAAGCCACTGAAGCTATCTGACCTCGTCCAGCGGCTACTCGCGTCGTCAGCACTTCATGCGGCACGAACGGGTACTACTTTCCGGATGACCCTCGTACATATATACACACTCGTATATCGTGCTGGACTGTGTGCTAAAATTTATCACATTTTTGGGAAGTAAGTCATGTTGCAAAATCATTGGGCACTCATGTGCTAATTTACCTTTATTATTCATAAATGTACACACATGTAGTGTTTGGGGCTTCCAAATATGGTCATTGTGAAATAAGTGGATACGATTCAACTTTGTGATGAAATTGGTAGTTCATTATTCGATAGTTACCATTATATGACTTCTTTGTTTTCTAAACACCCGAAAATCTCTCTTTTTGCGTGATAATTTGAATTAGCCATTCATTTTTAAGCTTTTTGGTTGCGATTTCGTGGACTAAAACGAGTGTTTTTCCCCCGAAAACAAAAAACCATATGGTCATGAATAAAATAAATAAGGGAAAGGTTGACCACGAACTATGAAGAGGAAATCAGTTTCACGGTTGGTTCCGACGTTTTTATTTTGCTTTATTTAATTAGACAGGATTTTAAACAGATATTCATCAAAATTACATTCGTAGGATGAAATCAATAATTAGCCGCACGTAAAAAGTAAAAGCATTCCTTTCTGGAATGTTTTAAAAAAACGCGACCAAATTATGAATATTAGTTCTTTTGCAGCGAGGTTTGTTTCTTAATTGTTATGCTGTAAAGTTAGAGTATTCTTCCAATAGCGTGATGAAATCAACACGGCTGGAAATTAAAGTCCATGAAAATTCGACGGATTTTTTATTCGACTTATGTAGACTTCACCAATGTGTGATTATTGGGTATTTTGCCAATGAATATTATGCCATTTATTTAGTGAAGCTGTAGAACCTGAAGTGAAGTCTAATAGAGTGGTCTTGTCCACCTGAATTACATTATGGGTTCAAAGTAAAAAGGGAAAGTATTAATATCCTTCTATGCAGCGTTTTCCAACTATAATCAGGCATTCACTGAAGATATTGATGAATTTGCCTAACATTTTTTTTGAAGACATTAATTTTAATTGCAAATTAAAGTTTCTAAATCTACGAGCATCTTCTAGTCGTGGCAATACATGACGCATAACCTTTAGTAGTTTATCGAAGTTCTCCTTGGTCACATTTTTCGGTTGTTTCTTTGTCTCGCCTCTGATACGCAACTGCGCAAATGGTCAATTCTACGGTCATTGATACTGTCGTGCATTCTAATTCATTCTCGCCTTCTTCTCTGTCGCGGCACAGTTCCAGCTGATGAAGATTCGTTACGGCGCGTGGTCCGTAGCAGTTTCCTCTTCCCTCCTCACCAGGGACATCGTGCAAGCCATGGTCCTAATGCTGGCTCGTTCAGCGGGAGTAGGAGCGACAGCTCCAGTAGCTCCTTTTCTGGAGGTCGCGGTGGATTCTCTGGATCATCCAGCCAGAGTGGCAGCAGCTCCTCTTCCTTTGGCGGTGGCTTCGGAGGTTCTGGGTCCAGCTCAGGTTCAAGCTCCAGCAGCAGCTCGGGTTCTTTCGGCCAAGGTCGCTACCCCGGAACTCTAACCTCCAGCCAAGCCGCCAGTAACGCCGGGTCGAGCTCAGGGACCCTCGTGAAGCCAGTGTACGGCAAATAAGGTGGAGGACCGACGCTGGGAGCGGACTCGGCACCGCCGGGGACAAGAGATGGCGATCAGAACGGGACGCCAATTGATGTTCTGAGAGCCCCTCTTTGAGGGAAACGCGCGTTATTCCGTCGTTTCTGTTGCACCGTCTATAATCCGTCAATTGTGAAAAGAAGTTAATAGTGTCCATGTGAATATAGTTCAGTCATAAAACCCGCTCTCTCTACCCTCATGACACCCATTCGCTTGGTGAAGAGCCTGTTGGATGATCCTACTGCTAGTATGGTCCTGTACTCTCCATGACTGATTTGCATTCCCTCGAGTCTCGATGAGGGATGTCATGGAGGAGATTATTTCCTTCATTCAAAAATAATCTTTATTTCTTTATGCCAAATGGGATAGACTGGTAATTCCATTTTTAATGCAAACAAAGTTTTCGTAAACCTAATAAAATATATTGTACAACCTTGTACATTATTCGATCTTTTCTTGTGAACTCCAATGCTTCTGCTGCAATTAAGGTACATTATACCCGAAATTATGTTCATCATAATTGCAAAACAATGCAAATTTTGCAATCATTGCAAAAACAAAAAAAATATTCAGCTTTTTTCACAGTTGAAAAAAAGTACTTGACCTGAATAAACCAACTGTAATTTTGATTGTGAGTGTAATAATGGACACTAAATACAAATTTATTTGAAAAGAGAGAGAGATTTTGGTTCGGATTTTTCTTATCGTATTCCTAAATAACCTGTACCGTGATGTATAATATTTATATGTGCGGCAAGCTACGGCAAGTTTGGATTAATTTCAACATGGTCTGAAGTTTACTCCTGGCTTGAGAGCTGATTTAGTGTCAGATAATTAAGTATTGTTTGCTGACGGTGTGGTTTAATTAATATCTATATGGTACCCTGCATCCACCACAATAGTGTGTGGAATGGGGTGACAACACACTAGGAATACAACATCAAATTATGGTTTTCTCAATTGTTAAATACAATACATAAAAACTTAAATTATTCAAATAAAGTTGATCATATTTACTATAGGTTCATGGCCAACTGTACCTAAGCTACTTATACCTCCCTACACTTGGGAGAGCTATACCTCTCCACGCGCAGTGGAGCTACAAGTAACAAGAAGTGCAACCATTAAACTTAAATGAGACCAAAACAGCATACGTACCAGGCTACTTAGAATGACAAAAGAAAAATATTTTTCCCCTAGAGCGGTCGGTTATTGAGATGTTTTATCGTTCGTCGGATAAATTGGTATATTGAATATATCTGCTCTGCACATAATCTCACCAATTTTATGATCTTTAGCATGATCTCTAGTACGATAGGGATAATAGTACATTTTCAACATCATCGCTAATTTAATTTAATTTAAGAGATTTAGTCTGTTATCTAACCTTCGCTCCCTGAGTAACTACCCACCTACTTCCTAATAGGCTTGATACACTACCCAGTTTACCATGACAACGTTTTAGATATCTAGCTTTTACCCACATAAAAGGTAATACTTTTGTATGGATTATGAAGTAGAGGATACAAAATATTGTCACATAAGACCTTGCATTGGGAATATTTGGGCATGGCTACATGTTATAACCATCAATTCAAAATGTAGTATTACTTTATAAAAAGAGACGTTTCAGGTGTTATATTGTGGAATATCATGATTAATTAAACAATTTTCCTAAATTGTTACTAAATCATCATCAGGTACCTGATGATGATTTAGTAACATTGAAACCGCTCGCATTAAATTTTAATTTTGTGGAAAATTGCTATTTTAAATTAATAGTATTATTGTTTTATTTTATTCTGACACCCAAATTTTGTGGTTTTTATTTGATTATAATTTCTTAGCTATTTTCCC
Source organism: Hetaerina titia (assembly GCA_037158775.1). Lineage (NCBI taxonomy): Eukaryota > Metazoa > Arthropoda > Insecta > Odonata > Calopterygidae > Hetaerina > Hetaerina titia. The sequence continues at coordinate 71,880,603 of CM073770.1, forward strand.
GCAAAAGTTACTATTTTTTTCTTCGTCTTTGGTTAATTAGAGGATGTTTAACATTTTCAAATTCTGCTCAAATGTTTTGTACTTATAAGTGAGCGGAGGAAAATTTCATCCTTTTGAGAATTGAAAATTGATTTCAAAAGTAATACTGCCGTACAAGGTTAAAGAAGAGTAATGTTCATGTGAAGTTAGGTGCATTCCTAAAGGTAATAATAAGAAACTTGGAACTTGACATCAAGCAGTGCTGCGGTACTGAAATCTTCTTGCTTTCGAACCCTTACTCTCCCCGTTGATGGTCACTGGTTGGCCGAAATTACGTTATTGGAGCCTTCTAGGTTTCTTATTAGCTATCTAAATAAGCTAACGTCACATTTATAGCCAATAGCTCATACTTCTTCTTACTATAATGTTAAAGTTTAAATACTGATAAATTCATTGAACCAGATTCAAGGAAGAGACACCAATGTTTCCATGTTTCTTAAGATGGAAATATATCTGGAAATTTATCTTTTAACCTATGCGTAATTAGTGCTTGCATGGCTTAGTCATCTAAATTTTTGGTCCAAATGTTACAACATGCATTTATTGTCTTTAAAGGCCTATCGTTAGCTATTTTTTATTCTGGCTACGGTAGTTTGGAATATTTTCTTTCCGATTTCGGGAGAGAGAGGGCTTACCAAGGGGTTGACTGAAGATGCTTCGGCTTTTGTGAAACAATTGAGTACATTTCTTAAGAAGATACTAATAATAGCTGCTGTTAGGGAGCAAACAATTATGCCCTGTGTAGTATATTTTCCCATTTGCTTGAAAAGTGACTCTTTCGCCATCGCTCGACGTTCAATTACTGTCACCGTCGATTTTAGGGCTCTGCATTTTCCATTACCGTCATCACCGAGTAAGTTTTCTCTCTTTCTATTATTTTATAGACTCGCACCTCTTTTTAAAGCACAGGATGAATTTATTTAGGCAACTTATTTGATTTCGGTTCGAACTGTCGGAAAGGACCAGAAAAAATTATTAATAGACATCGATCAGGGGAAATCAAAAAATTTGACGTATGAGTGAGTGGAAATCATTCATGCCATACTATCACCTATAAATCACAATACGTATATTGTTTCTTGTCAAGGATGTTTGGAGCTCGGACGCATCCTGCAAACTTTAAGCCTACGGAAGAGGGACATATTTCCTCTTCATGGTTTGCATTAGCAATCAGACTGACGCCTCGTGAATTCACAGGCAGGAATTTACGGGAAGGGATTCCCGAGAGCTGATAATAACTCTTCCGCCCGCCGTGGCGTCTGCGTACCAATATTTTAATTGATTTCCATTTCCAAGAACAATGTTCCATTAATCTAAGGGACACCTCATAGTGCTAAACTTGTCGTTCATTTCCTAGAATGAGAGACATCTGTTTCTATGTTTTCTATCAAAACATAAGCCTGTGTGATACCTCTTTTAAAACAGACGTTTAGAAAAGGCAACGGGAGAATTGCAAAGAAAATTGAAAAAAACATATGTGCACGCACAACGCATTGAACATTCAATATTTTCTAATATTTTCACGTTTTTTTAGGAGTTATATTAATTGTGAGGACTCCTCGAACTTTTAAGAAATTTTAAAATGAAGAGATTTAATAAATAAGCCTATAAATTTTAAAAGTACATGGTCTTCTAATGCCTATAAGGCACAAGTGAAAATACAACCACTTCCGGTTTAACATTGTGTCTATTATTCCATCGAACAGACCATTGTAAGACAAGTATACTGCGACTCCATATTTTTTAAATTTTATGTCACAATATACTCACCCATATATTTCTTCTCAAAATATTTCTCGTTTCTTCTAATTGAATGGTTGCAATTTGCCCAGTTGCAGACTTCCCCCCTCTTCAATTTTAATGCGTTGGTGAAACCACAACAAGAGTAATTTATACGCCCTATGAGTGCCTTAGTAAATTAAGTAAATGTATGTCTAGGTTAATGCGAAAAATTGGTTTTGCATACTTACCCTACAGTACAGGTAGTCACACTCTGAGCATCACTTTATAATTTGACTACATTTCAAAGTTTCTTAAGTTTGAAACACAATTTTTCATTTTGACCAATGAAGAGAAGTAATTACTGCCCGATCAGTAACGTATCTGCAATGGGAATGGTCTTATTCCCTTATCTCTTTTGTACCTCAGATGAACGCTTCAAAAAACCTCCCCCAAAATATTCCTCCACAATGATTGCTGCTTATCCGTGTCTTTCGAACCAGCTATTGGTTAAGGTGAGGTGGTCGCCACGTAATCCAAAGAGCATAACCAAGTCCATTAGTCTTCCAACGTCCATTGCATCATGAAAACCAATCGCTACAGACGCTAAAGAATCTGGAACGGACGCACGATTTAAGTAACAACAGAAATTATTCCGTTATCACACTTCGATTTATCCATATATTGTAGAACCCCTTTAAATTATGGGTATTCTCATCAAAAATTCTACTTAACACTTGTATTTATTTTATAAATTCTGTGTTTTTACCAACGTGAATACTATTTCCTTTAATGCGCCCTCTTTCACAATTAATGGGATGGGAAATTGTCAACACAGGTTCCTTCGTTAATTCACAAGCTTGAACTGGGAAAAGCAATAGCTTTACCCTTCCTTTGACGAGAGAAAATCTTTACATTTATTGTCAACTGATGATAGTGAAGATTGATAATACGTTAACACTTGCAATTGTGGTCACGAAGGATGAATTTCCCACACTTCATATATCGACCTGGTTTCTCAGTTACTTTGAATTATTTTTCTAATTGAAGTTTATTTTTTACACTCAAACAAATTGAAAAGAATGTGATCCAATTATCAATTCTCATTCTATACATACTTATGATTATAAAAGTATATGTGTGTTTGTGTCTTAATATTGAAAGCCCCGAACTTAAGAAAGGACAGTTTATCGCGTGTCATATCCTCAACTATATCATGTTTGAAATCAACTGTCCTCCGTTATTTAAAGCATCTATTCAAGTAGAAGCTGCAATATCTTAAAAAATGACTAAA